>OX401405.1:48745616-48835616 GCA_947846245.1 Cerastoderma edule
AAAAGTGTATTACAGTTTTCGTTGACATGTAGTATTTTCCAGTAGCTGCAGTGATGGTAAGGTTTCGTTAAAAACGTATTGAAGCTTTATAATTAAACGTGTAACACTTCTTCGAAACATTCAAAGTAATACTTCACAGCGGTCATTCCCCTTTTTAATAGCGCCGCAATGTTAAGTGTGTTCTTTACCTTTTGTTTCTTCAACGAAGTAAACTTAATCTGTGAACATTCACACCAGTTATGAAACATACATGTTCTTTATTCCGAATGACAAGTAATGTTTCCTATGAAAACAAAAAGGTAGATATAGATAGAGAAAGAGATAGGAAAAACAAATAACACAATGAAGTGCTTTTAGATAGTCTGTCAACAGGATTTAGGGATTTTGAGAGCTTGATTTCTCATTGACTCCTACTTTAAATCAAGCATTTTCAAGACCCTGCCGAGTTAAGAAAACTGTTTTCTGCCCTTAGCTTTATACAGAAACGCCGAGTTGGTCCATCAAACTCTCAAAAATGTAATAAAATGGACACCTCAATCATGTCAAGTCTTTCCACGGAGCAAAGTGTATTAGTCCCGTCCGAAAATCAGTCCAAAAGCTGTCAAATCTGGCCGAGGTACCGGCATTTGTGTTCATACATTCCAAACAAATAGTCATGCAATAGGCAATCCAAAAGAACTATGAGAATTTTTGAGGGCTATCATCTATATAAGAGTCATTTTAGTGTTCTACCAGCTCATATATTACAAGCTAAATTATGCACCCGAAGTCGAAACTCAAAATTACATAATTACAGTGAAGTCTCGTTTATCCGGACCCCGATTATCCGGATGTCTGGCAATCCGAACGAAATTTTAAGGGAACGGAATCATTTGACCAGTTTGTTGCAGACGACTTTTGAAAACATCGTGACGAGCAATTTCTCCTTTTCCCACAATGTTTTCTGCCATATCAGAAGATTATCTTTGAATTTCATCACGTTTTGAAATGTCGTCTGCATCTCTTTCAATTTGGGACAGTCGACAGTTTGGCGTTTGCTAAAGGGTTATAAGTATAAACGTGCATATATACTGTTTATGTCTTAATGTGTATAAGAACATGCTCTGCTTCATTAGTCCGGATGATTCGGTCATCCGGACATTTTGTTGGGAACGGATATGTTCGGATAAACGAGGCTTCACTGTATACTCCGTTACAGGAACTAGACAATGAATAGGGTCATGTATTCATGTTTCATGGTTAACTAGCTCGGGCCAAGCTATAATTTAACACAAGTAGAGGTGCATTTCATGAGAAACTAAAGTTAATGATTACGCAAGTTATTATTTGTAAATGTGTCAAACTATCATATATAAGAACAGAATACAGTGTCTATTGATTGAATTAAAGAAGAGTTGACCTACTTTTGATTTCCCTGCGCACTGTTTAGACGTAATTGCGTATTTTATAATACGAATTTTTCTATTCATATTTTATTTATGTATATGATATACATCGATTGTGAATCAAGTTCTTACAACTTAGATAAATCACTCTCGATTATGCTTTTGTTTGTCCTTTGTCTTTTATACTTTTTTGTCATCTTTACAGTTTTCTACAACATCGTTCCTGTCCATGTTTCCATGGAAATGGCTTGCTGTATGGTGAAATCAAAGGTCAGAAAAGTATACGATTTCAACGGGAATCGGAGATGCGGTGTCAAAACTAACAGTCTCCAGAAAAAAGTGAATTGCGCCGTGAAAAAAACGGGACTAGATAATTTCGTTAACGATGATAAGAATGTGTTTTACCAAACGCCAGACTTTCGACTGTCGCTAATTGAATGAGTTTGCAGACGACATTTTTAAATGTGATGAAATTTAAAAATGATCTTCTGATAGGGCAAAAACCATTGTGGGAAAGGGAGAAATGGCTCGTTAAGAGCCACTTCTCCTTTTCCAACAATGTTTTACAGATTCGTCTGGAACAAACTGGTCAAATGTCTTTATTGTTTGGTAATTTGTTAAAATGCTGTAAAAGACGATCAGAGAAACGGAAATATGTCTCCTTAATGTTTTATGGGCGTATTAGCAGTTTGTAAAAGCGCCTCGTTCAGAGATGTTAGGATATATTGAAGAACATTAAAACCTAATTTGTTTTAACTGTTTAACCGCTGTACTGTATGAAACGCACTGAAAGAATATCCATTGGGAGCAGAAAACGTGTATAATTCAGTTTAAAAAAACTGTTAACATAACTGCATATGTATTGAATAGATATGTATTAAAACCCAAAGGCGTTGTAACGATTTTGCGAATAAGACTATATATAGTATACATATTTAGATGCGATGCTTCCAGAAGCTACTTTAAATCGCTTGCCATACAGCAGCACAAAACTGCATTATTTCGACGGAATTCATATTTTCATATTTCATATATTTTAACAAGCCTCTTTAATTAATATAACTTTTACTAACACCGAACAGTCAGCAACCAGTTGGTTTTGTATGATTACCACTGTCTGAAATTCGACCGGCTTTGATCAATAATTGAGGAAAGAAGACCCTGATTTCTGGAATCGGAGTAATTTTACGCAGACCGTTATTATCAAATGACAGGGATATGTCCAAAGAAATTGTTCATTAATGTTCATTAATGAAAAGGTTTGGGTAAAACTTGGTCAATGTTTTTTTCTGGTCACATTTGATGACGTCATTACGTCAACGTGATTCGAACGCAAACTGATTTTAACCCCATACCAAACGCCATATTTTCGACTGCCCCGAATTCAAAAACTTTGCAGACAACATTTCAAAATGTGTAGAAATTGAAAAAAAAAAAAACTTCTGATAGCACATTAAACATTGAGAGCAATTTCTCCTTTTTGCCACAATGTTTTCCAGAGGCGTCTGCAACAAACTGGTCAATTGTCGTTATTGTTTGGTAATGTGTTAAATGCTTTTTATTATCCAAGTACAAAGGGTAAACATAGAGGTGACAAAACAACCCTTTTTATCGGGCGTAGCTCTTATATAAGGTACCATGCGTTGATGTTGTTTCAAAGCATAGTAAGAAGAGGGTGTTCTCTGATCAAGGTATTCATAAGCAAGTGAGTTAATTCTCTATCTGTTTCTCTGTGTCGCTGTCTGTCTGTCTCTACCTCTCTGTCTTTGTCTCTATCTAACTTCCTGTCTGTCTTTCTCTGTCTCTGTCTGCCTGTCTTTGTATGTCTGTATATGTCTGTCTTTATCTGTCTGCCTCTATCTCTCTCTGTCCTCGTTTCTGTCTTTGTTTGCCGTTCTGTCTGTTTATCTGTCTCTGTCTGCATCTGTCTATATCTGACTGTCTATCTCCATTTCTGTATCTTCGCTCAATTCATGATTTGAACGACATATGAAAATAAAGTTGCTAATACTTCTGTCTGTGAACAACCAAGGCTATATTGCTTCAAATTAAACAATTAGTCATTTAGTATAAGATGACTTACTTTAAACCCGGTTTCACGTACTTTGGTTCCTGTATCAGTGGCCAGATGTCTCTTTAGAGAAATCTTTTGAAAGTATTTGAATTGAAATTACCATTTGCTGCTTCACTAATGAACCAGCCATACACTTTCATAAAAAGATTGCTCGATTGATATCATTTTCTATCTGCGCACAGGCACAATGAATATACATCAAATCATCAGGTTCTTCGCCCTTGTGGTATTAATATTTCCCGCCAAATTGCACGTGACCTCGGACATCGTCAACGACTTCCGGCAGATATGCCCGTACACAGATCTATGTACCCTGGAAGGTCGTAGATCGAACATGACGGCCTTACAGGATATGAGGCCATGCTGTATGGACTGTTTCTGTGACAAAGCATGCTGGGAATTTAACGATTGTTGCGTTGACGTCCAACACGCGCCGTCAACGTTACCCAGACGTACGCAATGCAGATTCCCCGTCGTCAATAGCAACGCTTTTCAGCTCCTTGACGACCAGCTTAAAAAGCGGAGGTTCCCTTTGTATAGGATGATTGACGGATGTCCAGGGAATTTTACCGGAAGTCAGGTGATTTTAGATAAATGTATGGAGGCTTTTTCGGGCGTTCCGAATTTCGACGATTTGGTTATGGTGTCACGGCTGGACCAACCCGATGAGGTCTACAAGAACAAGTATTGCGCACTGTGCAACGGAGTTGAAGACGTGATCAAGTAAGTCCATTTTGTAAAATTCTCATGTCCCTAAAGACATTCTTGTAAACGAATGATAATGTATATATAGTAACTCTCGTTGGGTTATCAGAGACTTGTTTTCATATTGATGTTTACATAACACAATGAAAATACTAATACATGGATTCCATTGTGGTTCTGTTTCAAATATAGATCTCAAGTGAGAACTCTGAATTGACATTCGATTTGATAAAGAGAAAGTTATATATATACTACAGCTTACAAATACTATTATGCATAAGATACCGATCAAAATAATGATTTAAAATGATGTTCTACACTTCCAAGTATATTGAACTACTTAACACGGACGCTTGTAGAAAATGTGTTATGAACCGGGGACGATTCACTTAAAATATTGTAACCCGACACCTACGTACGAGGTGTATTTCCCAGCTCATGGAAATACCCGAGCAGTTACGATTGGATTTTTGATTGACTTCAGTCTTGTTTAAAGGCGTTTGTTTTCGGAAATATTAATTGATGACTAGCTCGTTTCTTCCTCCTTTCATATATTTTTCTGCACCCTTAATCAATGACATGCGATGAGTACAAATTCCATGAATATTCACGAATATTCATATGCATGTGTCGACTTTTCCTCCTATTAAAGCACGGCGGCGTAAATGCTCTTCTTGTGTTTTTAGCACTATACTATTTTTTTTATAAACAGGCATCTTTAAATTACACAACTTTACTGTAAGTGAAGGCTAGTATGGCTGTAAGGGGCAGGTAATCCAGACTAACGTCTTTAAAAAAAACCCCACAAAACACGTTTTCGTATGTTTCAGATGGGAGCTGTATGCCTCACAGTGTGCGGAGCAAGTAAACTCCGACTCCGGCGCAGGAGCCACCGAATCGTTCCGGAGGATGTGGCAGACCTGCTACTTCTATTCCACCCCTCCAGCAACCTTACAGCTCTCCAGGCCATTGCTAGACTGCAGTGATGAGCACCTCATATCTGTGTGCGAACCATCAGGGGAAACCGTAAAGGCGCAATGGAAGAAGGAATGTGAAGAAGGATTTTGTAAGATCAATTCGATTTTTATATATATAGTCTCGTATAATGTTGTGTAATGTAAATTATCTGAAGATACTAGAGGTCGGGTTGGAAAGAAATATTTATTATGCGACACAAACAGTCTACTCTCGGTATCTCGACACCGTATATCTCGATTTTCCCAATATATCGATGTAAGCTCAAGGTCAAAACTTTTTTGCCTTCTTTATCTATATAAAATAACATCACATATCCTGAATGTCGTCATCTCGGAAATGTCTTTATATCTTAATCACTTACTAACGAAAGGATGTGTTTATTGCATGCGACGCATTGTTTTTATGTATATGGTTTCAACAAGGTGTGCATGTTTAGGTACTAGAGGGACTCTTAAAGGTACTTGTTCACAGATATGAGGAACATTTGAAGTGTAAGACGTATTTCTTTTAAATTGCGCAACAGCTGTACTGTGATATGATACGCACTGAATATTTGTCATTGGAAGTTTGGATTGGATGATTTTTTATTCTTACAGTGTGTACTGAAAATGTCTTTCAATTGAAAAGCATGACGTCGCTTTTGAGATCTCCTAATGTAAACTGATCATACTAAGATTAACTTAATCTTCCTTAATCAATTATGCTCTCAATAACAACTTATATACAACACCTACAGAAAAGATATGGCCCCATGGTGTCACGAAAGCTAGCTAATAAAGCAGAACCATGTACAAAGGGAATAACTGATGGTTTTCTCCAAATTAACAAAAATTGCCTGAAATGCCAAAATCTAACATAGCGTTCCCCAATAGAAATTGTTTGAAACGGAATTAATCGGATAGATCATAGAATAGAAAATTGAAAACCGAAAAAGAATAAACCTAACATAGCGTTCCCCGATAGAAATCGTTTGAAACGGATTTAATGGGATAGATCGCAAAATAGATAATTGAAAACCGAAACAGAATAAACCTAATATAGCGTTCCCCGATAGAAATCGTTTGAATTTATCTCAATCGAAAAAAACATATCCTTGAAAAAAGGGACCAGCTGAAAGTTTTCTTCAAATTAACAGAGTAATTGCCCAAAATGCCAAAATCTAACATTGCCTGCCTTCCTCGATTGAAATCGTTTGAAATTATTTCAATCGAAAGGAAAATGTAATATCTACAAAATAGACAAGGTCCCATTGGGGTAACAAAAGCTAGTTAATAAAGCAGAAACATGTAAAAAGGGACCAGTTGATGGTTTTCTCCAAATTAACAGAAATTGTACCTGAAATGCCAAAATCAAAGATAGCCTTCCCCGATAGAAATCGTATGAAACGGGTTTAAATCGAATAGATCACAGAATAGAAAATTATGAATCGAAATGAAATGATCTATTCTGTGAACAAAAGCCTTTAAGCTTTCACCAAAGAAAAATGTTTATATATACGAGTACGTCATATCAACTTATTTGTCTCCATTTTAAGTCCAAAATCGTTTTATGGTATCGACAGTATTGACAAAGAATGGACGCTTTTGGACACCTTTGTTTGTAATCTTAACAAATGTATTGATATATCAAAAAAGGAAATAAAAAAGCATAAAAACTCTTCCGAGGCCATGGGAATGATAAAGTAGGCAGGGCAATTCCGATAAAAGGAACAATTTTCATTACGACACTAAAGAAAATAACACAACAAATAAACTTTTCAAAATAAAATAACATCCGTTCATTAAAACACAAAGATACTCTCGTTAAATGCACAGCCATGATGTTTCTTTTTGATCTTTAACCCTTAGAATGCTGGGTAACTTTCTAAGAATAGATTTTGTGTATCGTCTGCTTTACAAAACCATTAATTTCTGCTTAATTTTGGTGAGGAAAGATACTCAGAGTAGCAATCAGGTTAGATCGCAGACAAGTCGCTAATCTACTTGGCATCTGGCCTGGATCTAACCTGTTTGCATAAGCATGAATTTGGTTCCAGCACTATAAGGGATAAACCGTTCTGGAATTCGTTTTCGGTTTAGATCTAGAAGACAATGGGTTTGGAACATATAATGTCAAAAACATGTTCGCTTAATGTTCCTTTTTCTTTTCTATCTTGTTTAGAAGATAAAAACCAATACTTAAATATTTGATATTCGAAATCGATGTTACAAATCTAAACTTTCGTTTCAATAAAGTACACCTTTGTTTCAAATATTTGGTAATGCCCATGTTAAAAAATTCTTTTCAACAACGATATCCTGTGTTTCAAATATTTTATATTTCCCTTGCTAAGAAATTCTTTTCAACTAAGAAAACCTCTGTTTCAAGTATTTGATATTGCCCCTGCTAAAAGAATTCGTTCAACAAAGAAAACCTGTGTTTCAAATATTTTATATTTCCCATGCTAAGTAATTCTTTTCAACAACGAAAACCTGTGTTTTTCAAGTATTTGAAAATGCCCATGCTAAAAAAGATATTTTAAACTAAGAAAACCTATATTTCAAGTATTTGATATTGCCCATGCTAAGAAATTCTTTTCAATAAAGAAAACCTGGGTTTCAATCAAAACCAACGTCTGCTCTTAAAGTTTCGGAAATTCATATCAAATGAAATGAAAATTGGCTTATTTAACATTTCATTCAATGTGTACTGGAATTGGTCAATGCACTGATTTTTTGTTGTTGTATTTTTTTTTTTTATTGTTTTGTACTTAGAAATTATATTTGAGACGAAATCGAAACAGGGAAAAGCATTACATGTGAAACAACAGTCAAATATAAGTCGTATATCTATATTTAAAAATCACGTTGAATTAAAACATTAACAATACTAATTACAATTTCAGACAGCCCCGTGTATCTAGAGAAGCTGTTCTATATGGAAGTTTACAAAAACCCGTTCTGCCTGCTCTGCAATAACGGGGCAAACGCATCTCGGGAAATGTGCAACGCGGATCTGTTTTCGTTAGGATCACGGGTGACCGGATTCGGAACGATGTCCATGCTACTCAGCGGATCCCCGGATTACGACAAGCTCATTGGTCCGGATATTGTGGGGGACGAGAATGGGTGTGCTGAGACAGAAATCTTCGACAATGTCTCGGTAAATTAAATGTTCTTTTTTTTCTTTCTTTTTTTTTAACGGTGTATGATTGTATTTGGTCAATGACAACTCCTCTATTTTTCCAATACTCCAAAATTATCCTTTACATGTGATTCCAACATACTAGGCCAGTCATATACTATGTCACTAAGAACTGTTAAGGACTAGTATATTTTCTTTTCCTGGTACCGTTTTACTAAACAACCTAAGGAAAATATTTGCGTGAGTCATAACCGATACACGTGAACAGTATCTTCAATGAAAGTACACTATTGCAATGTGACACGACATTGGAATCGTCTGTCTGAGACGCTTCCAATGATGTGTTACTTTGCAATATTGCTTCGCCAAATGTTAATATAAGAGGAATTGTTGTTTGAGACTTGCGTAAATCTTAACGTAAACTGTTTAGTAAAACAGTACCCAGGGTTCTTTAAAAATGACATGTGAAATTAATGGACACAACTTCCGCTTTACCGACAACATTTCCAGTTAAACTAGTCGAAGCTTATTCAATGAAGCAATCGTCCTTTTGTCGTCCGCAATTTTTTTTAAGGAGAGCCGAAAGGTATGGTTAAATCAGTAGAGTATTGAGAGCAAGGGCATGTAAATTAAATGTTTACTTTATTTTGAACTCCGTTTTATTCATGGATATGAGAGGACATTTTGATAGTGTCTTGGTATTTTAGATAATGTCTTAGTGTTTCGTTGATGTCCTGGTATGTTCGACAATGTCTTGATACTTTCGATGCTGTCTTGGTAATTTTGATGCTGTCTTGGTATTTTTGATGCTGTCTTGGTAGTTTCGATGCTGTCTTGGTATTTTCGATGCTGTCTTGGTGTTTTCGATGCTGTCTTAGTATTTTCGACAACGCCTTGATATTTTCGATGCTGTCTTGGTATTTTCGATGCTGTCTTGGTAGTTTCGATGCTGTCTTGGTGTTTTCGATGCTGTCTTGGTATTTTCGACAACACCTTGATACTTTCGATAATGTCTTGGTATTTTCGATGCTGTCTTGGTATTTTTGATGCTGTCTTGGTAGTTTCGATGCTGTCTTGGTATTTTCGATGCTGTCTTGGTATTTTCGATGCTGTCTTGGTACTTTCGATGCTGTATTGGTTTTTTCGACAGTGCCTTAATACTTTCGATGCTGTTTTGGTATTTTCGATGCTGTCTTGGTAGTTTCGATGCTGTCTTGGTATTTTCGATGCTGTCTTGGTATTTTCGATGCGTATTTTCGATGGTATTTTCGATGTCTTTGTAATTTTTGATGTTGTCTTGGTATTTTCGATGCTGCCTTGGTTTTTTCGATGCTGTCTTGGTATTTTCGATGATGTTTCGGTATACTCGATGCTGTCTTTGTATTTTCGATGCTGTCATGGTATTTTCGATGCTGTCATGGTATTTTCGATGCTGTCTTGGTATTTTCGATGCTGTTTTGGTATTTTCGATGCTGTCTTTGTATTTTCGATGTTGTCTTGGTTTCGATGCTGTCTTGGTATTTTCGATGCTGTTTATATATTTTCGATGCTGTTTTTGTATTTTCGCTGTTGTCTTGGTTTTTTCGATGCAATCTTGGTGTTTTCGATGCTGTCTTGGTATTTTCAATGCTGTCTTGGTAGTTTCGATGCTGTCTTGGTAGTTTCGATGCTGTCTTGGTATTTTCGATGCTGTCTTGGTATTTTCGATGCTGTCTTGGTATTTTCGATGCTGCTTGGTAGTTACGATGCTGTCTTGGTAGTTTCGATGCTGTCTTGGTAGTTTCGATGCTGTCTTGATATTTTCGATGCTGCTGTCTTTATCATTTTTGATGATGTTCTGGTTTTCCGATGTTGTCCTGGTATTTTCCTAGATACCTTGGTATTTCGATGATGTCTTAGAATTATGATGAAGACTTGGTATTTCGAAGATTTTATTTGTTATTTCGATGATGTATTCGTAATCCGCAGTATCATATTCAAAGATGAGTTCATCCAAATTCCATTGAAAGTAATTCGTTGGTTAAAAAGTTCATTTTTTGATATGGCTTAGCAGTTTTAAGGATGTCTTGGGAAACTGACTTTCCTTTTCTAAGAGCGCTCAAGGCCGTTTTAGTCAGAGGAATATTTTTCTAGGGAACCGATCAAAGATATATGGGCCAAAAGCGTTCTTTTCTGAATAAAACATTGCATATTGTATATTTGATGGTAAGCGACAAGAAGAAGGTCACATAATGCTTTCAGAAGTATAATATTGATGCGACCTATAATGAATTAAGCATACACAACGAAACGTTCACCGAGGGTACATTTAACAAACCTTTCGACATAATGCAGTACTAGCATTGGTAATCTAATACTCTCAATTTTTCTTATTTTCCAGAATCAATGCAGGAAGTTATATTGCCCTTTTAACTTCGCAGTGTTTTACGGAAAATGCATGCAGCTTAGCACATCCATCTCAAACGCATTGGTTAGTATGGAGCTACTTTTCCGCCCAGTCAGACCAGTGTTTTTATCAGAGACGATCAACCAATTAGAAGACGCGGAGGGATTTCCAGCAATCTTCCTTGACCTACTCAGGTTCGGGAGATGCCGACCTTCATCCATATATGGTCATGTCTTCACCGTACCCTCCAATGGAAGCATTCGTTTCTTGACGATGAAAGTTTCGTTCATCTTATCGAACAGCTGTTCGCTTGACTACGTCACGAACAGTACAATGCACCTTGCTATGAACCCCGTCGTCATGGATATTCCCATCAACCGACAGCCAATAAGAATGGAGGGACGCCTGCACTTTGCCGAGCCTTTATACCCCGTCTTGCCTACATCGCAACTAAAGATCTACAACAGCTCGTTGCTGGTATACATGAATACCCCTAGGACAAATCCATTTGAAATCCGCCAGGTCTTCGTTTGTCCGAGTTTTACCTTCAGCGTAACTGAATACAACTCGCTATTGGCGCCATTTGACGAAGCGAATATGTATATCTCCGAATTTGAGAATACAACGCGGCTAAAACGCGGGTTTTTCGTGCTTTCCAACCGAACTGTGGCAGCATGTACCGATACTTATTTCGGGTTATACCGAAATGCCGCCTTGTCTACCAATGTTTCCGCAGTATTTAGTTGCACAGCTATGATTTTGCTCATGATGTTACTTCACTAACGATCAGTCGTTGCTACTCGAATATTTACGTGAGCTGAGAAAAACAACTCGTACATTAGTATAGGGTTACAAAATTCGGGTAAATCGTCCCCGGCTAATAACACATTTCCTATGTTCGTCTCATTGAACATCATTTGGGACTAACCCACAAATCGGCGCGAGTACTGGTTTAGTATCCAGGAAGCAGTCGCTGACAGTGATTTTAATAAGCCTCAAGCTTCCGTCACAATCGATGTAAAATAAATAAGTTTAACCTAGCATCATTTTAAATAATTTTCATTTATCGGTAATTAACACATGACATCGAAATTACAAGTTGTGACATACATCTGTTTCCTTAATCGAATTAATCGAATTAAATGCCTTTTAAAGGCATACGAGCACTCATTTCCACTTGAATAGTGAACATTCTGGAATATTTGTAAATTAACTTAAAAGTACTTTGAATTCCCTTTTTCAGAAGGATTGAGACAATAACACGTTCACATGATGGTTTTAAAAGAGTAAATACAATAAGGCTTTGCAATTAGCGATAAAAGTAGGTCAGCCGAAAACATTGGGAACCAATAAAACACAAGAAAGTTTTCATTTTGAATATTGAAGTTGTTAATATTGGATAAATGATTTTTATGTGTTTCACGTGATTTTTCCAACCGGATGATCACAACTCATTAAGCCGATCTCATCTTGCTTTTTTAGATGTTACTTGAATGTAAACAATGAAGTTAAGTTTGTGGGCACCAAATTTGTGAGAAAAAAAAATACTTTGAAAAATAGATGATAAATAGTGAAGGCGTTATATTGTCGTGATCCTGTGTTTTTTCGCTATGTTTCAACATATTCTATCATAATTGATAACTCATATTACCCAGTTTTTCAGTTTTTCTGCGCGCTAGTATGCTTTTAAGAATTCCGTTTAAGATATATCTCTTAAAACGAAAGTACAACGAAGGAAGTCTCGCGAGAAGCAATATGGCGGCATCAATATTACTTCAGAGATGTTTTTATTGGATAAACCCGATGAGTTCAGATTGGCTGACGCTTTCACAATAGACATTGGTGTAGTGGTAGAGCGTCATCTTCTGATACACGGTGTCTCATGCTCGATCCTCGTTAGTTGGAAACTATCAGGACTTACGATCATAGGCACGATTTCTGGTTAGGTATCCAAGGAAACAATTATTAGTTAACCCTTAAAGTGCTGGATAATTTTCTAAAAATAGATTTTTGTGTCGTCTGCTTTCCAAAACCTTAAATATCTTCTTAATTTTGGTGAGGGAAGATAACCAGAGTTTCAAACAGGTTAGATCACAGGCAGTTACCAATTTACCTGGCGGCTGGCCTGAATCTAGCCTGTTTGCATAAGCATGAAGTCGGTTTCAGTACTTTAAGGGTTAATACCAATTCTGATAAGCTTCAAGCTTTCGCCTGAATTGATGTAAAATGAATAGGTTTCAATTAACACAAGCGCACCTCTCAATAAGGTTATTTAACACATTGAATGTATTGTACGTCGTTTTCAACAATATCTAAGTCATATTCGACGTATACCACTTCTAGTTGTACAATGTCAAGAAATGTCATGCGAAATCGCAGTCGAGGACCGACTGCTAAGGACATGCGCGCATGTCGACTGCAATTTCTCTACCGAGTGTTAGACGTAAAGCCGTTGTGAAGCATGGGTTATCATATACCACCAGAACCGGAAAGTTGATGGTTAAGTCATACAGGGTATATAATGCACCATCATTGGCAAAAGTAGGTGAACGAGCCAAAATGCCCGAACATGGCCATCTTGTTCGGACATACGATCGTAAACATTGGTAACGTGATTCCCCGCCTATGTTTAGTCTATAAACTGTATAAACATGTATTCGTTAAGCTTAGTAAAAGTGTAATGTTTATATATTTTGTTATTCTTTCTACCCCCTTTTCGATTATGAAAAAAGGACACCGTTATCAAATATCAAAAGACACAGAACTTTTCTTCCGTCACCAATAAGATACAGATAACACCCTTGAGCATTTGTACCAGGGGTGTAGAGCGTCGAAGTATGGGCTCGTGTATTCGAGTAAAGTTGGTTAAGGTAGAATACCTATTATCCGCTATTTTAAAACGCATTCTCTCGTCGAAAGACTTTGGTCGTTCTCGACATACATCGGTCGGGGCCGGAACTTAACGTATTTAACCATATAGTTCCGGCCGCGATCGCTGTATACCGACGAAGACCGAAGTACTCTGATGAAAAAAAAAATGAATTTAAAAATTGCGGATTAAGGTTATTATAGCTTTGACAAGACCTTTTGACTTCCCAAAGTTGAATGAAGTCACGATTTATGTGTCTCTTTTCACGTGATGATTGGGCTCACGGGGGAAAGCGGCTTGGTATGGTAAGGGATATGGTGTAGCATTTGTGAATCAGACGCATAAAAAGGTCCGCTGACCACTGCAATATGGGAAAAAATATTGTGGGTTGTTTTTATCTACTAATTGGCTCTTATTTGCCTACATATTACAGTTTTACACCGCGTCAACATTGGATCAGTCATGTTGCAATGCCCCCCCCACCCCCCCCCCATATTAACAGTGGACAGTGATCCTTGGGTAGAGCATCGGCTTCTGGACACGAGGGTCGTAGGTTCGAAACCTGTGAGTAGCGGGATCTGCATTGCGTTGCGAACTTTCATTAATCAACATTCGGCGCGATTACTAGTTATGTATCCAGGAAGCAGAATCGAGAGTGATTAATCTAAGTTGTATGAACTTGTTTCACAATCGATATAAAATAAATAAGTTAAAGTAATTAATAATAATGGAGTAAGCCCCCAAAAACTCGACTGTCTGTAAGGGCATGTGAGTTCTCGATGGTGATTGTTCCGTTTAATGTGTGAGAAAGTTCAGTTTAATAAGTTCTCTTGTAAAGAAGCTTGTTACTCGTCCAAATCCTAATTTTAGCATCATCAACCAACAACAGGAAGGATGAAAACATATATATTCTTTATGATATTGTGTGGAAGCAATTGTGAAGACAGGAGAGATTACTCATTCGGAGCAGTCTTTTCTTTTCGTCATGTTTGTTTTTAAAGTTTTATGCAGCTGAGGTCTTCACTTGAGAAAGATGTCTAATATTGGCCCTAAATGTAGGACTCTATATGTGATTGCAGTAATCAAAATTTGTATCGAAGGGCTGACATCAATGTAAAAGAATTAATTTGTGATTTCAGTAATCAAAATTCGTATCGAAGGGCTGGCATCAATGTAAAAGAATTAATTTGTGATTTCAGTAATCAAAATTCGTATCGAAGGGCTGGCATCAATGCAAAAGAATTAATTTGTGATTTCAGTAATCAAAATTTGTATCGAAGAGCTTGCATCAATGTAAAAGAATTCAATTGTGATTTCAGTAATCGAAATTCGTATCGAAGGGGTTGGCATCAATGTAAAAGAATTAATTTGTGATTTCAGTAATCGAAATTTGTATCGAAGAGCTTGCATCAATGTAAAAGAATTCATTTGTGATTTCAGTAATCAAAATTTGTATCGAAGGGCGGGCATCAATGTAAAAGAATTTAATTGTGATTTCAGTAATCAAAATTTGTATCGAAGGGCTGGCATCAATGTAAAAGAATTCAATTGTGATTTCAGTAATCAATATTTCTATCGAAGGGCTGGCATCAATGTAAAAGAATTCAATTGTGATTTCAGTAATCTAAATTTGTATCGAAGGGCTGGCATCAATGTAAAAGAATTAATTTGTGATTTCGGTAATCAAAATTTGTATCGAAGAGCTTGCATCAATGTAAAAGAATTCATTTGTGATTTCAGTAATCAAAATTTGTATCGAAGGGCTGGCATCAATGTAAAAGAATTAATTTGTGATTTCAGTAATCAAAATTTGTATCGAAGGGCTGGCATCAATGTAAAAGAATTCGTTTGTGATTTCAGTAATCAAAATTTGTATCGAAGGGCGAACATTAGATTGGGTTGACAGTCTTGTGACGAATGAACAAAGTTACAAAAGCATAATTTCCAGACAACCACCAATTTCATCTTTTATTATACATATACATAGACAAAACATATTTAAGTTAAAATACAACCGTAATCTCCTTTTAGAAAACATAAAATCAAAATAAGAATTTGAAAGTGGTGATGATTTATAATTAAACAAGGGATCAACTCACAAATTAAGCTCAATTAGTGCCGACCATGTCAATTTATAAATGTTCCTTTTCAATGTCGTTAGTTTACAGGTACTAAAACCTAATTTAAAAATTAAAAAACAAACCCGAACATCAAATCCTTTCAGTGCTTTGATTAAAATAAGTTTGCTCTATAAATAGCGATGGTGTAGCATTCTGGTGTCACCCATTCATATTCTTACGTTTTCCACGTGAACAGTATTTTTTTTATAGCGGTGAGAGTCGAATAACTACGCTCGAAAGGAGACGTAACCCGGTTAGTAGTGAAACTGGATCAAGTTATGCTTTAATTACACATCGTCTAATTAAACGTCTAACGTCTCCTTTTCAATTTGTATTAATCATTGTGTCTCAAACATACATGTATCTCAGATATAACCATGGCTCGTGGAACTGTACATACTAACAGATAAACTAGGGGATCTTTCTTGTTCCATATGTGTGTCAATTGATAAGTCACTTCAGAGCCCTAACCCTGAACGTTGAGTCAGGACAGTCATAAACTAACTGGATAATTGTTATAACGCCGTAACTCCACTTTTTACAAACAATCAGGTAATTCATATAGTTATTCAATCCTTTAGATAAAAAGTAAACAGCAAAACACCCCTCGAAATTACTTAACCGACGAAGAAATGTTTCCGATGTCGTCTGACAATCTGTTGACCACAACAGGCGAAGACGTGATAGAAGCCTTAACCAATTTACGTTTGATAGCGTTATACACACGACGATTCGTCGTGAACGACAGACATATAAAAACGCCCTGTCCCCCATTCAGCAAGATGAACAGGTACGAAAACACAGAATTACCCGTCCAAAGCAGAAGAAAGCCGAATATCCACATTAGCCCCACAATGGTGGACAGCTTGGTGAAAATTATCAGGTCATTGCGAGAAGCGGAGGTTCCAACTGGGCGATTAGATCTGGATATAAACAAAACCACCTTGGCAAATAGAATGATGTTGACGAGGATCATAAGAAGGACAGGAAGTCCAAAGGTCAGCTCTAGCATCGTCTGAGAGGAAATGTAACAAACGTCTGAACCGTATCCGATACTCGACTCACTTCCGGTCAAAATGGAAACCACAATATTGGTCGCTACGCAAAGCGCGGGAAGCAGTGTTGCGTACAGGTGATACAATAAAGCGGTTTTCAGCATGAACTTAATCCTGATAAGTCCCCTCTGAACGAAGACCCTAAACGTGTGAAAAGTACAGATGTTCATCCAGGCGATTGCCATGAGCCAGAAGAAATGAATGAGTATGCCGAACAATCTACAAACAAAGGAATCTGTTTCGAACCTACTGAAGCTGCCTATGAGGTACACCGACTGGCCAACGATCAGGACAATTGACAGAGTCATGAGGTTGATACCAGGTGGTGTTTGAAGTTCATTAATTAAACTATACACGACCAGGGTAATTAGTAGAGAAAGGATTGATAGTGGGATGATGATCAAAGACAGTAACAGTTCAAGGTCCGTGGTTTTTGATTGACGCAGTGTTCCTTTGGCTTTGAGATCTTTAACCACATTGTGGCAGACCGTAATAGTTTCATCATCCCCTGTACGGAGATACTTGCGACTTGACACAACTATTCTATCCCCCATTAGACCAATACTAGCTACTTTAGAGTTCTCGGTCCATCCTATAGCTTCCTTGACGACCGTCACCCTAGTGCAGCTGTCATAGGCTAAGACATTCGATCTAGATGCCATTACGCCACAGAAAGTCCATGAATTATGAGCTCTTAAGTCTAGAAAGATTAAGCGATTATCAGGACCCTTCAAAACGCGTTTGAATGGAAGCAAGAATGAGTTAGGAAATTCAACTTCAAGTCCAGTGACATTGAATTTACCAGAACCTGTTATACTTGCGACATCATCGAATAAGCCTCCAACGACGTTTGTGCCGTCCCTAACGTACATACTAAAGCGGTTCGCTACTTCTGATATTCGAATTATGTAACCATTCAGGTCGTCGATAAGCTGAAGAACAATTTCTGGATTGTGCCGCTCAGTAATTACAAACTGTATCAGACAATCAATATAGTCAACTCTTGACTGAAGTAAGCCGCTTACATTCGTACCCTTTGATATTGGACCGTCAAAAAGGGACACATGAGCATGCTGAATATAGAGACACTTTATTCTGAAATCCCCTTGAAATTGTACGTTAAAATAATCAACAAACCAGTCGCTTAGTATTTCGGGCATGTACATCGACGTTGCCAGGATCATCTCGTCTTCTGGAAACAGACGAAATAATGCATCGTAGACACTCCCTACCACCGTGTCGATCATCTTCGTACATACCCCTTTATTAAAGCGGCGCATTGGTGAACAGGAGGCGTTTAGACAGGAATCCTGAAGCATAAAACAATCTTAATAAATATATAGGCATTTTTTTGCACGCTGCTTACGGTTTATGGAATCGTCATCAGTTCATATTAGCTTGAACAGAATATATCATATTTTCTTAAAAACAGCATATTCAGGTTTTGAAAAAAGTTCGCATTCTAAAGGTATTCCTTGTAAAAAGCGATTAACATATCAGTAACGGCGGTGAAAACCTATGTTTGTCAATGAAATGTCCTATCCTAGTTTAAAACAAACAATGACACGTTTCTAGACTTTTGATAAAACACTAGGGCATTTGATTTGTATTATCAAAACTAGGCATTAACGTAAATTGCTTTAAGTATAACATGTGAACAGCACCATACTCAAGTTCTTTTTTCTTTGTATTTATCAGTACAAACGAAAGGCAAGGGCTCTGAGATACATGAACACTGAAATAAAACCAGAGGTGCAGGAGGGAATCTAACATAAAGCCAAGGATTATAGGTCTATCATTAGAATCAGTGGGTCATACAAGACCAAACACTTAAAAATTAAATAAAACTCAAAGAAAAAAGACTTAAACATATTTGTTTGCTACTTACTAAAACCTCATTATATATTTCATCTGTGTCACATTCAACCGACTGCTCAATATCGTCAGATCCATGGTCGTCTAACTGCATTAGGCCGGAGAATGAGAACATGTCAGAGTCGCCGCCAGACATTTCGAAGCTTGCCGTACTGTTAGGAACCATCCCATTACACAGGAGACAAAACAGGTTACCGTACGTGATGCCGTTATACCTATAGGGGGCATAATACGACTCACAGGCCGCTCTAAACATAGGTACAACCTCCAGCATAACGCCTGAAATGTTACAGGTGTTTATCGAAAATGTGCAGAAGTTGCTCAACCACAGCGAATGGCTATCGGACTTAATGTCAATGGCACATTCTCTACCTTTATCATTAATAAGGTCTTGAAGGAAATTACCCTTCGTCGGAAGTACGCTCTCTTGAATAACGGGACAAGAGAAGTCGACCATGTCTCTGAAGACTGTAACAGAGGCATCTTCATTCTCTTCGTAACACGTTGTGCAGCGTATTTCTAGATTATTTAGGAACTCCTTCACCATAACGATCGCGTCTGGGTCTGTTGACAAGGACGCCTGACTGCAAAAACCCGTAAACTCGAACGCCGATCCCTCCAGGGCAGCTTCGCATGTCGTGTTTGTTTCAGGCGGAACGTAAGGTGGAGGAGGGCATTTCGGGCGAAGTAAACCGGCTGTTAGGTTGGCAGAAAACAGCTCATCTGGTAGAATATCTGGACAGCACACCTTTGTAAGCACGCATTCGTCGGAGCACTCGCATGTTTCACAATTACTCGAATACTGGAGGGGCAGTTTTGTAACGTTGAAGGAAAACCCACACAAGGGTACATATGGACAGAACAGTAAGTGAAGTCCCACAAGTTCACGTTTTGGTTCAGCAAACTCTTGCAGAAAGGCTTGTGAAGCATTACTACTTAGTAAAACTTCTACATCAGCGATACTCAATATATCAACATCGTCATAGTAATTGTAAGTATATCCATATGATCCATAAAAGTCGTCACTGTAATCGTCGCTATTTGAATGTATGCCAACAAACAATACAACGAGAAAAATACAAATCAATTGACTTGTCA
This sequence comes from Cerastoderma edule, assembly GCA_947846245.1. Taxonomy (NCBI): domain Eukaryota; kingdom Metazoa; phylum Mollusca; class Bivalvia; order Cardiida; family Cardiidae; genus Cerastoderma; species Cerastoderma edule. The sequence goes on from OX401405.1 coordinate 48,765,285, forward strand.
TTTTTTACACTTACGATTGCTGTTCAATCTATAGTTAATCGATCAGGCTTTGGTTTAATGTTTTATAAAAGTAAAACTATCATACGTTGGTTCAAGCACGAATAGTCTTCAACCTAAGTTTTGTACCAAATTTCTTTTCAATAACGCTTCATATCTTCAAATGGTTTTGAACCATCATGCGAAATCAAGCTTTCGACTTAAATCTTATACATGTATACAGATATTTTCAACTCTATTTGTTTCTTCATCAAATCCAACATCAGCCACACATGCATTTTGACTATTATTAGTAACCGTCCAACCTTTCTTTGATTTCTGTTGATGTTCATTTGAATGCACTAATTATTTCCAACATGTACATCTTCTTATACTTATATGATTACCAACTGTGTGTGGCAGATGATACAACACTAATACAGAAGTAAGATCAACACTAAGCATATAGAGTTTGGCAGGTTCACATTTTAAAGTTCAAACATATTTCTTAACTCTTAGAGAAAGAGCATGTCCTTTTTGTTCAAAGATTGAATAGTTCCTCTGTTGTAAAATGGTTGTGTAATGCAATTCGAACTCCTTTTGGCTTGCAGAATCAAACAAATGTTAGAAAAAACTAATCCCGCCCAATATAATTATTCATAGAAATATGGTGAAACCAACTGGATTTCACGTCAAACTTCTGGATAATTCTATAAACTATCTAAGTCATAACGTTTATTTGCACTGATAAATAAAATGGTAATATTTTCCTTTCTCGTTGCGCTTCTAAAGATGCAGATCCTTGCACAGCAAATTTAAAACTGTCTGAAGAAAAATGAAAGAACACCCTTAGTGTCAAATCATCCAAAAGATTGTATAACCCAAAGCTACCTGTTGGTATTATCAATATGCATTCACCAACAGCAACAATTATAAACACATCGTACACATCGAGTCCATCAAGATGCATTCACCAACAGCAACAATTATAAACACATCGTACACATCGAGTCCATCAAGATGCATTCACCAACAGCAACAATTATAAACACATCGTACACATCGAGTCCATCAAGATGCATTCACCAACAGCAACAATTATAAACACATCGTACACATCGAGTCCATCAAGATGCATTCACCAACAGCAACAATTATAAACACATCGTACACATCGAGTCCATCAAGATGCATTCACCAACAGCAACAATTATAAACACATCGTACACATCGAGTCCATCAAGATGCATTCACCAACAGCAACAATTATAAACACATCGTACACATCGAGTCCATCAAGATGCATTCACCAACAGCAACAATTATAAACACATCGTACACATCGAGTCCATCAAGATGCATTCACCAACAGCAACAATTATAAACACATCGTACACATCGAGTCCATCAAGATGCATTCACCAACAGCAACAATTATAAACACATCGTACACATCGAGTCCATCAAGATGCATTCACCAACAGCAACAATTATAAACACATCGTACACATCGAGTCCATCAAGATGCATTCATCAACAGCAACAATTATAAACACATCGTACACATCGAGTCCATTAAGCTGCTTTATTTCCACTTCCTTGATGATAAGCAAGAAACGTTGCCTTCCAACAAACTGTCAGCATAGTTTGTGTGGAAATAGCAAGAATGCTTTTCTTAAATATCTCTGATTTGCCGACGCACACACTGTCATTAAGGTAACAACTTCTGGGCAATTAAAATCTTTGATTAGTGTAAAACTGCCCTTTGGGTAAAATATGTTCCTGTATACAATATCTTATTTCTAAATGGAAAAGGCACTTAAGTGATATTGATACCTTATGTGCAAGTTAACACCAGAATACAAGTGAATTTGAAACTAGATAAAGCCATCATTATTTTCCCAATAGCTTTGTGTTTTCAATTATCCGTCTACGTGACATAAACGATATCAATAAGGCATGCTTATGGGTAAAATAAAACATCATAAAACATCATAAATGGAATTAAAGAAATGAAAATGTGAACTAAACAACTGCAAGATATCTTCGATGAATATTTCATAGCGAATGCCAACGTCCAATAAGTGATTATTTTGATATTCAAGTAGAAATTTCGTCATTGCTTGACATGCGTAAAACAGGGTGGCAACACACGAACACTATCAGAGAATCATAAATAACTAAATAATTATGCTGGAACGGTTTGCCGATGTTGATGTGACAAAACGTTCGATGAATATTATCTTAACTTGAGTTACTACGTTCCATGTGTATAATAGGGTCGTGGCAATACTTCGTTACATCTTACAATACAGTAATCTTTATATTGTCACAGTAAATTACCAGAGAATCAGAAAAGACTAAATACAAATGCCAGAACAGTGAGCCGATGTTATAATGACGATCTCTTTGGTAGATGGTGTAATTAATTAATTGAGGGGGATGATCATACAAACATGATTCCTTTCCTGAAAACTATTTTACCCATTGGATCTACAGCTAGACCTGATAGTCAAGCAAACCTCTTTACAATATTAAGGACTCGTTTACGATTACATTCTACTCTTATGTATTTCATTATTCATATGAAAATACCTAGTTTTATTGTATTATTCGTTCAAATCATCATTAAATCTAAAAGGCAAGAGGGTAAAGATATATAAGATACACTTAAACGTAGAATACGATATCCTTAGACGCCAATTCACACATCGTAATGGGCTGTAAATGTGAATTAAAAGGATGTGTGACAAAAGTGTTTATTTATAGCGCTATGTATGTATGTTTAAAAACAAATATCCAGGGTGTCTTTAAATATTTGGCATGCGCTTAAATTTCAACCATTTGACATTTGAAAAATGTGACCAAAACATTCGAATTATTAAGCTTGGACTATGAAAATGAGAAATGATATAAATCTTATTGTTGATCATCATATATATTTCTTTGTCCAATATGATACATTTTCATAAAATCAAAATATTATTTAACATCATAGTTAGCAAATAGATTGAGTTAGATATAACGTAGCTCTTAATCTGGTATATTATGATAAGACATGTCAATGTTCCATTATGTCAGTGAAATAACGTATGTATTCTCATTAAATTTCAAAGCAGTGGTGAGATAACATAGGATACGCGAAAGAAATGGAACGGATTAGAGCGACAATGCAAGTTTGAAACGGAAAGGACATTTATAAAACGATTAGGTAGAAGAAAAGATAAATAAGAAGCCTAACAAGCCTTTGCTGCTGTAATAAAACGCCTGACGAAATTGCGGAGTAAAATTGTATGCTTACCTTATCATTCGACTCCGATACACGTGTGTTGTTTCGCTGTCAAAGTATTCTTTATTTCGACTTAAAGCTAAATAGATACTAATTGGGGTTGAATTGTACATGTAACAGCTTTCCTGGCATATATGATGCACGATGACTGTTTGCTTATATTCTGGTTTTCATGACTTTTGAGTAGCGATTATTTCTTGATCCAGTAGTTATATATAGCTATACGTTTCTTATCATGGTTCAAGCAAATGAAATGTTTTGTAACCCATAAAACCACATAGAGCGAATGGAACATGTACATCTCGGATACGATCTGGAACCCCTTTAAGACAACAATTAATAGACAGGAATCACTCGACTTTGACAGAAGAGGCATCTTTTGCATATTTTTAATTGAAACATAGATGTTCAGCAAATATTTAAGAATATACACTGAATACTGTTAATTTGTTTAGTGATGGCGATTGTTTAAATCACATATTTGTGTTTGTTGCTCATGTAACAAATCCTTTGATAAAGTCATCACGGGAATTCTTCAATAGACATAGGCAATGTATAGATATATGATATATGAAATCGTTTGTGTCATGTTTTCATGCATGCAATTATTCCATGATAGGACATAAAACCATTACATTATATAATGGAAGAATGAAACAACAAATTTGTTCGAGAAAGATCACGTCATTACTTTACTTTATTTTCTCTTTCTTATTTTAAAATCCAAAATTGAAAAGACAACCTCAAAATTTTATTTTAACAAAATGTGAAAGAATTGGCAAATCAACATGAAATTGACAAATGATAAAAGGTGATCTGCAGGAACATTAAGCTTGATTAGCCCTTTTAAGCTGTACATTTGAAACACGCCATTACCATCGATTCCGATAGCAACACAATACAACCGCAATAAACAATAAAACTAAAAGATTGGCCAGAGCTCGCGTATTGATTACTCTACCAGTAAGTCAAGCTTTCGGTACAATGCAATATTACGAGACATCTGCAAAAGTGTTGATCATGCTTTAATCATGCAATGAATCATCAAGACGTCCAATGGATTAAGACAGCTCTGAAGTAATTCCATAACGAGTCTAAATGAGATGCGACATTGATCCGTTGATTCTTTTAAGATACAACTAGTTGAAATATGTATAGTATTACAGTGAATTAAGAGGTATTTCCCTCGCAAACCTACCAAACCGTAACACCGATTTTGAGATCTATCGCATATAAACTATACATAGATAACTTGGCGCTTCTTGAATCAATCATGCCTTTATATAGCTACATTTAATTGTATATCAAACAATACAAAACTGTTTAGTTTCACAGGTATTCGATTTTGACTCTGAACAAGCCCCTCGGAATGCTTCACGTACCAGAAAACTTCCGTTTCGGATTATTCAGTAATTTAAATGTGTATCAAGGTGTGTCAACAAGTTTTCATTAATATATTTGCGTCAATTGGATGCACCAATTGTAGGTTGGACTTTGATGTGTCTCGCTAAAAAGTGGCTTCTACGAGCCAAGCGCCGCCGCTGTGTAAAAGAAACGGGACACAAAGTTACATGTTTGTCAACTCATCCACTGAACCCCAGAATGATTCGATCATAGTGTTCACAGAGAAACACATCTTAAACCACTGCTAACTTTCTTTGTCACATGACTGCTGGACTTGATTTTACGAGATAGTTCACTTATCATTATATACAGGTTCGGAGGGACGTTTTACCACCTAATTTGTGAGATCTCTTCCGTTTTTTCACTGTACAGTATTCCCGTTTTTTTATTTACAACCAGTCTCCTCAAGATTAAGTTCCCGCTACGCACCCACATTTATGAATATCTATGAGGAACGAACGATAACTCTGTAAATGAGATTTCTGTTCACAAAGTTGCTTATAGAAATGACGCGTGCAGCATTATTTTTATACGTCATTTTTAAAAGAAATAGTTCATCTAGTGTGCTTATTTTTAGGTGACTGCGAATTGGGCGAGGTCGGCTATATAAAGCGTATGCGATATACATTTATATTCAGCCTTTGATACACCGGAGGATAATGTGATCCTTGAAATATGATTTTACATAAGAATATATTGCATAACTTTTTATCTCATAATAGCGCGAAATCGCACTTACATCAGACACAATTAAAGACAGCAAGCCCCGGACCCCCCGTGCTTAGTCTTCTGATAGTCGCAGCCTTGGGCTTGATTCGTGTAATAGGCGATTTCCTCCCAGTGCGGCCTGTCTCTCATTCAATGAGAACAATTTTGTCTTTTATCATAATTCTCCCTACCATTACATAAAGAGGTAATCTAGCGTAATTGTCGTCGTGAGTCTGTATATGGCATTCTCTTCCTTTACCCTTATTGATTTCGCCGGGATCATTGAGACTTTAACCACTATAAAGGACTGCTTTTAGAGTCCTGTGGATTGGCAATATTTATTTTCTAATGTAGGAATCTCTTATAAGGATGACTTATATTGCTGAATCGTTTGTCAAAGATTTACCAATAAATACTTCTTAATTGGTAATTATTCTTTCGATATGGACTGTGGTCTTGCAACATTTGCTTTGCCATTTTATTGTTAGAGGAGGTGTTCCATATTGCGTGCCACTTCTGGATGAGAATAAAAAATGAGGGGATAGCTAACAGCCTGTCAAATTTGAACTTCTTAGCGTTTGATAACGGAATGCCTATTAGATATTACATTTAGCTAAATCTAGATATTTTGGCTTAGAATAAAGGAGTTATATAATGATACTAATGTATAGGAGCGTTAAGAAAATGTTTTTGTTGGGCAAAAAATTGCTTCCAGTTTTAAAGATATTTGACGTTGGGATTTCTGTGACATGTCCAATCTAAAAGGAATATTATGAAACGTTCGCGAAACGTTTATGCAAATTGTGGAACCTAATGCATTGTTATAGGGAAAATGGCCAGGAAATGCCAATGGATACAAACGCACAAGAGTAACATGCCATTGAACGGGCATATACATGTATGTACGCTTAGTATCTTACTCGTTTGGGAAAATTATCTGGATATGTCATGCCCGATTCAAGACCAAAGAGCCCATTCATGTTATCTTAAGTTTTGTAGATCTGAATATGTAAGTAGTGAACGCCATTATCAGTATCATAAACATTAACTCGTTTTATCCTTACACCACTTCCATTTTCGGGCCGATAACTAGGTGCCGTATAACACTCATGATAAACCGCACTTACCATATAACACGCAGTCGCGTGACAAATCATACGGTCATATGAGCGTCGTGAAATATGACGTCATGTACATATATATCATTCTCTTCTTGTTTACTGTGTTTCCTGCTTTTTTCTCGTGTTTTATATTAGATTCGGTTGTTTATAAGAACCCAGAAGGAAATAGGGTAGATATAGAAAAGATGGTTGATTTCTTTGAATAAGAAACGTTATCGGACTTGGCTTCGGCTTATTTTCCGATTCGCCATTTTTCCGGCGCACTGGATATAATATCCCTTCGCCTTGCCCAATAACATTTCCAATTCAAGACACCAACCATCTATCCTCCTTTTCTTTACTCTACTAATGCTGGTAGAGACAGCCATGACGTAACGGAAAGATACTCTTGAAAAATCTACCAAGGGATTGTTTCCCCTCTGACAGTCCAGGAAACGAATAATTCGGAGAACGGTTAGTTTTATTAGGGAAGGAAAAGATGGGAGGTATGGAAATCATCATATTACTGTATAAGTAGAGGTCAAGTTACTTGATAGTCCATTACAGGGAATTGTTAAAGGAAGGTGATACATTGTATTAGAAACGTGATACCATTACTTAACTTATTCTTTGGTAACGATAGGGGATATTAGTCAACTGACATAGATAAGCTTTTTTGTCCGCCGTGGTCAAATGATTAGATTACAGAACTTATTTAAAAAAATACCTCTCTCCGTTTTTTTCATGAGATGAGAAGTACACCTCGTAAATCAATCGTAACTACTCGGGTATTTCCGTGTCCTCAGAAATACACTTGGTACACCAATCGTAACTACTCATGTATTTCCATGTCCTCAGAAATACACTTGGTACACCAATCGTAACTACTCGGGTATTTCCGTGTCCTCAGAAATACACTTGGTACACCAATTGTAATTACTCGGGCATTTCCGTGTCCTCAGAAATGCACTTGGTACACCAATCGTAACTACTCGGATATTTCCGTGTCCTCAGAAATACACTTGGTACACCAATTGTAATTACTCGGGCATTTCCGTGTCCTCAGAAATGCACTTTGTACACCAATCGTAACTACTCGGGTATTTCCGTGTCCTCAGAAATACACTTGGTACATAAATCGTAACTACTTGGGCATTATCGTGTCCTCAGAAATACACTTTGTACACCAATCGTAATTACTCGGGTATTTCGATGACCTGACAACTACACCATGCACATAAGTTTAAGTTGACACATTTTGTTTAATGTGTCCCGGCTTATAACACGTTTCCTGTGAGAGTCCGAGCTTAGAATGCAGACGGTTTTACCCTGCTCGATTAGTCCTTATGGGCATTCAAGTCTTGGGTCTTCCCCCGCTATTATAAGCCGGGCATCACAACAAAAATGGTGTGATGACAGCCTCACATGAAATAGTATAAATAAAATACGCATGCGCTTCTCCACCCGTTACACTCATTTAAAGAAATGATATTTCAATCCGCGACCTCGGAAATGCAACACTCACAATTACGGCAAAACATATCAAGGTCCATGCATGTTCTTTATGAATATCGTCTGCTATGGCTTTCATTTTAGACCATCACAAAAGCAAATATAAAAAAGGGCGATAAAGGGTTATTATGACTACATATATGACTGTGTCAATAATTGGAGATAAAAGGGAAACCATCTTAATGTCCATTAAGTCATTTCATACTTGCTAATAAGGCATCGAGAAACAAAACCCTATAGCACCTATCCTGAGAGGGATATGGATTTTCATGAGAGGCAGTCTCCCGACTGACTTACGGAATGGCGATGGTTCTACCCACCTTGACCAGCCCCTATGGGCATTTGAGTATGGGGTCTTCCTCCATCATTAAGAGTCGGGCATCGCTACATAACTGAAATAATGTTGATGTGATGTAAAACCCATATACACATATACACACAAAACCTTATAAATCCAAATCGCTCATGACAATGGAATACGTACAATCGAAAAAGAAATTATCCAATATCAAACAAGTTCGGCTTTTATAGTCTAGACGATCATAAAAGTCGAAAGTGGGTTTAGGTAACAATACAACATTTTTACGGTAGCCATGAATGTTTTAGTGGCACTTTGTGTCAGTAATCGGAGATAAAAGGGAAATCATCATAGTATTCATGACAATCCAGTCGTTTTTGATGCAGAAGCGTCAGAATGAAAACATATTTCTTACAAAAACAGTAATTGCTCGTGACAATAGCTTAGCACAATCGATAGGAAGTTATGAGATTTTATATGTGAAGACTTTTATTTTATAAGCATCGGTTGATATGACTTTTATATTTGGAGATTATCAAACATTTGATTTGAAATGGGGTAATATTGTGTGTATATGACGGTAGCTATTATTATGGGACTACGGATACTTATGTTTCGCTATTCGGAGATTGACAGGAAACGGCTTTGAAGTCCATTGTAGATTAATCTAACGTACACAATTTGATAAGAAATTATCCAAAGGCTTGTCTCATGACAATTCGTAATTTTAACTCTGCGTTTACAAAGCTACCGCTACCGAAAAGTCTCAAAGGTAGTGCTTTGAATAAAAAAAAAGATAGGCTTTAATATAATATCTATAACTATTTGACAGGTAGAACTGGTGCTTTCTCGAGTTGAAGCATTTCCTCTTTTTATTTACGCTGACAAGATAATTATACAAACCTTTGTAAGAGTTCCGAATATAATGCCCTGGCTTACATTAATGCCTCCTCACTTAGCCGAAAATGTGGGTCTTCTCAATTATTTCCCATGTTTAACACAGCAATAAGTAACTAACAGATACAAGCAGAAAAGCGTTTGTTGTCGAAGTTTTTGTCGGTTGCAAGCAACAAAACCTATAACGTTGCTTCACTCGAATGCTACAGTAGTTGTTAGCTTCGCAATTATTTCTTAAGAGCTTTGTGTAACTATATCTTACTAACGATATTAATATCATTAAATACACAAAGTCTGGCCATGAATTATCACAACTCAACAGCGGTTTTAGATGATAATTGCTGTTTAAAAAAAGAACAAAAAGTACGATGTGGATACCATCTGCAGTGTGTGGTGAAAACTTCTTGAACTTTCTAATATAATACTACGAATAAAAAGTCACATGGGGGAAATCAAAGTGAATATATGGTTCAATGGCTCTCATATCGTAAGCACACAGTCCGTTGAAAGAGGACGTGATATATCACGTTTCCCGAAATAGGCCGGTATCTAAATCCCCGCTTCATCATGGACGAAGACGAACGAAAATAACATATCGAGTGCCAGGAGAAATAACTTATGGAATGGAGAAAAGCGCTCGTAGATTAAGCTTGATAGATCGCCTGTCCTCTCGCAGATCCGACGCAATGCCTCTGCCCACTCAATTAGTTATAACAGCTTATAAGGTCTTAATTGGAAAAGATTCACACGGTCAGTTTGCCTAATCGAGATTTCGAGGTGACCACGGTTTGATACTGCTAAGACCGTCTGACGGTAATGTGCCAGCTTGAGGAAAGTATATATATATTATTCATTTAAGTCTCTTCCATATACATATACAGTTCTATACATATTAAAACATTTACAGTATGTGAAAAGTATGTTTGAAACCAAAAGAAAAAAGGAGAAAGTCTGTAATAATGCAATATTTCCTCGTGTGTGCGATAAGATTTTATGTATGATAGTCCTGTGTTTGAAAATACGTATACTGGAAACATGATTATTGTGAGCACTTTGGTATGGGTGGGGCATGGAATACAATGTGTTTCGCATTCGGATTTTTGTTTTAACTCTATTATTTCGCCTCCCTCGAATTTCAAGTCATTTCACTGGTCAAGACACGTCACATCGTGACCCACTGAAAAAATTACAAAGGATTCGTTAGAACAATTTAGGGGATCACCTTGTGACGCAACGTGACCAATGAAATAACGAGAACAAAATGGCGTCAGTGTGTTTGAAATACTGATTCGATAATGTTTGAGTGTGTCCGCCAATATATTACTCATAGAAATAAATTGTTTTCCAAAACTATTCAAGTTCTATCAGTTATTAAGACCTACCCGGCAACAATCGAGTGTGAGTGATTGTCCTTAGCACGTTACTTACAACCTTGACATTGTAAACAATCTATCGGCTGCTGTAATCGCGGAAGTGAGTACAGTAGGTTTACATATCCCAGTTCTTGTGTGTGGGTTGTTCCAAAAACATGTCACAAAGTCCGTTAAAAAGGATTTCGGCGAGATAATTCAATAACGCCTTGACCCTATACGAATTTCACTGATTCCCCTCCCCTAGGCCGTAGCTACGCTGAGGCGAGCCTCAGTTGCCTCGGTAGAAATTCGCAAAAAAGAAAGAAAGAAAGAGATAGAGAGCAGGGAGAGAGAGAAGAGAAAGAAAGAAATAGAAACTAAATTAAATTTGTTCGCGCGGCGTGACCACACTTTGACTAAGTATCTAAGCAAATCTACTTGAATCACAAAAAGTGACATTTCTTTTTTTTTTAAATTTAACATCTCTCATGTTCTGATTCATAACTCGGAAATGCAAAAAAAAACACCGTTTAATTTATAAAGAAAAAAAGAAAATCCTGGGAGAACCCCCAAGTTTTTTGTAAGTAATCATCTCTCATGTTTCTCTTCCAAAAACATCTGGACTATTCCAATTTGTTGAGGAGTTCATTCCATTGGTAGAGGTTAAATGATTTAGATAGAGTGTGTTGCAACAGAACATCAAATTGATGTATTATGATTTTATATCTATAAGACAACTAAGCCTTTTTATTTACTTGTCATAGTGATAATGTTCATAGTTAACCCATCAGAAATACTGTGAATTATGGTTATTTTGATTCAGAATGTTATTTGCCCATTTAAGAATAATCTGACATATTTAAGTTCCTGCAGTTGAGTTAATTGATATGTTTCTGAGTATTTCTTTTTCTTCTCAACAACTGGACAAATGTTGGTATCCGTAATGTGTGTTTGTCTTGCTTATGCTCAATAATATAATTTATCTAAAAACACAAAATACATATTCAATGAGTGTTTCCTGAAACTATTTGATATTTATATATAACTTGTTTATGTAAAATCTGACTCAACCATTATATGCATGTACCAAACAATACATAATTCACTGCTTGGGAAAGTTTTCAGAGGATGATTTAATTAAAAACAACAAAGTGGTAACTCTGGAAGGGAAAATTTCATTGAGAAAAGGTGGTAATTTGATCAATATTTGAACAATTTCTTCCTTCTCTCTCAAATTTATTGCAATGACGGACTTGATTTTTGTATTTGTTTGGTAATGGGTTAGAAAACCTATGTGTTTTGATTTTATTAATGTTCTTTTAGGCTATTTGTGCAAACACAATATTGATGCTGTTATTCTTCATGTCTATTATAAAATATTCGAGATTAAAAAAGAAATGAAATAATCTCTCATGTTTTGATTTATACTTCAGAAATGCAGAAAAAGCCACCATTTCGTTTACAAAATCCAAAAATATTTATCGGGGTTGACCCTTCTCCAAACCCCTTCCAGAAATGTAAAAGATTCCACCCTCCGGTTCCCAACCCTGCCCTCGGTAAAAAAAGAAATACACTTGCTACGGCACTTCCCCACCCCACCCCCTAGAAATCCGTAGAGTTTCAGCCTTTGGTTCTATCTAATAAGGTCAATATGGTATGCAAATGTAAATCAACATGTTTTCCTTTCAAATTTTCATTTAACAGCTTACGTTGTGCGTAAAACAACGTTGTCTTCTACAATATATTAACAATATATTAACTAGATAGACGGTCACTCAAAGCAACATGATAATGATGATTGGATGTGAGAGAGAAACAATTCAATAACAATTAAACGAGACAAAGGTTCATTTTTTAACGACCCTAAACTAACACATATTTAGAAATGAAATAACAATTCGAATAAACGTTTGTATTTTTCAAGCAGATGGGTAGACAGAAGACATGTTTTTACATACAGACCATGTATGTTATATGTATGTCTTAACAGTATATTACTCCTTGTGAGACAGTTTTGCAAAAAGCCAAAAGCATCTTCCTTTTCAAACCTATATTTTGAGTACTCTTTAGAAAATCATGGTTAAGACAACTGTAAGATGTACAAACAATATATAAATCTGAAATGCAATATTTAAGAACCAGATTAAGAAGTAATGAAATATGTGTAAGAGTAAAATGTAGATTAATCGGTTAATTCGTTCTTAGGAGGTAGGGTTATGTTTTACCGTTATGCATCAATATCAGTCTAATTAGAAGAGACAGACTGGCAGCCAATATATTCGCTTCAACGTGACACCATTTTGACAGACAGTTTACAAGGGACTTTAATTGTGAATTTCCGACGGGAACCTATAACAGATCGACTAACGAATACACTTTAACCCATTATCCAACAATAACGAGATTTGACCGGTGTGTTGCAGACGACTCTTGAAACCATAGTGGGAAAATTCCTCCTTTTCATATTCCCACAATGTTTTCTGCCCTATCAGAATATTGATCTTTTATTTCAGCACATTTTGAAATGTCGTCTGCAAACTCTTTCAATTTGGGACAGTCGAAAATTTGTTGTTAGGGGAAAGGTTTACATGTTGTATGCTGTACGCTATCGACACAACAGATACTATTCATAGGCCTTACCCGATATGATAAAAGGTGTAGTTCCTCCAATAACATGAGCAATTATCTCATATTAATATACAACATGTAACCCTTTCCCTAACAACAAATGTCCCAAATTGAAAGAGTTTGCAAACGACATTTCAAAATGTGATGAAATTGGAGCATAAATTTCTGACAGGGCAGAAAACATTGTGGGAAAAGGAAAAAAATGCTCGTTACTAGCAATTTCTCTTTTTTCCCACAATGTTTTCTAAAGCCATCTGCAACAAAGTGGTAAAACGTCGTTATTGTTTGGGAAAGGATTAAGAGACCACAATGGAGGGTTTATGCTAAACATAGGCATACAAACAATACAGCAGAATTATTAGTGCCTTACCTCTCTAGACTGAGTACAGTAAGGTTCATCACGGAACACATCTTTACCTCTTACTAAAACAACGTTTTCACACCGTCACTAAGGCAATCAGATGGCTTCAATAGGAGTTTCCTTAGTAACTTGTATCCTCAATGAAGCTGTGCATACAAACAATATAGCAGAATCATTAGTGCCTTACCTCTCTAGACTGAGTACAGTAAGGTTCATCAAGGAACACATCTTTACCTCTTACTAAAACAACGTTTTCACACCGTCACTAAGGCAATTAGATGGCTTCAATAGGAGTTTCCTTAGTAACTTGTATCCTCAATGAAGCTGTGCATACAAACAATATAGCAGAATCATTAGTGCCTTACCTCTCTAGACTGAGTACAGTAAGGTTCATCAAGGAACACATCTTTACCTCTTACTAAAACAACGTTTTCACACCGTCACTAAGGCAATCAGATGGCTTCAATAGGAGTTTCCTTAGTAACTCGTATCCTCAATGAAGCTGTGCATACAAACAATATAGCAGACTCATTAGTGCCTTACCTCTCTAGACTGAGTACAGTAAGGTTCATCACGGAACACATCTTTACCTCTTACTAAAACAACGTTTTCACACCGTCACTAAGGCAATTAGATGGCTTCAATAGGAGTTTCCTTAGTAACTTGTATCCTCAATGAAGCTGTGCATACAAACAATATAGAAGAATCATTAGTGCCTTACCTCTCTAGACTGAGTACAGTAAGGTTCATCACGGAACAGATAATCGACACGTTCTGGACGTAATGGACGCTCTTACAGAGGACGGCGCCGAACTTCCAGATGTACGAGAAAAACGCCACACACTGAAAATAGAGAAAATGAATTTAATTTCACTGACTTTACGCACAAACTTATTAGAATACGTATAGTGCGGGCAAATTCGACTAACGTTGATGATCTATATGACCATAATTTGACACCCCGTTGGGTTTCTATATATAGTTTCGTTAATAAATGTGGAGTGAACCTCCGCGCCTGCCGAACAAAATTCTTTGGAAAAACCGGTTTATAAATAAACGGAGGAATCCTTAATGCGCGCTTTGCAATCGTCACATGACAAATATGATAAATATAAAATCTTCTTAACAACATTTCGGAATCCTAAACATCCTTTGTACAAAGTGTGAGTATTTTATATTTTTCTCATAAAATTAAGCAAGGTTCAATGTTTGTTTTCTTCCTTCCTCGATCCATTTTCGCTTGACAGAAATGTATGTACTCTCCATGCGTATGCGCGGTAAACGTATCCGAAGACCCATAATACGATGGTATCTATGAATAGATCGTTGTTTACAAAATAAACCCGTTTAAACAGTCTGCGTTATCTGTTATTTTATTGTTCTTAATCTATTCCCTACATTTGTGGACAGGGTTTGGAAGCTGTCAATAATTTGGTTCTATCTTACCATATAATCCGTATCAATCTTTAAAAAGTTTAAATCTCCATCTTTGAGAGAGTTTCTTTAAGTTTTAAACAGGACGTCTTTGGAGAATTCCATTATCAAGTGACAGGTAATCCAGTCGGGATGTCATGGTAAATTTGGGAATTGTTGTTGAACAGTCATGTGGTTCAACGACATTCATTCGTGGCATCGGTTTGCTTCCGTGATAACAAAGATATTCGAAAGATGCTTTTAGTTCCACAAAATAAGAAAATTAACCCTTTTTTGCTTGATCGCACTCACAGAAATCATTCCCACGATACTAATATGCAACAGATAGGAATCAAAATTCACTGTTAAGGTCCTACTATTATAATCCCCTGCAATCGTTAACCAATCGCTTCAGCTCCATATCTTATTAATAGAGTGTGTAAACGACATTTGAAATTAAGACGTAATTGAAATCAATCCATTCCAATTTATGCGAGAGGGAAAGCGTCTTTTAGGCTTGAGAGACAGGACCAATGTATAGCGTTCTATGACAGCTGTCTTATATTGTCAGACTTTCTTTTATGCCTCCAATTAATAGAGATCGTTAATTTGGAAAAGCTACCAGTAGTATCGATGGATTGTATTTTGTTCTATTATTCTTAAAATACTTTCATGTATTGGCATGAATAGATGGATTAACTTCGTCTTTGTTTTGTCAGGAGAAATTGTGTTATGCAAAACAGAAAAGTCAAAGCTCCTAAAGCGGTACATCATAGTGAATTATGTTAAGGAATAAGATGAAACAGTAGAAATATATTTTGACAACTACAAAGTACGTTATATCAAAATGCAAATACAATCTATAGTAAAAATTAGAAACATGTGCTTATTCACAGATATGAGAAAGTTTAACTTAAACTCTTTAAATATGTACAACAAATGTACTGTTGTATAAAACGCACTGGAAAATAGCCATTAGAAGGCGAATAAGTTCGTAACTATGTTTCAGAGACAGCAAATAGTGAATCAACATACAGAAAAAAACCAAAGTGTTGCAATGGTTTTGAAATGTACCGCGTGTAGACTTTACAATCTAAGATATACCGACGATTCCTGAAACAATTACGTTTTTATTATTTAGATGTACTTTTGATTGTTCGACATATGAAAACAGACTGTCTTGTTTCAACATCTTATTTTGACTTTAACATTTTCCTATCTGTGAATAAGCACCTTTGAGACTATATAAATTGGTTTCCTTTTATCTTTCGCTGTCAGTTCGACATATTCCACACAAAACAGGCCGCAATATATCAATTAACTTCTAGTTGTGCCTTGGTTAGGTGGTTATGTTTTCAGTATTTGTAATTTGTTTCAATTTCCGCAGCGTTTCCGGCATCCAATAAAAAACTCTTCTGTGATTTATTCGGCTCTATCGTCTTAATGCCAATTTACGATTTACAAGTAGCATGTGCCCATATTCCCATTGTCTTTGTTTTCTTTTATCGGAGTCATGCTTTATTCTAAGAAATAACTCCGTAAATTGATGGTTATCCGTATATTTACTGTAAGAGACCCAAAATCTCTTCAAAGTACCTTTCCTTCTTTGAGCGCAAGGTTATCCATACATGAACGTAGGCTAATTAACAGTGATTACTTAATATTACACCTGTCTTACACATAGAAAGTCCCGAAATAAACTTATCTACAACGATTCTCATCAAAATGTACCCCCGCCGACATTAATACTCATGTTAAACTAAAAGGAATTCTGAAAGTCATGCGCATATCAATCGTCTGTCCCATGGCTCGAAGTGTTGCGAATCTTTAAGCCTGTGGATCAGTCACGAAGAAATCGCAAGAACACAGCTTCTTTGCCGAAACTTAGTTGTAGAACTTATGGCCAAACCCTTATTCATCTGCCAGTTGAATTAAAGTATGTTACTTGGCGAGCCTACGAGGTTAAATACATTGACCAAAATACAACTATGTTGTTTTACACAAACAGCTGTTGATCTGAAGGTTTAAGATCGAACCAAAGACCAATCATGTAAAAATGACTTTGAACGTCAAGTTTGACCCGTCAAGGTTAAGGTCATCGTGAGGAGCGGACTTTTTTTCCAGCTGAATGAAAGTAAAATCATTCATTCTGAGGATCCATGCATCGATGTCTAGTGCTGCTTTGCATTCAAGTTTGATACAATTAACTTGATATATTTGAGGACATTCGAAGGAATCACCACACCTGTATGTACATTTAAATCGTTTTTTTTCATCTCTTGGCTTACAGAATGTAAACAAACAATCAACATCCGTTTTGAGTGTACCCATTATCGGTTATGCACCAGATTCGGACACATTAATCATAGGTGCCCAGGGAACCATGGCTTCAACCTTTTGCACCATCTCTGCAACACTTTGGCTTATAATCCTAATCATAATCCTAACCAGCTTCAACTTACGGTTTTCGACAAATTTCTTTGAGCAAGCATTAAGAATTTCCCGATCTGGCGGCTGTCATCCAATCCCAGGCCCTGTACGATTTCCATGTGGAATCTGCGAGAAACCATGAATATCCAATCTAAATTGCAGAGCATGCGACTCGTTCGACCAATGGTTTCACACAAAATGCACAAATATGTTTATCTGTATTTAATGTTGCCAAAAACTACAGCTGTGTTTGCTGCACCTGTGGACTTCCAAACTGTTCAACGACTTTGTTCGAGACAACGCAAGCAGATTCTCTTCCTTGCTTTAATGCCACTGAGAATTCATACAGTATCCTCCAATGCTCGGATACTCAGCCCTGTAGTCCTGCATATTCGTCACATTTGCAAAGTTTCATTTCCCGAGACAGCTCGATCGGGTCACCTCAGCACACATCTTCCCCATCCAGACAGCACCGAACACCAAAGCAAACTAAAAAGTCATCCTTCCGCATACTAAGTATCAACTTTCAGAGTATGAGAGCAAAAAAGAGCGAATTTTGGCTACTCCTACAAGAGACGGACCCAGACATCATCATTGGGAGTGAGACATGGCTCCACAGAGGTTTCAATGAACGGGAGGTACTCACAGCAGGCTACCACTTCGTTGCAAGGAGAGACCATACCAATGGCCACTATGGTGGTGTGATGGTTGCAACAAAAGACAACATCATAGGAACTGAGATTAACATCTCTACCAATACAGAACTATGTGCAGCTTCCTTTAAATGCCAGGGTAAACACCAACTCATTGTTAGTGCTGTATTCCGCCCGCCAAGCAGCAACGAAGCTTATATGGAAGAACTGTGCAGGGGAATAACGGAACTCTGTGCTTCATACACACAGTCCACCACTTTGATATCAGGATACATGAACCTTCCCAACATCAACTGGTTAACAAACACAATCCAGGGTAACAACAACCGAATTGACATCAACTGACTCTTCCTATATTTGATTTTAGACACAGGCTCCTAACAAGTTGTCACTTTTCCAACAAGAGACCAAAACACACTGGACTTATTCATAACAAATCGTCCAACACTCATCCAAAAACTAGTGCCAGGAATAAGTGATCACGACATTGTGTTCGTCCAGATAAATACAAGTGTACCAAGGCAAAGACCAACTAAAAGAAAGATTCTGCATTGGAAGCAAGCGGACACATCCAGCCTACAGAATGAAGCAGCAGATTTCTCGACTGTCTTTATAGCTAATCACTCACTACTGGATGACGTAGAAACACTTTGGTTAATGTTTAGAGATTTTTGCACAAAGTCAATTGAGAAACATGTCCCTTCAAAAACGAGTTCAACTAGATATAATCAGGCATGGGTTAATCAGAACATTAAACGTCTGTCACGAAGGAAGAAAAGAGCCCATCTTAAAGCGACGATAACCCAACAAGACGAGGACATTCAGAAGTACAAAAAACTTCAAAAGGTCACACAACGGAAGTGTGAGAAGGCATACAACAACTATGTTAGAGACATTTTCACAGAAGGCAACAATCCCGAAAGACTATACTCCCACGTCAAATCCAAGCAGTGTGATAGCAGTGGAATATTCTCACTAAAGAGCAACGGGGTATCCCATAGTGGTCCAAAGGTCAAGGCTTCACTAAATGAGTAATTTAGTCGTGTATTCACAAAAGAGAATACAGACAGCCTTCAATCGATGGCAGGAAACACATTTCAACAAATCCACCATTTTGACATCACAGTAGAAGGCTCGCTGAAACTACTACAGGAGCAAACCCCCCCACAAAGCTGCAAGTCCAGACACTCACTATCCCTACTCGTTATCTTATCATCTTAGGGAAGTCGACAACTAACTAGCATCAGCACTTAGACTTGTGTTCCAGATATCTCTCCAACAAGGCATGGTACCAGAGGACTGGAAATTGGCCCATGTCACACCAATATTCAAGAAAGGAGTCAGAAGTATTGCTGCTAACTATAGACCTGTCTCGCTTACATATGTATGTTGCAAGATACTTGAACACATCCTTCATACCCAGATCGTGACACACCTAGAGTCACACCATACATTATCGGACAAACAGCACGGTTTCCATAAGAAAAGATCGTGCGAGTCTCAACTCATCAATACTGTCCAAGACTTAGCGTCCAGTATGGACTCTGGTGAAAAATTGATGCTGCGGTTCTAGATATCAGCAAAGCCTTTGACATGGTTCCCCACAAAAGACTCATTGTCAAACCCAAACACTACGGAGTCACTGGCACAACCCTAAGATGGAACGAGAGTTTCCTTGACAGGTTCTTGTTGAAGGCCACATGTCACCTCCAGCCCCCGTACTTTCTGGCGTGCCCAAGGGTACTGTTCTTGGACCCCTGCTATTCCTCCTGTACATAAACGATCTCCCAGATAGAGTAAGATCATCAACGCGCCTCTTTGCACACGACAGTCTTCTCTATTGAAGGATCAAGTCCCTCAATGACTCTGCCATTCTACAGGAGGATCTAGACAGACTACAGGAGTGGTTAGCTCATGTCCTTCAACCCTACAGACTACCTCAGATTCTCCTTCTTTTCATCCACCATACGACTTTGGAACCAGTTACCAGCACACCTCAGCAGCCACACTGGAGGCCTTCAAGGCGAGTCTGGCGCAGCTGCACTAGATTCATCTCCAAGTACATAGTTTGTTTAGCCTGCTCCTGTTTGCACCTCACCACGACCTTGTACAGCACGCCCATGTACGAAAATGCCCCAAAAGTAGGCCAGGTACATTAATGGGATAAGAAGAAGAAGAACGTACAGAAAAATGGGGATACCTTCTTATTTCTACTATTTAAGCCCGACCTAACTAGACTAGACAGTGATTGTTTTATTTCTAACAGAATGAGACGATCTTTATCATGATCTTTAATACGTATAAACATTATGAACCACAAATTATACGATCATGAAATATTTCACATCACGGCCAAATCGAAACTGTCAAACAAGTAACACAACGAGGTAAACAATTGACGTGTCGACTTAACACATCGAAATCAATGTTTCTCTTATCTTATTAAAGTTTTTCATCTTGTAAATAAAGGTTCAATTGTGTAGCGATAACAGGCTTGTAATGATTGAAGAAGTCCAATAACTTGAGGGACTATCCACATGGTGCTTTTCAGGCATGGTAGAGCCATCAGCATTCCGTGAGTCAAATGGGAAACCAACTCTTTTTTAAGATAAAAAGTCATATCAATCTAGCCCATGTAAGATGATGTAGACCTACGACAAACAAATACACGTTGTCAGTTATTCCTTTTGTATAACATCAACCAAAATTATAGAGATGAATATGTCGATTGGTCGATTGTCAGTAAGCCAACCGACAGGCAAAATCGTTCAATATTTCTTCTTTTTTGAAGATAAACAAATGCCACAAAGTCAACCGAGCAATGAATTAGTTAAACTTATTCATTTTACATTGATTGTGACGGAAGCTTGAAACCTATTAAATTCACTATTTCACTTTCGATATCTGCTCCTTAGATACAGAAGCAGTTTTACCTTTGCACCACTGTCGCCTTGGAATGATTTATGCAACCCAAGTGTGAAGCATGTTTGATCTTTACAACTTGAAACATGTCAACAAAACGCACGTGTGTCCATCTTCTCTAAAGATTTACTTCACTCAATATGTCGTCGAGGCATCGATTAAAAAAAACAACCTCCTCGAATTGTTGTTTGTCCTATTTTCGAACAAAATAATTTCCATTGGCCTGTATCAAATGTTACGTAAAATGAATGACAGGGCATGTACAGAAATCTTTAATCTGTCCGTTTAGCTGAATTCAAACACCCCTTTCGCGTTGTGCCATTTGACATTGAGAAGTGTCATTTGACACTGAGAAGTACATTCTGTTTCCTTTTATCTGTAATTACAAGAAAGAAAATGTTCACAGAAAACAGATGTCGTGACAAGTTGTTTTCGTAAAATTTGAAAATGCCTTTATACGCACAGTGGGCATGACATCCGTTAATGGCGATTTTGAGTCAAGACTAATATGCATGGATGTTACCTCATCTTTGAATGCAGTACGTTATTAGAAGTGTCGACTTGACTCCAATGACTTGGTTCCTTCAGATTTTGCTTTTGTCAATATGGAAGTCAGAAGAAATATTGTTTAGAACTAACAAAAGGTATCGTCTAAAGTTAGGTTTAAACTTATTTATTTTACACCAATTGTGAAACAAATTCTTACATCTTGAAATTAATCTATCTCGATTCTGCTTGCTGAATACATAACGAATACTCGCGCCGAATGCGGATTAATGGAAGGTCGCAATGCGGAACCCGCTGCTCGCGGAATTCGAACCCACGACCTTTGAGGCTGGATGCCAACATTCATAACTGGACTACTGCCTTTATACGGGCCTGTTTTTATGAGCACATCCTCGTGACCAAGACTTTATTGTAAAGAAGAAGATTACTCAGAAAGTAATCATTGTCACTTTAACGCGAGTCAGTGTTGAATTGGCTTAAATCACTTTCTTAGACGTGTCATTACAAGCGGGGGAATCATGTGACCCATGTTCACTATCTTATGATTTTGAACATAATTCACGTAAGCCCTTTATCTGTCATACATAGTTTGTAATATAAATAATGGTTTATAGGTTTTGAAGCGTCAGTGTCTTCCCAAAGCCTGTTAAGCGCTAAGGATCTCACCGCCTGAATTCAAAAATATACACAGGGGCTTACCGTTTTGGGGTGCATATCTTAAAAGAAATTAACAGGGGAGGGAAGTACTCGCTCTCAGGCCGAACAGTCCCCCGAAAGCATCAAGCACCAAAGCGTCGAAGGAAAATCCTTGGGAAGACCCCGATCGTGATTAGGATTGTCCCTGTTTATTGGACATTGAACGATCACTGTCTTAATGACACTGGGTCGGGCTCTGGTAGAAATGATATCGATTACAATTATTTGATCCGTCTATAATTTTGTAAAACGGTCAATTATTAACTCCATGTACGTCTATGGCATTTGTCAGACGGTATGACTTAAGCTCGGTTTATGAGACTCTTTACTGTATGTGTAAAACACAACAGTTATCTATATTGGTCTAAATATTTTGCCCCGCTCTAGATTCGGTATCTAGCAGGCACTTTGGAGCTGGTCACCAATGTAGCGTTTACTAAAGGTTTTATGCTAAAACTGGCGTAGGTTTAAAACAGCATGCCCTCTTATTTGAACATTACGATACGCACTTTTTCAAACTACCACATCATTGGAACCATCCAATGACGTGCCACATTACTATATTTAACTCTAAGATAATAACCATGCATATCAACTTTTACTTTCGCATTTTTTTTCTCTTTTTCTGTGGTTATAAAGTAAAATAGTGCCAAGGTTCACAGTTTTCTAAGACTATACGACCGTTTCTTAAACGAAGCTCAAACAGCAATTTCACGAAATGACTAGTGCTGATTATTTTGCTTAAAACGGGACGTTTTGACTTTAATTTATTTCACGTACCGCTTACTTGGATATGTTTCAAGACAAACTCGAAATGTGTTTTGTGTAAAAGAAAACTTCAACCTGATTTATCTACAGTACTTTGAATAATTGACCAACTTTCCCAAAGTGTTGGTTAGTTGTTAAAGGTTAATGTAAACAGAAAATGTTGATTTGGCTCTGCAATAACAAAGGTACTGTTTTATGAATATATGTTGATACAGCTGTAAGTCAATACGATTCACGAAACAAACCTTACAGATCGGCGAAGACAGCATGCCTTTCATCGCTTGTCAACATAAATCTTCTTATGCAAATGAATGCAATAATCTATCTGATGATAGAAAAGCTTTGTTTTGACGATTATTGATGGCAATATTATTCAAGCTAATTTGAAAACTCTCAAAATAATGGACTTTATGCATTAAATGAATAAATATGGACGGACGTCAATCAAGAAAGAAATGCATTCAGCAACTGAATGCATAAATGTGCACACGCAGACATCTGTGCATTATATTGAATCAAACAATGAACCCGAATAAAGCATCATGCACGAAATCCAGCCATCGAGTTTGGGTCAATTAAAGCAAAGTTTGCTGACAGGTACCTTATGACTGTTTGTGAGCCAAATGCATTGTTGCATTTACACTAAGTTCATGGAAATGATTAAATGGTATTGGTAACATGAATACTGCTGGTAACAAATATGGTGTTTATTGACAAATAAATGTTTTATCAACGAAAAACAGAATTTCATTTTCTATGAAAGAATTTCGTTGTGAGCTGTTACTTTTAAACCAGCCGTTTTAGGTGGCTGTTCAATTTAGTGTGGTTGCTTCGATTCATTCATCGATTAAGTGTTGTGCTGTACACATACACATTGTATTTACTAAGAAAATTAATATAGGATAAGCTTTTACTTCTGAGTTTCCATCCTTATGGCTTTTTTATGCACCAACTTTTTGAATATAAATGTCAAATTATGAAGGTGGCTGGGTTGAGATGCTGTTTTTCTATTCACAGCAATAAATTATGATGATAATGAAAGTCAGCCAATTTGCTATGCACCTCATCCTAGCTCTAACATTTACAACAGTATTATTTTTGAAAATGATTTGCTTTACTTTCATTTATTTTGAATATTAAATGGCCAGACCTCAATCAACTTTAAAGTGTATGTTATTACTATATCCATTTTGCAAAAAAGAGCTACGTCAAGACAGTCCTCATAATTTGGATACAGATTTGGATACAGATAAGATTTAAGGTTGTTTTGGGGATAAGAGAATGTATTGGGCGCCCTTTAGAGATGTATTTAATCGAGTGATAAAGCAACGAGAGCATATATATATGTAACGTAGCTTTAAATGTTACGAGATTAAATATAGCTCATACTTGAACCGAAAGATACAAAACAGACTATTACTTTCAGACTAAATACATTGGCAAATGGGTAAACAGCCTAAAGCAAGAATTGGAAAATATAACCTGATGAAGTAATGTGTTGCCCGCGACCGAACAGATATTAACTTTATAGGGGCATTAAGAGTTTATACAAAGAGGTAAACGAACGAAAACTTTTTAATCGAATATAGATTTGACCTGCCTTTGACCTACACATCAACAGAAAGTATTAACTTTTACAAATCATATGGTACTTGAAGCAGACTGTCTCTTATGCTCTGTAATCCCTAAAGCATGATAGTTTAACATGAATGATGTGCAACGAATCATTTCACCAGGTAAGTATGAAGTCAAAGCCAGAGTCTGACCGGGAATTCAGTTTGATTGAGCATCTTTATATACAGACTAATATATCTATGTCCGCACATTCCATACATGTTTACTCACACTTGGTGACTTGCACAGGTCTTTATTTGTTTTGTTTTTGCAGTTATATAGGAAAAACTGATTAAAATAATTTTATGTTTATATATGTGTTGTATCATGACTCCGTGGCGCAACGGTAGCGCGTCTGACTCCAGATCAGAAGGTTGCGTGTTCAAATCACGTCGGGGTCAAATGTTCCTTTTCCTTTTGTAGAGCAAATCCTTTGTTTATTGTTTGTTTTCACATTCAATACAAATAATTCTTTGTGTTTGTTTAAGTTGTTTCTTATATATCGTCGAGGTTAGATTTAAAAAAAAAACTAAAAAAAAAAAGAAGTAAGCTCACTACTTTTTTGAGGGGTAAATGGTTATGCGGATTTTGGCTGCAAGTTCGGTCTCTAAACGTTAAGCCTTTTTCTCATTACTTGAAGGATATACCAATGTACTTCATCCTTAAAACGAATGAGTAACTAAATATCAATTCTGTATTTCAAAATTTACGAAGCCCAATTTTTGCATATAGTTATGATAAATAAGACAAGACATAATAAAAGATAAGTTCTGGTCATTTATTATTTCAAATAAATGACAATAAGCAATCAAACATAAGGAAATATTGTTATGTAAAGAAATACTGGGATAAGATACCATCGATTGAAATGCTTTTGTCAAAATTATAAAAGTGGCATAATTTCCCAGTAGTTATTAAATATTGATAAAGATATGCATGGGATTGGGGTATAAAACCCCATAAGAATTGATAGCAATGCTCAGATGGAGATCCATGTTCTGCCAAAACGATTCGTTTGTATGAGTAACTTGTGCTAGTATGTGATGTATGCTTGTCTTTTGATTAATACATGTTACAACAAGTGAGCGAATATATGATCAACGCGAAAATTGAAGGACACGAGTGCATTATTATACGGTCTTCACACAATGTTATTTTCTTCGGTTGACTGTAACAAATAGGAAGAAAATTGATTTCCCTTGCTGATTGGATTGTCCGCTTATCCATAAAAGGCATATTTGTTGTGCACGTCTCTGATGTAGAGAAGCTATTCAGCTCTAGGCAGTCGACCGAAAAAGACTTTACATTGAGTTAAGATATAAGTTGTCCATGGGTAGGTCACATTTCATCGCTGCTATATTTATATAATACATTTAATAATTTCATCAAGAGGCTAATAATGAAATTGGTATTTTGAAGTGAGAGATATGTGTTGAAATTTGTATTTAAAACATGCTCTAACATGACATATGTACATCGATCACTGTCCATGTGCTACATATTGATTGTTGGATGACGTCAGTCATCTAACAAGGCTATATAATTCCGAGTCGTTTGGTGACCTTATTACAAAATGAACCGCCGTGGGAGAAACTGACATATAAACTTTTCCTACACTGGTAAATATTTTAGAAAGCTGATCATAATATCCTGTATGATATGTATTTTTTATTCAAACTTTATAATTGAAAGATAATGTGTAGTCAATCATAAAGTTTTAGAGACACCAATATCGTATTTAATAGGAAATGGTGCGCACTATTTTTTTCCTTGACCGGATATTGCTATTTTTAGACCCATTAACAAGCCAAATAAGGAAGTCATGTGACATAAGTCGTCTGATCACGTGGAAAAAAGCCCTGTCGCGTTTACATCGTACCGCGAGACATGGGGGGAAAACCCCATGATGTTACTATTTAGAAACGAAAACGTTTTATGCATGACTTGCAAACAGTCGGCGACTTAATTCCGTGATAAAACATAATAAATCATGTATCATTTTGATTGAAATTTCCCATCCCGGACCCCTTAGTTTTAAAAACTATCTTACTGTGGAAAGGTTCGTTTGACATCGGTCCTTCTATCAGTTTTAAAAGAATTGACCCTTCCGCCGATTTTGATTGACAGGACCTTTTGACCAATGAAAACGAAAACGCGTTATTTTGTGTAGGCGTCGACTACGCTTGACATGCTTGTTTACATCAGACAACTTGGAAGAAAATGATTGCCGTTAAATTTGTATATGTGCTAAATTATACTGCATGAGAAGCGATCTAGACTATAGCTAATAGGGAAATGTGAAAAGGTGTAGATAGGGGACATGTTCAAGCGACCAACTGGATGTTATTTAATGACATTCAATGTTTGCCTTTTCCGAAAATGAAGGAAATTCCCGAGAAATGTCATCGGTTGAAAGAGCTGTGTTGGGGACCTCACCAACGATTAAATGTCGACAAAATGGATTCAGACCGCTATAAGTGAACAAAGGTAAGTAGATTATGATTATTTTTCGATTGTTTTGTGCGATATTGATTGAAACACAAAATGAACATGTGAAAAGATACTTAAACACACAGCTCAATGTTAACGGAGTGGGTGGGGTAACGTTTTCACAACATATGAATAATCGAATTCAGAACTAGCATTTATTTGAGTGATGACATTAACAATGAAAACAAAGATATATTTAGTCTTTTTCAACTAATGTTCGATGCAGATTTGAGCTTAATCTCGAAAAAGAAAGCATAACTACAACATTGTCTTGATCATCTGACAAAAGATTTGACAATTTAATTTATGTACACAATAGAATGTTATTGGCAAGAGCCCTATCATTTAGTCATTCCATATGTTCTTACAGCTTTGTATCAACCAGACGTTGCAAACAGCTGAGTCCCATTACAAGCTGATCTATTCATACCCAAATTAAAAGCTTAACAAAGAGGAGGAAGGCCTGAATGTCATCAACTATCTATAGGGTAAGTTGTCTCTTTAAAACTATTTTCTTAAATGACATAAAGGCATAATATATTCTGCTACATGAATGCATATTTGAATTTCAAAAGGATGATGAGAATATTTTAAAGTTTCCTGTAGCATGCATAAACAAGACTTACTTTTGTTTTTGATGGTCATTTGCATAGTGAATACAGATGAAAATCAGATTTGATGATCATCATTTGCTTATTTATACCCCTAGTTGTGATATTAAATTCTTATAGATGTATACTTGCATAATCGTGTTTTCTCAAGATATTTTTAAATCACTTTGGTTTCAGTTGTCATGAACTCAAATGTTAAACTTTCTATTAAAAGGACTTACTCAGAGATATGTGCTCTGGGAATAATAAATGTGAAAAAGATTGATAACAACAATTATTTTCTCTAAACTTAAGACGATTTTCAATTTCATTACTTTTAAGAATTTGAAATCCTGTAATTTTGTTAAATAATGTGAAATGAGCCATTGTCCAATCAATATTTCCACAGGAATGCGGGTTTATGAATAAAGGCAGGAATTCCTTCCCGCTCACCTTGGCAACGTTACATGACAGTGACCAAGTATCTTTCCTTCAAATGGTTTATTTTGTAAACGATGATCTAAATTGAATTATCTATTGGTGGGTGTCGTTTTTTTAGGGAATAACTCAAAGTGCCGTGATAGTAATATACGGTAATTATTTGATATTAACAATTATTGTCACCAAATCGAAGATCATTTTATAATTCTTTACTTGCTGAAATCTGGTAATTTTGTTAATCTTAAAGATGATCAGACAAACGCGACAGCTCACTTTACGTTATTCAACGAAAGCACATGATTTTAGCATCTCATAAGTAAAGAAATAGTAAATAGTCTTTGTTTTAGTGACAGGGATTGTCAAAAACAATTTTTTGACGTTTGCAACTCCAAATAGGCACATCTCTGAGAGCTTATCTTAACAGCTCAGTAAGTGGTTGCAGTGGAAACTCTGTTACTTGCGTTCAATCCCCACTGTTGCAGCTGGGTTTAGGGAGGTTAAAACATTTAAGAGAATGTCACAAAATAGGACGAGCTATGCATTTTTTGTCTAAATTGCTTGAATGTTGATCAACAAATTATAGATGTTCTCAGAAGCATTTTATGCTTTCTTATGCAAATCACTATAAAAAAATCATTTCTGTCTATTAAATTGCTTATACCTGATTATACTGATAAAAGTTTGTCTATTTTATAGGGTGCTATGTTTGAAACATAGTGCATTTTTCCAACGTGACAAATGTTTAGTCCTTATAGCAGAAAATCCTTTTTACATCACAGATTAAAAGCATTGTCCTCTGGAAGATAAAGGGGTCATTCAACACCAAAGTGTATAGTGTCTTAGTGAAACTTACAGAAACCATGACTTGACGTGAGCAAACAGTGAAGGCAATATGATGCACCACTTATCCACTACTATTAACAGTTGAGTTGGAGAAACAGATGCAGAGGTATATTGAAATCCATTTAATATTTTGATTGCATAACCTGCAAATATTTTTCCTGTCAGTTTTACAAATAATGTAAGTTACTTCAGCTTCAAATCGTGAGAAAAAGCATAACTCAAAGGCAATATAAATAATTCTTTAAAGAAACTGATCACTCATTCTCACAAAGGGGTGATAAATGCTGTCATAATGCATTCATACAATATAAGGGAGATATACATTCACATATATGTAAAGAATTGCTATGGTGATATTTGAAACTTAAGTTGCATGGAAAAATGTCTGTCCCTGTAAAATATGTGCTGATTTAGGCATGCATGGACAAAAATAAACCATTTTCTGGCAACAAATTAATGCGTTAATGTACAGACAGGTATTCATTGAATATGCGTATCTGAATTTCTTTTAAACAAAGTAAAATTTTAAATTAACCATCATGACTAATTCATGTTTTCAAACTGCCAATAAATTACAAATCCTACGCCAAACAGCCACCTAGGTATGTTGTTAATTATCATGATTGAGTAAATGTATGATGTTTTGAATCAAGCTGTTATTACCTAATTCAAAGAAATGATCATCGTTTCTAGTGTGACAAGCACTGTCGATCATAAACACTATTATAAAGATAACCATGAGCGTAATTTTGAATAAATCATTTATGAGTCATCTAGTTTTCAACTGATACAAGTGACCATAAATACCATGCTGGACATATTTTGCTGAGGTCATTAGGTATTACCTAATTTAGAAAAATTAAATTGTTAAAAGACGATCATCCAGAAATCCCCTTAAACGGCACATCATAGTGAACTACGTTTATGTTTAGGAATCAATAAAAACAGAAGCAATATATTTTGACAATTACAAAGTACGTCATATTAATATCTAAATACAATCTATGGAAACTTAGGAGCATGTGCTTATTCACTGATATGAGGAAGTAAAACTTAACTTCTTTAAATGCGTACAACAATTGTACTTTTGTATAAAACGCACAGGAAAATAGCCATTTGAAGGCAAATTATTTCGTGTCTATGTTTCAGAGACGGCATGTAGTGAATCAACATACAAAAAAAACTCAAAACGTCAACAGTTTTGAAATATACCGCTTGTAGACTTCACATTCTTAGATATATCGACAGATCCTTAAACATTTACGTTTTTAATATTTATATGTACCTTTGATTGTATGACATACGACAATATACACGCTGTGTTGTTTAAATATCTTATTTTGACTTCGTGTTCCTATCTGCAAATAAGGACATTTAAAACTATTAAAAAAATAGTTTTTATTTTACTTTTATTTTACGCTGTCAGTTCGACAGTTCTACATATTCCACACAAAACAGGCCGCAATATATCAATTAACTTCTAATTGTGCCTTAGATAGGGTGTTATTTTTTCAGTATTCGTGAAAGATTTCAATTTCCGTAGCGTTTCCGACATCCAATAAAAAGCTCCTCTGTGATTTATTGGGCTCTATCGTCTTAATGCCAATTTACGATTCACAAGTAGCGTGAGCCCATATTCCCATTCTCTTTGTTTTCTTTTATCGGAGTCATGTTTTTTTTTTTAAGAAATAACTCCGTAAATTGATAGTTATACGTATATTCACTGTAAGAGACCAAAAATCTCTTCAAAGTACCATTTCTTCTTTGAGCGCAATGAACGTAGGCTAATTAGAAGTGATTATTTAATATTACACCTGTCTTACACATAGAAACTCCCGAAATAAACTTATCTAGTACGATTCTCATCGAAAGGTACCTGCACACATCAATCTTCTGTCCCATAGCTCGAAGTCTTGCAAATCTTTGAGCCTGTGAATCAGTCACCAGAAAATCGCGAGCACACAGTTTCTTGGCCGAATCTAAGTTGTAGAACTTGTGTCAAACTCTTATTCATCTGTCAGTTGAGTACAAGTATGTTTAAACTAACGAGGCTGAAATACATTGACCAAAATACAACTGTGTCTGTTTACCCAAACAGCTGTTGACCTGGAGGTTACAGATCGAACTAAAGACCCATCATGTGAAAATAACTTAAAGTACAGAATAATTGGGATACCTTCTTATTTCTACTATTTAAGCCCGACCGAAAGTAAGCCGAGAAAGTGATTGTTTTGTGTCTAACAGAATGAGACGATCTTTATCATGATCTAGAGTACGTTAAAGAAATATGTCGCATCACGGCCAAATCGAAACTGTCAAACCATTAACACAACGAGGTAAACAATTGACGTGTCGACTTAACACCTCGAAATCAATGTTTCTCTTATCTTATTAAAGTTTTTCATCTTGTAAATAAAGGTTCAATTGTGTAGCGATAACGGTAATGATTGAAGAAGTCCAATAACTTGACGGACTATCCATATGGTGCTTGTCAAGCCATCAGCATTCCGTAAGTCAACTGGGAAACCAACTCTTTTTTAAAAAAAAAAGTCATATTGATTTAGCCCATGGAAGATGGTGTAGACCTCTGACAAACATATACAAGTTGTCAGTGATTTTAACAATTCC
This sequence comes from Cerastoderma edule, assembly GCA_947846245.1. Classification (NCBI taxonomy): domain Eukaryota; kingdom Metazoa; phylum Mollusca; class Bivalvia; order Cardiida; family Cardiidae; genus Cerastoderma; species Cerastoderma edule. The sequence continues at coordinate 48,796,805 of OX401405.1, forward strand.
TTTTGTATAACATCCGCCAGAAATTAAAGAGTGGGTTATGTCGATTGGTCGATTGACAATAAGCCAACGGAGAGTAAAAATCATTCAATATTCCTTCTTTATTGACGATAAACAAATGCCACAAAGTTAACCGAGCAATGAATTAGTTTATACTTATTCATTTTACGTAGATTGTGACGGAAGCTGGAAACCTATTAAATTCCCTATTTCACTTTCGATATCTGCTCCATAGATACACAACCAGTACTCGCGCCGTTTTGAGCACTAGTCTCGCCTAATGGGAATCGAACACGAGTACCTCGGTACAAGAGACTGAAGTTTTACCTTTTCACCACTGTCGCCTTTGAATGATTTATGCAATCCAAGTGTGAATCACGTTTGCTCTTTACAACTTGAAGCATGTCAACAAAATGCACGTGTGTCCATCTTCTCTAAAGAATTATTTCACTCAATATGTCGTCTAAGCATCGATTAAAAAAAAATCCCCTCAAATTGATGTTTGTCCTATTTTCCAACAAAATAATTTCCCTCTGTCTGTCTGTCAAATGTTACGTATAATGACAGGGCATGTTCAGGAATCTTTTATCTGTCCGTTTAGCTAAATTCAAATACCCCTTTCGCGTTGTGCCATTTGACATTGCGGAGTGTCATTTCCCATTGAGAAGTACATTCTGTTTCCTTTTATCTGTTATTACAAGAAAGAAAATGTTCACAGAAAACAGATGTCGTGACAAGTTGATTTCTTAAAATTCGAAAATGCCTTTATATGCACAGCTGGCATGACTTCCGTTAATGGCGATTTTGAGTCAAGACTCATATGCATGGATATTAACTCAAACCTAGTTGCAATCTTTGAATGTAATACGTTATTAGAGGTGTCGACTTGGCTCCAATGACGTGGTACTTGAGATTTTGCTTTTGTCAATATGGAAATCAGAAGAAATATTGTTTAGAACTAACAAAATGTCTCGTCTAAAGTTAGGTTTAAACTAATTCATTTTACACCAATTGTGAAACAAATTCTTACATTTTGAAATTAATCTATCTCGATTCTGCTTGCTGGATACATAACGAATACTCGCGCCGAATGCGGATTAATGGAAGGCCGCATCTCGTAGAATTCGAACCCACGACCTTTGAGGCAAGAGGCCAACATTCATAACTAGACTACTGTCTTCGTCCGGGCCTGTTTTGACGAGGCACATTCTTGTGACCAAGGCTTTATTGAAAAGGGGATTAATACTCAGAAAGTAATCATGGTCACTGCAAGGCGAGTCAGTGTTGAATTGGCTTGAATCACTTTCTTAGACGTGTCATTACAGGCGGGGAAATCATGTGACCAATGTTCACTATCTTATGATTTTGAACATAATTCACATGAGTCCCTCACCTGTTATACATAGTTTGTAATATAAATAATGGTTTATAGGTTTTGAAGCGTCAGTGTCTTCTCAAGGTCTGTTAAACGCTAAGGATCTCCCCGCCTGAATTCGAAAATATACATAGAAACTTTTTGGGGTGCATATCTTAAAATAAATTAACAGGGGAAGGAAGTACTCGCTCGCAGGCCGAACAGTCCCCCGAAAGCATCAAGCACCGAAGCGTCGAAAGAAAATCCTTGGGAAGTCCCCGATCGTGATAAAGATTGTCCCTATTTATTAGACATTGAACGATCACTGTCTTAATGACACTGGGTTGGGCTCTAGTAGAAATGATACCGATTACCAATTATATGATCCGTCTATTGTTTTGTTAAACGGTCAATTATTAACTCCATGTACGTCTATGGCATTTGTCAGACGGTATGACTTAAGCTCTGTTTATGAGCTCTGTTTATGAGCCTCTTTACGGTATGTGTAAAACAAAACAGTTATTTATATTGGTCCAAATATTTTGCCTCGCTCAAGATTCAGTGTTCTAGCAGGTACTTTGGAGCTGGTCACCAATGTAGCGTCTACTAATGGTTTTATACTAAAGCCGGTGTAGGTTTAAAACAGCATGCCCTCTTATTTGAATATTGAGATACGCACTTTTTCAAAGTACCACATCATTGGAACCATCCAATGACGTGCCTCATTATTATATCTAACTCTAAGATAATAACCATGCATATTAACTTTTACTTCCGCAAATATTTTTTTCTTTTTTCTGTGGTTATTAGGTAAAGTAGTACCAAGGTTCACAGTTTTCTGAGACTACAGGACCGCTTCTTAAAAGAAGCTCAAACAGCAATTTCACGAAACGACTAATGCTGATTATTTTGCTTAAAACGGGACGTTTTGACTTTTACTTATTTCACGTACCGCTTACTTAGAAATGTTTCAAGATAAACTCGAAATGTGTTTTGTGTAAATGAAAACTTCAACCTGATTTATCTACAGTACTTTGAATAATTGGCCAACCTTCCCAAATTGTTTGCAAGTCGTTAAGGGTTAATGTAAACAGAAAATGTTGATTTTGCTCTGCAATAACAAAGGTTCTAATTCATGAATATATTTTGATATAGCTGTAAGTCAACAATGATTCACGAAACAAGGCTGACAGAAAACAGCATGCCTTTTATTCACTTGTCAACATAAATCTTCTTATGCAAATGCATGTAATAATCTATCTGATGAAAGAAGAGCTTTGTTTTGACGATTATTGATGGCAATATTATTCAAGATCATTTGGAAACATTGAATTATTATTCGTATCAAAATAACGGACTTTGATGAATAAATATGGACGGACGTCAATCAAGAAAGAAATGCATTCAACAAAGGATTGCATTAATGTGCACACGCAGTCCTCTGTGCCTTTATTGAATCAAACAATAAAACCCGAATAAAGCATCTTGCAAAAATTCAAGCCATCGAATTTTGGTCAATTAATGCCAAGTTTGCTGACATGAACTTTATGGGGTTTTGTGAGCCAAGTACATTGGCTGTATTCACAATCAGTTCATTAGGAATGATTGAATGATGTTGGTAACATGAATACTGCTAGTAACAAATATGGAATGTTTTAACCTGTCAATGTATTATAAATTTATTTCAGTGGGCGCCTTTTAGAAATGTATTATATCGAGTTGAATAAGCAAAAGATCAGATGTGTATGCAATGAAGCTTTTAATGTTACGAGATTATATTTAGTTCATACCTGAACCGAACAGGCTACTTATTCCAGACTAAATATTTACACTGGTATTGTTTTGTCTCTTAAAATGTTTCTGTCAGTTTCCTTCTAAAATAAACCGTGTTTTGAATGCATCCCCTTCAGTTGAAAGACGTCTAATTGCCATTTTTTTACGCAGTTGTGCTCGAGTTCGTGTTAAAGACAGAATCTACGAGTTACAACTATGAGACTTGCTTTGCAGATTTCTTTAAAGAGACGCCACGTTTAAATTCCTTGTAGAAAAGTATACGGTTCAGGTCTGAGCAGGATTGGGAAGCTTTTCATAAATTGGTTCCATCTTAATTTAGAAATCCACGTTATTGTATTTACGGTAGAAGACGAATGATTTCAAAAAGTAGAAATCTCTTTCTCTGAAACAGTCTCTTCACATAACATTTGTGTGGGATACCATTAACTAGGTGACAGGTTGGCTTTCTTCTAGAACGTAATCCAGTCGGGATGTCATGGTAAATTTGGGAATTGTTGTTGAACAGCCATGTGGTTCAACAACATTCTTTCGTGCCACCGGTTTGCTTTCGTGAGAACAAAGATATTCGAAAAACGTTTTCGTTCAACAAAATAAGAACAATAACCTTTAATTTACATGTTCACGCTCACAGAAATCATTCCCAAGGTACTAATACTGCAACAGATAGGAATCGAAATTCACTGTTAAGGTCCTACTATAACAATCCCTTGCAGACGTTTACCAAATTCTTCAACTCCGTATTCGATGAAAAGAGTGTGTAAACGACATTTGCATTTAAGCCTAATTGAAATCAATCCATTCCAATTTATATGAAAGGAAAGGCGTCTTTTTGGCTTGAGAGAGAGAGGACCAATGAATACGTTCTATGACACATGTCTGATATTGTCAGAGTGTCTTTTATACTCCCAATTAATAGAGATCGTTAATCTGGAAAAGCTACCAGTAGCATCGATGGATTGTATTTTGTTCTATTATTCTTAAAATACTTCCATGTATTGGCATGAATGGATGGATTAACTTCGTCTTTGTTTTGTCAGGAGAAATTGTGTTATGCAAAACAGAAACGTCAAAGCTCCTAAATGGTAGGTGTATGTTTAGGATTAAAATAAAACAGTGGCAATATATTTTGACAACTACAAAGTGCTTCAAACAAAATGCAAATACAATCTATAGTAAATTAGAAACATGTGCTTATTCACAGATATGAGGAAGTTTAACTTGACCTCTTTAAATATGTACAACTAATGTACTGTTGTATAAAAGGCACTTGGAAATAGCCATTTGAAGGCGAATAAGTTCGTAACTATGTTTCAGAGACAGCGAATAGTGAATCAACATACAGAAAAAAAACAAAGTGTTGCAATGGTTTTGAAATATACCGCGTGTAGACTTTACATTCTAAGATATATCGACGATTTCTGAAATAATTACGTTTTTAATATTTAGATGTACTTTTGATTGTTCGACATATGAAAACACGCTGTCTTGTTTCAACATCTTATTTTGACTTTAACATTTTTCTATCTGCGAATAAGCACCTTTAAGACCATATACATTTGTTTCCGTTTGTTTTTCGCTGTCAGTTCGACATATTCCACACAAAGCAGGCCGCAAAATATCAATTAACCTTTTGTTTTGCCTTGGTTAGGGACTGGGTGTTATTTTTTCAGTATTTGTGAAAGATTTCAATTTCCGCAGCGTTTCAGGCATCCAATTAAAAACTCCTCTGTGATTTATTTGGCTCTATCGTCTTAATGCCAATTTACGGTTCACAAGAAGCGTGAGCCCATAATCCCATTGTCATTTTTTCCTGTTATCTGAGTCATGCTTTTTTCTAAGAAATAACTCCATAAATAGATGGTAATATAGTCACTTTAAGAGACCAATACGAAGTTCGATTTCTTCTGTTAGCACAAGGTTATCCATACATGAACGTATTTTAAAGCGATGTTTAAATTTACACCTATCTTACGAAACTTATCGTTTGGTCCCCCGGAATGAATTCTCATTGTGATCGATAAGGAATCTTAAAAGTCATTATGTCCGTGAAGTTAGGAGTCAGTTCGCAGTTCGCAGTTCGCAGTTCGCGATTCAATTGCGAACCGCGAACTGCGCTCTAACTTCACACACTAGCTGCCAATTCAATTGTTTTCAAAATAACAATTTATGAAATATATGTGTACATATAATTTGAATTGACGAAAGACGAACTGGCGTCTGGCTTCACACCTAGAAACCTATTCGAATTGCGAACTGCAAACTGTCAGCTATCTCCAATGTATTCTACAAACAGTATACGGCGAATGGCGAACTGCAAACTGTCCACCAGATTCACACTCAGTTGCCGATTCAGATTCTATTCGAGGAAATAAGCGAAACCGTTTAAATAGTGAACTGCAAACCGTCAACCAGGTTCATATTTAGCTGCCCATTCGAAATATCGCCTTAGGCTCATTATGATTAAATCCCGTTCGAATCGCAAACTACGAACCGTCAGTCAAGTTCACAATGAGTTGCCGATTCACATTTTGTTGGAAAATACAAAAAGTGAATCTGCTTTGAATAGCGAACTGCGAACTGTCAACTAGTTTCACACTCAGTTGCCAATTCAAAATATTGATACGTGTTCATCATTACTCAAGCCTTTGTGAATCGCAAACGGCGAACTGTCAGCCAGGTTCACAAGGAGTTGCCGATTCAAATTCTATTGGAGAGAATACAATATGTGAATCTGCATTGAATAGCGAACTGCAAACTGTCAACTAGTTTAACATTCAGCTGCCAGTTCAAAATTTTGTTATATGTTTATCATTATTCAATCCCTTACGAATCGCGAACAACGAACTGTCAGCTAGGTTCACACTCAGCTGATATCTCAAATTCTATCGGGTCGAATACAGTAAGTGAATCGGCTTCGAATAGCGAACTGCAAACTGTCAACCAGGTTCACACTCAGCTTCCAATTCAAAATATTATCTTATGTTCATCTTTATTCAATCCCTTACGAATCGCAAACTGCGAACTGTCAGCCATGTTCACAACCAATTGCCGATTCAAAGTGTAGTGGATGAAGTTCAATAAGTGAATCGGCTTTGAATAGCGAACTGCGAACTGTCAACCAGGTTCACACTTAGCTGCCAATTCAAAATATTATTTTATGTTCATCTTTAGTCAATCCATTACGAATCGCAAACTGCAAACTGTCAGCCAGCTTCACAACCAGTTGCCGATTCATATTTTACCGGATGAAGTCCCATAAGTGAATCGGCTTTGAAAAGCGAACTGCAAACTGTCAACCAGGTTCACACTCAGCTGCCAATTCAAAATATTTTTTTATGTTGATCATTATTCAATCCCTTACGAATCGCGAACTGCAAACTGTCAGCCAGCTTCACAGCCAGTTGCCAATTCAACTTTTTTGATGAATTTCAATAAGTGAATCGACTTTGAATAGCGAACTGCGAACTGTCAGAAGGGTTCAAACCAGTTGCTGATTTAAACTTTTTTCATGAAGTTCAATATGTGAATCAGCTTCGAATAGCGAAATGCAAACTGTCAACCAGGTTCACACTCAGCTGCCAATTCAAAATATTGTTTTACGTTGATCATTTTTCAATCCCTTACGAATCACGAACTGCAAACTGTCAGCCAGGTTTACAACCAGTTGCCGATTCAATTTTTTTGATGAATTTCAATAGGTGAATCAACTTTGAATAGCGAACTGCGAACTGTCAGCAAGCTTCACAACCAGTTGCCTATTCATATTTTGCCGGATGAAGTTCAATAAGTGAATCGGCCTTGAATAGCAAACTGCGAACTGTCAACCAGGTTCACACTCAGCTGCCAATTCAAAATATTGTTTTATGTTGATCTTTATTCAATCCCTCACGAATCGCGAACTGAAAACTGTCAGCCAGCTTCACAACCAGTTGCCGATTCGTATTTTACCGGATGAAGTTCCATAAGTGAATCGGCTTTGAATAGCGAACTGCAAACTGTCAGCTAGATTCACATTCAGCTGCCAATTCAGATTTTATTGGATCGAATACAATTAGTGAATCTGCTTCGAATAGGGAACTGCAAACTGGCAACCAGGTTCACACTCAGCTGCCAATTCAAAATATTGTTTTATGTTGATCATTATTCAATCCCTTACAAATCGCGAACTGCAAACTGTCAGCCAGCTTCACAACCAGTTGCCGATTCATATTTTACCGGATGAAGTTCCATAAGTGAATCGGCTTTGAATAGCGAACTGCGAACTGTCAGGTAGATTCACATTCAGCTGCCAATTCAGATTTTATTGGATCCAATACAATAAATGAATCTGCTTCGAATAGCGAACTGCAAACTGGCAACCAGGTTCACACTCAGCTGCCAATTCAAAATATTGTTTTATGTTGATCATCATTCAATCCCTTACGAATCGCGAACTGCAAACTGTCAGCCAGCTTCACAACCAGTTGCCGATTCATATTTTACCGGATCAAGTTCCATAAGCGAATCGGCTTTGAATAGCGAACTGCGAACTGTCAACTAGATTCACATTCAGATGCCAATTCAGATTTTATTGGATCCAATAAAATAAGTGAATCTGCTTCGAATAGCGAACTGCAAACTGTCAACCAGGTTCACACTCAGCTGCCAATTCAAAATGTTGTTTCATGTTGATCATTATTCAATCCCTTTCGAATTGCGAACTGCAAACTGTCAGCCAGCTTTACAACCAGTTGCCGATTCATATTTTACCGGATGAAGTTCAACAAGTTAATCGGCTTTGAATAGCGAACTGCGAACTGTCAACTAGATTCACATTCAGCTGCCAATTCAGATTTTATTGGGTCAAATACAATAAGTGAATCAGCTTCGAATAGCGAACTGCAAACTGGCAACCAGGTTCACACTCAGCTGCCAATTCAAAATATTGTTTTATGTTGATCATTATTTAATCCCTTACGAATCGTGAACTGCAAACTGTCAGCCAGCTTCACAACCAGTTGCCGATTCATATTTTACCGGATGAAGTTCCATAAGTGAATAGGCTTTGAATAGCGAACTGCGAACTGTCAGCTAGATTCACATTCAGCTGCCAATTCAGATTTTGTTGGATTGAATACAATTAGTGAATCTGCTTCGAATAGCGAACTGCAAACTGGCAACCACGTTCACACTCAGCTGCTAATTCGAAATATTGTTTTATGTTGATCATTATTCAATCCCTTACGAATCGCGAACTGCAAACTGTCAGCCAGCTTTACAACCAGTTGCCGATTCATATTTTACCGGATGAAGTTCCATAAGTGAATCGGCTTTGAATAGCGAACTGCGAACTGTCAACTAGATTCACATTCAGCTGCCAATTCAGATTTTATTGGATCGAATACAATAAGTGAATCTGCTTCGAATAGCGAACTGCAAACTGGACACCAGGTTCACACTCAGCTGCCAATTCAATATATTGTTTTATGTTGATCCTTATTCAATCCCTTACAAATCGCGAACTGCAAACTGTCAGCCAGGTTAACAACCAGTTGCCGATTCAATTTTTTTGATGAATTTCAATAAGTGAATCGGCTTTGAATAGCGAACTGCGAACTGTCAGCCAGCTTCACAACCAGTTGCCGATTCATATTTAACCGGATGAAGTTCAATAAGTGAATCTGCTTCGAATAGCGAACTGCAAACTGTCAACCAGGTTCACACTCAGCTGCCAATTCAAAATATTGTTTTACGTTGATCTTTATTCAATCCCTTACGAATCACGAACTGCAAACTGTCAGCCAGGTTTACAACCAGTTGTCGATTCAGTTATTTTGATGAATTTCAATAGGTGAATCGGCTTTGAATAGCGAGCTGCGAACTGTCAGCCAGCTTCACAACCAGTTGCTGATTCATATTTTACCGGATGAAGTTCAATAAGTGAATCGGCCTTGAATAGCGAACTGCGAACTGTCAACCAGGTTCACACTCAGCTGCCAATTCAAAATATTGTTTCATGTTGATCTTTATTCAATCCCTTACGAATCGCGAAATGAAAACTGTCAGCCAGCTTCACAACCAGTTGCCGATTCGTATTTTACCGGATGAAGTTCCATAAGTAAATCGGCTTTGAATAGCGAACTGCAAACTGTCAGCCAGCTTCACAACCATTTGCCAATTCAGATTTTACCGGATCAAGTTCCATAAGCGAATCGGCTTTGAATAGCGAACTGCGAACTGTCAACTAGATTCACATTCAGCTGCCAATTCAGATTTTATTGGATCGAATACAATAAGTGAATCTGCTTCGAATAGCGAACGGCAAACTGGACACCAGGTTCACACTCAGCTGCCAATTCAAAATATTGTTTTATGTTGATCATTATTCAATCCCTTACAAATCGCGAACTGCAAACTGTCAGCCAGGTTAACAACGAGTTGCCGATTCAATTTTTTTGATGACTTTCAATAAGTGAATCGGCTTTGAATAGCAAACTGCAAACTGTCAACCAGGTTCACACTCAGCTGCCAATTCAAAATATTGTTTTATGTTGATCTTTATTCAATCCCTTACGATTCGCGAACTGAAAACTGTCAGCCAGCTTCAAAACCAGTTGCCGATTCGTATTTTACCTGATGAAGTTCCATAAGTATATCGGCTTTGAATAGCAAACTGCGAACTGTCAATTAGATTCACATACAGATGCCAATTCAGATTTTATTGGATCCAAAACAATAAGTGAATCTGCTTCGAATAGCGAACTGCAAACTGTCAACCAGGTTCACACTCAGCTGCCAATTCAAAATATTGTTTTATGTTGATCATTATTCAATCACTTACGAATCGCGAACTGCAAACTGTCAGCCAGCTTCACAACCAGTTGCCCATTCATATTTTACCGGATGAAGTTCTATAAGTGAATTGGCTTTGAATAGCGAACTGCGAACTGTCAACTAGATTCACATTCAGCTGCCAATTCAGATTTTATTGGATCGAATACAATAGGTGAATCTGCTTTGAATAGCGAACTGCAAACTGGCAACCAGGTTCACACTCAGCTGCCAATTCAAAATATTGTTTTATGTTGATCATTATTCAATCCCTTACAAATTGCGAACTGCAAACTGTCAGCCATGTTCACAACCAGTTGCCGATTCAAATTTCTTGATGAAGTTCAATGAGTGAATCAGCTTCGAATAGCGAACTACGAACTGTCAACCAGGTTCACACCTAGCTGCCCATTCGAAATATTATTTCATGTTCATCTTTATTCAATCCCTTACAAATCGCAAAGTGCAAACTCTCAGCTAGGTTCACAACCAGTTGCCGATTCAAAGTGTATTGGATGAAGTTCATTAAGTGAATTGGCTTCGAATAGCGAACTGCAAACTGGCAACCAGGTTCACACTCAGCTGCCAATTCAAATTACTATTTTTTGTTCATCTTTATTCAATCCCTTACGAATCGCGAACTGCAAACTGTCAGCCAGCTTCACAACCAGTTGTCGATTCATATTTTACCGGATGAAGTTCTATAGGTGAATCGATTTTGAATAGCGAACTGCGAACTGTCAACTAGATTCACATTCAGCTGCCAATTCAGATTTTATTGGATCGAATACAATAAGTGAATCTGCTTCGAATAGCGAACTGCAAACTGGCAACCAGGTTCACACTCAGCTGCCAATTCAAAATATTGTTTTATGTTGATCATTATTCAATCCCTTACAAATTGCGAACTGCAAACTGTCAGCCAGGTTCACAACCAGTTGCCGATTCAATTTTTTTTTGATGAATTTGAATAAGTGAATCGGCTATGAATAGCAAACTGCAAAATGTCAGCCATGTTCACAACCAGTTGCCGATTCAAATTTCTTGATGAAGTTCAATGAGTGAATCAGCTTCGAATAGCGAACTACGAACTGTCAACCAGGTTCACACCTAGCTGCCAATTCGAAATATTATTTCATGTTCATCATTATTCAATCCCTTACTAATCGCGAACTGCAAACTGTCAGCCAGCTTCACAACCAGTTGCCGATTCATATTTTACCGGATCAAGTTCCATAAGCGAATCGGCTTTGAATAGCGAACTGCGAACTGTCAACTAGATTCACATTCAGCTGCCAATTCAGATTTTATTGGATCGAATACAATAAGTGAATCTGCTTCGAATAGCGAACTGCAAACTGGACACCAGGTTCACACTCAGCTGCCAATTCAATATATTGTTTTATGTTGATCCTTATTCAATCCCTTACAAATCGCGAACTGCAAACTGTCAGCCAGGTTAACAACCAGTTGCCGATTCAATTTTTTTGATGAATTTCAATAAGTGAATCGGCTTTGAATAGCGAACTGCGAACTGTCAGCCAGCTTCACAACCAGTTGCCGATTCATATTTAACCGGATGAAGTTCAATAAGTGAATCTGCTTCGAATAGCGAACTGCAAACTGTCAACCAGGTTCACACTCAGCTGCCAATTCAAAATATTGTTTTACGTTGATCTTTATTCAATCCCTTACGAATCACGAACTGCAAACTGTCAGCCAGGTTTACAACCAGTTGTCGATTCAGTTATTTTGATGAATTTCAATAGGTGAATCGGCTTTGAATAGCGAACTGCGAACTGTCAGCCAGCTTCACAACCAGTTGCTGATTCATATTTTACCGGATGAAGTTCAATAAGTGAATCGGCCTTGAATAGCGAACTGCAAACTGGCAACCAGGTTCACACTCAGCTGCAAATTCAAAATATTGTTTTTTGTTGATCATTATTCAATCCCTTGCGAATCGCGAACTGCAAACTGTCAGCCAGCTTCACAACCAGTTGCCGATTCATATTTTACCGGAAGAAGTTCCATAAGTGAATCGGCTTTGAATAGCGAACTGCGAACTGTCAACTATATTCACATTCAGCTGCCAATTCAGATTTTATTGGATCGAATACAATAAGTGAATCTGCTTCGAATAGCGAACTGCAAACTGGCAACCAGGTTCACACTCAGCTGCCAATTCCAAAAATTGTTTTATGTTGATCATTATTCAATCCCTGACGAATCGCGAACTGCAAACTGTCAGCCAGGTTAACAACCAGTTGCCGATTCAATTTTTTTGGATGAATTTCAATAAGTGAATCGGCTTTGAATAGCGAACTGCGAACTGTCAGCCAGCTTCACAACCAGTTGCCGATTCATATTTTACCGGATGAAGTTCAATAAGTGAATCGTCCTTGAAAAGCAAAATGCGAACTGTCAACCAGGTTCACACTCAGCTGCCAATTCAAAATATTGTTTTATGTTGATCTTTATTCAATCCCTTACGAATCGCGAACTGAAAACTGTCAGCCAGCTTCAAAACCAGTTGCCGATTCGTATTTTACCGGATGAAGTTCCATAAGTATATCGGCTTTGAATAGCAAACTGCGAACTGTCAATTAGATTCACATACAGATGCCAATTCAGATTTTATTGGATCCAATACAATAAGTGAATCTGCTTCGAATAGCGAACTGCAAACTGTCAACCAGGTTCACACTAAGCTGCCAATTCAAAATGTTGTTTCATGTTGTTCATTATTCAATCCCTTTCGAATTGCGAACTGCAAACTGTCAGCCAGCTTCACAACCAGTTGTCGATTCATATTTTACCGGATGAAGTTCTATAGGTGAATCGGCTTTGAATAGCGAACTGCGAACTGTCAACTAGATTCACATTCAGCTGCCAATTCAGATTTTATTAGATCGAATACAATAGGTGAATCTGCTTCGAATAGCGAACTGCAAACTGGCAATGAGGTTCACACTCAGCTGCCAATTCAAAATATTGTTTTATGTTGATCATTATTCAATCCCTTACAAATTGCGAACTGCAAACTGTCAGCCAGGTTCACACTCAGCTGCCAATTCGAAATATTGTTTTATGTTGATCATTATTCAATCCCTTACGAATCGCGAACTGCAAACTGTCAGCCATGTTCACAACCAGTTGTTGATTCAAATTTTTTTGATGAGGTTCAATAAGTAGATCGGATTAGAATAGCGAACTGCGAACTGTCAACCAGCTTCACACCCAGCTGCCAATTCAAAATATTATTTTATGTTCATCTTTATTCAATCTGTTACGAATCGCAAACTGCATACTCTCAACTAGATTCACATTCAGCTGCCGAATCAAAGTGTATTGGATGAAGTTCAATAAGTGAATCGGCTTTGAAAAGCGAACTGCAAACTGGCAACCAGGTTCACACTCAGCTGCCAATTCAAAATACTGTTCTATGTTGATCATTATTCAATCCCTTACGAATCGCGAACTGCAAACTGTCAGCCAGCTTCACAACCAGTTGCCGATTGATATTTTACCGGATGAAGTTCAACAAGTGAATCGGCTTTGAATAGCGAACTACGAACTGTCAACTAGATTCACATTCAGCTGCTTATTCAGATTTTATTGGATCGAATACAATAAGTGAATCTGCTTCGAATAGCGAACTGCAAACTGGCAACCAGGTTCACACTCCGCTGCCAATTCAAAATATTGTTTTATGTTGATCATTATTCAATCCCTTACAAATCGCGAACTGCAAACTGTCAGCCAGGTTCACAACAAGTTGCCGATTCAATTTTTTTTTATGAAGTTGAATAAGTGAATCGGCTTTGAATAGCAAACTGCGAAATGTCAGCCAGGTTCACAACCAGTTGCCGATTCAAATTTTTTTATGAAGTTCAATGAGTGAATCAGCTTCGAATAGTGAACGGCAAACTGTGAAACACGTTCACACTCAGCTGCAAATTCGAAATATTGTTTTATATTGATCATTATTCAATCCCTTACGAATCACGAACTGCAAACTGTCAGCCAGGTTCACAAGCAGTTGCCGATTCAAATTTTTTTGATGAAGTTCAATAAGTGAATCACCTTTGAATAGCGAACTGCGAACTGTCAACTAGATTCACATTCAGCTGCAAATTCAGATTTTATTGGATCGAATACAATAAGTGAATCTGCTTCGAATAGCGAACTGCAAACTGGCAACCAGGTTCACACTCAGCTGCCAATTCAAAATAGTGTTTTATGTTGATCATTGTTCAATCCCTTACGAATCGCGAACTGCAAACTGTCAGCCAGCTTCACAACCAGTTGCCGATTCATATTTTTTTGATGAAGTTCAATAAGTGAATCAGCTTCGAATAGTGAACGGCAAACTGTGAACCACGTTCACACTCAGCTGCCAATTCAGATTTTATTGGATCGAATACAATAAGTGAATATGCTTCGAATAGCGAACTGCAAACTGGTAGCCAGGTTCACACTCAGCTGCCAATTCAAAATATTGTTTTATGTTGAATATTATTCAATCCCTTACGAATCGCGAACTGCAAACTGTCAGCCAGCTTCACAACCAGTTGCCGATTCATATTTTTTTTATAAAGTTCAATAAGTGAATCGGCTTTGAATAGCGAACTGCGGACTGTCAACTAGATTCACATTCAGCTGCCAATTCAGATTTTATTGGATCGAATACAATAAGCGAATCTGCTTCGAATAGCGAACTGCAAACTGGTAACCAGGTTCATACTCAGCTGCCAATTCAAAATAGTGTTTTATGTTGATCATTATTCAATCCCTTACGAATCGCGAACTGCAAACTGTCAGCCAGCTTCACAACTAGTTGCTGATTCATATTTTACCGGATGAAGCTCAACAAGTGAATCGGCTTTGAATAGCAAATTGCGAACTGTCAGCTAGATTCACATTCAGCTGCCAATTCGGATTTTATTGGATCAAATACAATAAGTGAATCTGCTTCGAATAGCGAACGGCAAACTGTGAACCACGTTCACACTCAGCTGCAAATTCGAAATATTGTTTTATGTTGATCATTATTCAATCCCTTCCGAATCGCGAACTGAAAACTGTCAGCCAGCTTCACAACCAGTTGCCGATTCATATTTTACCGGATGAAGCTCAACAAGTGAATCGGCTTTAGATAGCAAATTGCGAACTGTCAGCTAGATTCACATTCAGCTGCCAATTCGGATTTTTATTGGATCGAATACAATAAGTGAATCTGCTTCGAATAGCGAACTGCAAACTGGCAACCAGGTTCACACTCAATTGCCAATTCAAAATATTGTTTTATGTTGATCATTATTCAATCCCTTACGAATCGCGAACTGCAAACTGTCAGCCAGCTTCACAACCAGTTGCCGATTCATATTTAACCGGATGAAGTTCGACAAGTGAATCGGCTCTGAATAGCGAACTGCGAACTGTCAACTAGATTCACATTCAGCTGCCAATTCAGATTTTATTGGATCGAATACAATAAGTGAATATGCTTCGAATAGCGAACTGCAAACTGGTAACCAGGTTCACACTCAGCTGCCAATTCAAAATATTGTTTTATGTTGAATATTATTCAATCCCTTACGAATCGCGAACTGCAAACTGTCAGCCAGCTTCACAACCAGTTGCCGATTCATATTTTACCGGATGAAGTTCCATAAGTGAATCGGCTTTGAATAGCGAACTGCGAACTGGCAACTAGATTCACATTCAGCTGCCAATTCAGATTTTATTGGATCAAATACAATAAGTGAATTTGCTTCGAATAGCGAACTGCAAACTGGCAACCAGGTTCATACTCAGCTGCCAATTCAAAATATTGTTCTATGTTGATCATTATTCAATCCCTTACGAATCGCGAACTGCAAACTGTCAGCCAGCTTCACAACCAGTTGCCGATTCATATTTTACCGGATGAAGCTCAACAAGTGAATCGGCTTTGAATAGCAAACTGCGAACTGTCAGCTAGATTCACATTCAGCTGCCAATTCGGATTTTATTGGATCAAATACAATAAGTGAATCTGCTTCGAATAGCGAACTGCAAACTGGCAACCAAGTTCACACTCAGTTGCCAATTAAAAATATTGTTTTATGTTGATCATTATTCAATCCCTTACGAATCGCGAACTGCAAACTGTCAGCCAGCTTCACAACCAATTGCCCATTCATATTTAACCGGATGAAGTTCAACAAGTGAATCGACTTTGAATAGCGAACTGCGGACTGTCAACTAGATTCACATTCAGCTGCCAATTCAGATTTTATTGGATCGAATACAATAAGTGAATCTGCTTCGAATAGCGAACTGCAAACTGGCAACCAGGTTCACCCTCAGCTGCCCATTCAAAATATTGTTTTATGTTGATCATTATTCAATCCCTTACGAATCGCGAACTGCAAACTGTCAGCCAGCTTCACAACCAGTTGCCGATTCAATTTTTTTTGATGAAGTTCAATACTGTCAACTAGATTAACATTCAGCTGCCAATTTGAAATATTGTTTATGTTCATCAATATTCAGTCCCTTATGAAACGCGAACTGCGAACTGTCAGCCAGGTTCACATTCAGGTGACAATTCAAAATATTGTTTTATGTTCATCATTAATCAATCGACTGAACGAATCGCAAACTGCAAACTCACAACTAGGTTCACATTTAGCTGCCAATTCAAAAAATTGTCGTACGTTCATCAATTTGGAATATACGAACCGTCAACCAGATTCATACTCATTCGTATTCTTGTCGATGGAATAATCCAAACCGTTTGAATAGTTAACTGCCGACAGCCATGTTCACTCTCAGTTGCCAATTCAAATTATTGTCTTAGGTTTATCATTATTTAATCCTGTTCTAATTGCGAACTGCGAATTTTCTCCCAGATTCACAACTTGTTGCTGATTCAGAATTCTTTTTGGGGGGCAGACCATAACCCTAACCTTTTTGAGTAGGGAACTGCAAACTCTTTACCAGATTCATTATCAACTGCCAATACGACATGTTTTCTTTCTATCCATCATTATTAAATCCCATTTGAACCGTGTTTTCTTTTGAATGTTCTTAATTCATAAATGTACATTGACTTATTTATCATTAAATCTATATTAAGATGCCCTTTCTCCTGACTCATCACCACTCCTTCATTTGAATTCTTACTAAATTTGTTTTGGTTTACGTCTCATACAATTACATATTGTGATCTGTGAAAATGAAATAAAAAGATACAACCGTTCAAGTCTTCCATTAGTGTAAAGGGTTGTGTATCTCACTCAGTCTGCACCTGCGTTACTCTATTTCTCGGTCCAGGCAACTCGTTGACCAGCTCTTACTTCCTTTGAAGTCTCTCTTTCCCTCATCTTGCGTGTTTTGGGGGAAATATTATGCGAAAAAATAAGTGTAGAGCCCATATAAATTGCTAACAAATTTTCCGATTTTGCGTTAGCGAATACAACGGTTTTGTTCGGTTTTAGTTCTATGCGAATGACGAAATCATCGTAGTGATGATTTAAACGACATGTTTGATATTATTTTCAATATAATTTCGTTTGGATTTGAAGTAAGTATGATAAATTTAGATTGAGAAGCTCCTTTTGAAGAAATATGCTTTTGATCATAAGTTATTTTTTTGCTGGATCAACTAAGCGCTGTACGCAGGGCTTATCAGCAAAATACATTTGATGGACAACTGACCCGTGTCAACTGACCAATCGAAATGTGTTTTGGGCTAATACTTAAAGGTCTTATTTAATCTTGTCCGAATGATCAAGACGTAGATATTTCACTCTTCACGCAGTTACAGCTTGGATCATCCGAGTTAAATTTAGTCCTTCTTTAAGTGACCCCCCCCCAAACCAATAACCAGATGCCCACCCGCTGTGATGACCAGCTGTGATAATTAATGGGGATTACGTCATACCATGTATAGCACTGTGTCAAACTGAAAGGTTTCTTTTGACCATTTTTGTAGAGAGGGTATTTAAGCAGCAGAATTGAATTTTTTTTTAGATTAGACTTCAAATATATATATTTTTTAAGCTTGAATTAATCTTTGAAGAGGTTTGTCATTTCTTTTTAAAGTGTGCCTTATATAAAGATCATCATCATCATCATCATCATCATCATCATCATCATCATCATCATCATCATCATCATCATCATCATCATCATCATCATCATCATCATCACCATCATCATCACCATCATCATCATCATCATCATCATCATCATCATCATCATCATCATCATCATCAGCGTCATCATCATCATCATCATCATCATCATCATCATCATCATCATCATCATCATCATCATCATCATCATCATCATCATCATCATCATCATCATCATCATCATCAACATCATCATCATCATCATGATCATCATCATCATGATCATCATCATCATGATCATCATCATCATCATCATCATCATCATCATCATCATCATCATCATCATCATCATCATCATCATCATCATCATCATCATCATCATCATCATCATCATCAATCAGCAGCAGCAGCAGCAGCAGCAGCAGCAGCAGCAGCAGCAGCAGCAGCAGCAGCAGCAGCAGCAGCAGTATCATCATCATCATCATCATCATCATCATCATCATCATCATCATCATCATCATCATCATCATCATCATCATCATCATCATCATCATCATCATCATCATCATCGTATTCATCATCATCATCATCATCATCATCATCATCATCATCATCATCATCATCATCATCATCATCATCATCATCATCATCATCGTCATCATCGTCGTCGTCAACGTCGTCGTCGTCGTCGTCGTCGTCGTCGTCGTCGTCGTCGTCGTCGTCGTCGTCGTCGTCGGCAGCAGCAGCAGCAGCAGCAGCATCAGCAGCAGCAGCAGCATCATCAGCAGCAGTAGCATCATCATCATCATCATTTTTATCATTATCATCATCATCATCAATGCTATGATTATAACAAGTGCTTATTTATTAAATAACTAACTCATTATTTCCTTCACATTTCTTAACAGTTTATTAAGCAAAAAATCTATTTATCTTGTAAATCATTGTTTTAAATAAAGAAACAAGAATCTAAAACGTATTTCTCATCAATACTTCACATTATGAAAACCAAATTTGAATGACATTTTTTCTACATAAGACACCAAATAATTTTTTTTAAGTTAGAATGGGTTTTTAATAGGGGATTTTCTTTTATAATTTGAACCAAATATTTTAATTAATTTATATTATTATGACTTGCAGCAGGGACTTTTATGGTTCCTCTGTAGTATGTCATCATTATCATCATCCATTTTATAATTATAACAAGTGCTTATTTATTGAATAACTAACTCATTATTTTGTTCACATTTCTAAACAGTTTATAAAGAAAAATCTTCTTATCATGTTAATCATTGTTTTAGATTAAGAAAACTATAACCAAACACTTATTTCTCATCAATATTCTTCATTATGAGAAACCGAAGGGTTGGGGTATTACGTAGTCTGATCACTAAATGCCCCATTCCTTATCAAGTAATATACAGAAAATTTGCACCATGCTGTGGAACTGTTTTGTTGCCCTGTAGGGTGCCCAGCAGGAGATAAGATACCAGACATTCCAAAGGCTAGGCCTTTAATTTTGCTTCATAGCCAATCTCGTCCCCGCTCCTCGCCCTCGCCTCGCCCCTCCCTGCCCCCTTCTGCCCCCTGCCCCTCCCTCCCTCCCTTCTCCCTCCCTCCTCCCTCCTCCCTCCTCTCCCTCCCTCCTCCCTCCTCCTCCTCCCTCCCTCCCTCCTCCCTCCCTCCCTCCTCCTCCCTCCCTCCCTCCCTCCCTCCCTCCCCTCCTCCCTCCTCCCTCCCTCCCTCCCTCTCCCTCCTCCCTCCTCCTCCCTCTCCCTCCCTCCCTCCCTCCCTCCCTCCCTCCCTCCCTCCCTCCCTCCCTCCCTCCTCCCTCCCTCCCTCCCTCCCTCCTCCTCCTCCTCCCTCCCTCTCCCTCCCTCCCTCCTCCCTCCCTCCCTCCCTCCTCCCTCCCTCCTCCCTCCCTCCTTCTCCCTCCCTCCCCTCTCTTTCGCTCTCTCTCTCTCTCTCTCTCATTATAGAATGATGAAATATTCTTCAACTCTTTCATAATATGAAAAATAAATTGAACGTTAAATTGAAATTGTCTCCTATTTGGTCTAAATCGTAAAGCGTACATTTAATGTCATTTCTGTCAATAGTCCCTTGTCAACCGAATCATTTTAAAAAAACGTAAATCGACAGCTAACTGATGTTACAATAGACGGTGGTATTTTCTTCTTAAACATTCATGGTCGTTAACAAGCAGAGAATACATCGGTGCCAACGACTGACTCTGTAACAAATCTACATTTTAGTCGCAGTCATCGGACATCTTATCTAAATCCTTTTGCTCCAATTCAAAAATGTGTAGTTTGTCTCATAAATTTTGATTGGATTCCATTTGAACAATAGCGATTATTAGAATTGATAAACTGCATTATTGCTGAACAAAAACCGTTGAGGCGGACAGGAATTCGAAAATAGAGTGGCGAACCTTCTTTTGTCACAATACTTTCAATTTTAACTCTCGTAAAATCTCCACTTTATGATTGGATGCTCTCTTTTTCACAATATTGCCTTCATCGAGCGTGCAATACACCATGTTGTCATATGTCTTTTTACGTATGTCTATATGTGTCCAAATAGTGGTGTTACTATCCACTTATTGACCAGGGATTGAAAGCGTTTTGACAAAACAGGTCTTTGCTCAACATAGACAACATTTCTCCTAATGCTTTCAACTTTTAATGAACGATGAAGCAGCTTTGCAGTTTCCTGGGTAATCAAAATGTTGCATATCGGGAAATTTCTTTTTTTTCAAATTGCATTATTGTATTATCATATTCGCGTACCATATATCGTAAATTGTTGGAAGTGATGTACTTACTCTGAGATACCACTTTTCTGTTTATTAACCATGAAATATATATATACTTTTGTTTTCATTTATCACTGTTATAAAATGCCGTTAGTCGACCATTTTTCATTTTTTGTACATTGTATTAGTACCGCGAGAGCAATTCTAGTCCAAAAACTTGGCGAAAAACAAACTTTCGCTGTAACGAGGACTATATAAGAAGAAGTGAAGACATATACCTTTGGGGTTTTACCAGGTCCAAACACTCGCTACTATGGAGAAATTTGAAAGCTATGCTGAATATATGTGCATAGCAATGATGAAGGAAAGATGATTATTGACAACTCATTTCTTAAACCACTAACTGAAAACTAATGCCTACATTAGTAGTTTGGCTAAACATTGCTTTTTAGATGTATATACAATTGGAACATCCAAAAACAAAATGGAATTCTTTTCACGTCAATTCAGATTATTCCATGCTCTGCTTCCATCGCAGTCTTTATTATGCAGAGCTTTCATATCTCAAACTCCTGACAGTCTTATAAGGTGTGCGGTAAAAATGCCAATGATAAAAATGCCATAGGTAAAAAAGCCAGAGGTAAAAAAGCCAGAGGAAAAAATGCCATAGGCAACTAGGTAAAAATGTCAAAGGTAAAAAAGCCAGAAGTAAAAAAGCCAGAGGTAAAAAAGCCAGAGGTAAAAAAGCCAGAAGTAAAAATGCCAAATATATATAAAATCACTTTAAAAAAAATTATTTTGAAAGTTTACTTGTTTAATTATTGGTTAATATTGTTCCTGCTACAATTTTAATTTACTTTTGTTTCAAATATCGAATTATACCAATTATAATAAAAGATAATATACAAAGCAAGACTACCTAATTTTGTAATTGTTAAATTATTATAATACAATGCTTTAAAAATATATAAAATCACTTTAAAAAATCAAACAAACCCAATACAACCTTTTTATCATGGAATGAATGAAAAATCACAATCGGGGCATTTTTACATAGGTAATTATATGAAAAAAGTACGGCTTCAAAACATTCCCCTAACTAACCCTTAAGATTGTAAAATAGAAACAGAACTATTTACAGTACTTAGTCCTTCAAATAACCATTTAGCCTGTAAAGAATGAAGAAAAAGATGGTTTAATACATCTTTGGCATTTTTATTGGCATTTTTAACCTCTGGCATTTTTACCTCGGGCTTTTTTACCTCGGGCTTTTTTACCTCTGGCATTTTTACCTACATTCGTCTTATAAGCCTCATTGAGGCCTGAGCATAGAGCGGATTAGTTACTGCTACTAAACTATAGTCAAAATTATAACTTTTTTAAAAAAAGAACCTCGAACTTGTTGGAGTATTTCAATTGGATATTTAACTTCAGTAGCAACCCTCTTATGTATTATGTGTGGAACATCAGTTTGCAGGTCGCTTTTCGAAGCAGATTCACTTATTGTATTCGATCCCAAAAAATCTGAATTGGCAGCTGAATGTGAATCTAGTTGACAGTTCGCAGTTCTCTATTCAAAGCCCATGCACTTATTGAACTTCATCCCATACACTTTAAATCGACAACTGGTTGTGAACCTGGCTGACAGTTTGCAGTTCGCGATTCGTAAGGGGTTGAATAATGATCAACATAAAACAATATTTCGAATTGGCAGCTGAGTGTGAACGTGGTTGACAGTTTGCCGTTCGCTATTCGAAGCAGATTCACTCATTGAACTTCATCAAAAAATTTGAATCGGCAACTGGTTGTGAACCTGGCTGACATTTCGCAGTTTGCTATTCAAAGCCGATTCACTTATGGAACTTCATCAAAAAAAATTGAATCGGCAACTGGTTGTGAACCTGGCTGACAGTTTGCAGTTCGCAATTTGTAAGGGATTGAATAATGATCAACATAAAACAATATTTTGAATTGGCAGCTGAGTGTGAACCTGGTTGCCAGTTTGCAGTTCGCTATTCGAAGCAGATTCACTTATTGTATTCGATCCAATAAAATCTGAATTGGCAGCTGAATGTGAATCTAGTTGACAGTTCGCAGTTTGCTATTCAAAGCGGATTCACTTATGGAACTTCATCCGGTAAAATATGAATCGGCAACTGGTTGTGAAGCTGGCTGACAGTTTGCAGTTCGCGATTCGTAATGGATTGAATAATGATCAGCATAAAACAATATTTTGAATTGGCAGCTGAGTGTGAACCTGGTTGCCAGTTTGCAGTTCGCTATTCAAGGCCTATTCACTTATGGAACTTCATCCGGTAAAATATGAATCGGCAACTGGTTGTGAAGCTGGCTGACAGTTCGCAGTTCGCTATTCAAAGCTGATTCACTTATGGAACTTCATCCGGTAAAATATGAATCGGCAACTGGTTGTGAAGCTGGCTGACAGTTTGCAGTTCGCGATTCGTAAGGGATTGAATAATGATCAACATAAAACAATATTTTGAATTGGCAGCTGAGTGTGAATCTGGTTGCCAGTTTGCAGTTCGCTATTCGAAGCAGATTCACTTATTGTATTCGATCAAATAAAATTTGAATTGGCAGCTGAATGTGAATCTAGTTGACAGTTCGCAGTTCGCTATTCAAAGCCGATTCACTTGTTGAACTTCATCCGGTAAAATATGAATCGGCAACTGGTTGTGAAACTGGCTGACAGTTTGCAGTTCGCGATTCGTAAGGGATTGAATAATGATCAACATAAAACAATATTTTGAATTGGCAACTGAGTGTGAACCTGGTTGCAAGTTTGCAGTTCGCTATTCGAAGCAGATTTACTTATTGTATTGGATCCAATAAAATCTGAATTGGCAGCTGAATGTGAATCTAGTTGACAGTTCGCAGTTCGCTATTCAAAGCCGATTCACTTATGGAACTCCATCCGGTAAAATATGAATTGGCAACTGGTTGTGAAGCTGGCTGACAGTTTGCAGTTCGCGATTCGTAAGGGATTGAATAATGATCAACATAAAACAATATTTTGAATTGGCAACTGAGTGTGAACCTGGTTGCCAGTTTGCAGTTAGCTATTCGAAGCAGATTTACTTATTGTATTTGATCCAATAAAATCTGAATTGGCAGCTGGATGTGAATCTAGTTGACAGTTCGCAGTTCGCTATTCAAAGCCGATTCTGTTGTTGAACTTCATCCGGTAAAATATGAATCGGCAACTGGTTGTAAACCTGGCTGACAGTTTGCAGTTCGCGATTCGTAAGGGATTGAATAATGATCAACATAAAACACTATTTTGAATTGGCAGCTGAGTGTGAACCTGGTTGCCAGTTTGCAGTTCGCTATTCGAAGCAGATTCACTTATTGTATTGGATCCAATAAAATCTGAATTGGCAGCTGAATGTGAATCTAGTTGACAGTTCGCAGTTCGCTATTCAAAGCCGATTCACTTATGGAACTTCATCCGGTAAAATATGAATCGGCAACCGGTTGTGAAGCTGGCTGACAGTTTGCAGTTCGCGATTCGTAAGGGATTGAATAATGATCAACATAAAACAATATTTTGAATTGGCAGCTGAGTGTGAACCTGGTTGCCAGTTTGCAGTTCGCTATTCGAAACAGATTCACTTATTGTATTCGATCCAATAAAATCTGAATTGGCAGCTGAATGTAAATCTAGTTGACAGTTCGCAGTTTGCTATTCAAAGCCGATTCACTTATGGAACTTCATCCGGTAAAATATGAATCGGCAACTGGTTGTGAAGCTGGCTGACAGTTTGCAGTTCGCGATTCGTAAGGGATTGAATAATGATCAACATAAAACAATATTTTGAATTGGCAGCTGAGTGTGAACCTGGTTGCCAGTTTGCAGTTCGCTATTCGAAGCAGATTCACTTATTGTATTCGATCCAATAAAATCTGAATTGGCAGCTGAATGTGAATCTAGTTGACAGTTCGCAGTTCGCTATTCAAGCCGATTCACTTGTTGAACTTTATCCGGTAAAATATGAATCGGCAACTGGTTGTGAAGCTGGCTGACAGTTTGCAGTTCGCGATTCGTAAGGGATTGAATAATGATCAACATAGAACAATATTTTGAATTGGCAGCTGAATGTGAATCTAGTTGATAGTTCGCAGTTCGCTATTCAAAGTCGATTCACTTATGGAACTTCATCCGGTAAAATATGAATCGGCAACTGGTTGTGAAGCTGGCTGACAGTTTGCAGTTCGCGATTCGTAAGGGATTGAATAATGATCAACATAAAACAATATTTTGAATTGGCAGCTGAGTGTGAACCTGGTTGCCAATTTGCAGTTCGCTATTCGTAAGGGATTGAATAATGATCAACATAAAACAATATTTTGAATTGGCAGCTGAGTGTGAACCTGGTTGCCAGTTTGCAGTTCGCTATTCGAAGCAGATTCACTTATTGTATTCGATCCAATAAAATCTGAATTGGAAGCTGAATATGAATCTAGTTGACAGTTCGCAGTTCGCTATTCAAAGCCGATTCACTTATGGAACTTCATCCGGTAAAATATGAATCGGCAACTGGTTGTGAACCTGGCTGACAGTTTGCAGTTGGCGATTCGTAAGGGATTGAATAAGGATCAACATAAAACAATATTTTGAATTGGCAGCTGAGTGTGAACCTGGTTGCCAGTTTGCAGTTTGCTATTCGAAGCAGATTCACTTATTGTATTGGATCCAATAAAATCTGAATTGGCAGCTGAATGTGAATCTAGTTGACAGTTCGCAGTTCGCTATTCAAAGCCGATTCACTTATGGAACTTCATCCGGTAAAATATGAATCGGCAACTGGTTGTGAAGCTGGCTGACAGTTTGCAGTTCGCGATTCGTAAGGGATTGAATAATGATCAACATAAAACACTATTTTGAATTGGCAGCTGAGTGTGAACCTGGTTGACAGTTCGCAGTTCGCTTTTCGAAGCCGATTCACTTATGGACTTCATTCGGTAAAATTTGAATCGGCAACTGGTTGTGAAGCTGGCTGACAGTTCGCAGTTCGCTATTCGCCGTATACTGTATGTAGAATACATTGGAGATAGCTGACAGTTTGCAGTTCGCAATTCGAATAGGTTTCTACGTGTGAAGGCAGACGCCAGTTCGTCTTTCGTCAATTCAAATTATATGTACACATATATTTCATAAATTGTTATTTTAAAAACAATTGAATTGGCAGCTAGTGTGTGAAGTTAGAGCGCAGTTCGCGGTTCGCAATTGAATCGCGAACTGCGAACAGCGAACTGACTCCCAACTTCACGGACATCAAGTCATTCGTGCATTATTCTCTATTCCCATGACTCCGAGTCTTGTTGAACTTTAAGCCTGTCGATCAGTCACCAGGCGCCGGCGGGCACAACTTTTATTGAAGGAGGCAAGAATCGACACCCTCAAGCAAGCAACACAACGGTGTAAACAATCAATAAGTCGATTACAGATATTGATCCCTGGACCCTTGGTACAAAAGGCAGACGCTCTGCCTCTGTAGCGCTGTCAACTAGGAATTATTTAAGTAATTCCAAGTGAGGCATACCTTCTCTTCATCAGTTTTAAGCATGCCAACTAAATGCACGTGTGTTAATCTTCTTAAAAGCATAACATTGTTCAATTTATCGACTCAGTATCTTTGTTTGAAAAACAACCCCTCGAATTGATGTTTTTCCTACCTCATAACTCAATGTTTTCCCTCGGCATGTCTATCAAATGTTACGTCTAATGATATGGTATTTACAGAAATCTTTAACATTTCCGTTTTACTAATTTCAAACACCCCTTTGGTGGAGTGCCACTTCACACTGAGAAGTAGATTCTCTTGGCTTTAATCTGTTATTACAAAAAAGAAAATATCCAAAGAAAACAGATGTCGTGACAAGTTGTATTTGTCAAATTTGAAAATGACCTGCTCGCTATAGTGATCATGACTTTCGTTGATGGCGATGTCGCGTTAACCTTGGCTTTTTTTTTGCTTGATCGGGGTAGCGTTTTATCAAATGAATAAAAGAAATTTGTTTTTGCAAGTAAAAACTAATATGCATAGATGATGTATTAAAACAAGGTGCAAAATTGTAATGCTATACGTCATCGGAAGCGTCGACTCGACTCCAATGACGTTCTACCTTGCGATGGTGTTTTCGTCAAAATGGAAAAAAGAAGAAATATTAATATTGTTTGGAGATAACATAAAATATTGGCACACGTTTAGTTTAAAGTTATTTATTTTACACTGAGTTTTAACCACGTTCTTACAAGTAAGAGTAATCGCTCAAGCTTCCGCTTCCTTTATACATTATCAGTACTCACGCCGAACATGGATAAATGAAAGGTCACATGGTCTCTTACGAGCTACGGGGCTTAAGCGCCTGAAAGAGATTCCTGGGGGAGGCGCTGATTGTGATTAAAATTGTCCCAGTCTGTTGGACATTGAACGGTCACTGTCTTTATGAGACTTGGCTTTGGTAGAAAAGATACCGATTACCAATTATTCAGTCCGTCTATGGTTTTGTTGAATGGTCAATCATTAACTGCATGAATGTCTGGGTTTTTTTTTTGTCAGACGGTATGTCTTAAGCTCGGCGTTTTAGTCTTTAGACTCAAAGTTGTATGTGGAAAACAACAATGATATGTATATTGGCCCAAATAATACGGCCCCGTTCAAGAAACGGTGTGCACTCAAGCGCTTTGGAACTGGTCATCAGGGTAGCAAGTCATTGGACATTGAGACATGCAGTGTTTCAAAGTCGAACATCTCCGAAACGCTTCCAATAGCGTGTCACATTGTAATATTGGACTCTAAGATGATATTAATGCATATTTGTTTTGATATACGCAATTTTCTTTGTCTTAAGTCATTAAGTAAAACAGTGTCGAGGTTCGCAGTTTGCTTAAACCAGCTGCCAAGGAATTTTTTCTTGAATATGGTTCAAAGACAATTTTATGAAACAAATCGGGCTGATCTATTTGCTTAAAACTCACTTTTGGCTTGACCTCTTACTTTAACGAGTTGCTTACTTAGACGTGTTCAACTAAAAACTCGAAATGGACTTTGTGAAAAGAATGCCCTAAATTGATTTACCTATTTTGAATAATTGGCCAACTTTCCCCAATTGTTCGCAAGTCGTTAAAGGTTAATGTAAACATGATTCCGCAGAAAATGCTAATTAGCCACTACAATAACAAAGATTCTGTTTAATATATATATATTGAGACGGCAGTTAGTCAATACGATCCGCTAAACAGGGCTGATAGATAGGCAAAGACAGACTGCCTTTCATAGCTCGTCAACTTACATCTTCTTATGCAGATGAATGCAATAATCTATCTGGTGATAAAAGAGCTTTGTTTTGACGATGATTAATGGCAACATTATTCAATATTATTCAAGCTCATTTGGAAATATGGAATATTTATTGGTATCAAAATAACGGACTATATGCATTTGATGAATAAATATGGACGGACGACAATCAAAATAGAAATAATTTCAGCAAAGGATTGCATAAATGTGCACACGCAGACTTCTGCGCCTTTTCTTGAATCAAACAATAAAACCCGAATAAAGCATCCTGCACGAAATCAAGCCACCGATTTTTGGTCAATTAAAGCCAAGTTTCCTGACACGTACCTTATGACGTTTTGTGAGCCAAAGGTATTGTTGCATTCACAATGAGTTCATAAGGAATACTTTATGTATATTGGTAACATGAATAATGCTGGTGTGCGTAAAAAATACAAAATGTTTTAAACTGTCAATATAAGAGCAATGTATATCATCAGGCGACCTTAAGAGGTGTTAGTCATCCTGTGTTAATGCAACGAAGTGCATGAAACGTAGCTTCAAAGGTCAGGAGATGAGCAGTATTTAATACTTTTACCTCGAATTACAAAAATTCACATGTTGTCATGCTGAATATTTGCCTATGTGTTTACTTAAATGCTTTGTAAGTTTCATGAACGCCAATGACGATACAAAACTACTAGCAGGTTGACATGACGTCATCCGTCTGGCTTTTTCTGTTGTATGACAGAGGCCTATAAAAGCCACGTTCCTCATTGGCAATGTCTTTAACAATATGTAGTATTCAAAAAGATTCAAAGTCACATCAGCCTTTTTGGTTTCCCAAGTCAGCAATTTCAATGATACAATTTCCAAAAATCAACAGGGCTATGCCTTTTCCCAAATCATCGGAAAGAGCGTAGCGTACTTACGTTTGCAATTTTCCGCAGTATGCTTAAACTCGCCACGACAATCTTTCTTAAAATCACGTAAAGAAAATATGTAAAATCAACTTACACGTAAACAAAGAAAAGAATTCACAATTCTATGATAACACATGCCTCTAAAATCCTGCCTATATAAGACAGAAATATACAGATGTATTTTAGTCCAGTCGGAAAAATTCTCTTCAGGAACTAAGATGCCATTCATAATATCTCACAGACATTACTTATACTCTGTAATCCCTAAAGCATGATAGTTTAACACGAGTATGCAACCAAATTATTCCACAGGGTAAATACGAAGTCAAAAGCAAAGTCTGCCGTATCTATGTCTGCTCATGCCATACACGTTTATCCCCCATTGGCGACTTATGCAGCTCTTTATTTAGTCTTTTGTGCTAAATAGGGCAAACTTGTTAAATTCATTTGATCTTAGTATCCATACTTAATCAAGGCTCCGTGACTCCAGATCAAAAGGCTGCGTGTGTTCAAATCACGTCGGGGTCAACTGCCTTTTTCCCCTTTTGTACCGTAACTCCTTTCTTATATTGGTCTTTTCCCGCATTCAATACAAATACCTTCTTTGCGTAGGTTTAAGACTATTACATATATGATCGAGATTTATTTGATAAAAAGTTCAATACTCTTTGGAGGAGTAAATGGTTATGCATACGTAGGCCCTAAGCTCGGTCTGTAAACGTATAAGCGTTTTCTCATTACTTAGGATATTCCAATGTAACTTATCCAAAAAATGAAACGAGTAATTAAATTCTTTTCTTTATGTAAGACATTACGAACCCCAGGTTTTGTAAATAATTATTATAAACATTATAGTACAAGCCAGTTGTTATCTCAAATAATGATACCAAACAATCCAACATAAACAAATTTTGTTAGATTAAAAAAACGGGATCAGATGCCAACGATTGAAATGACATTCTAGATATGATTTGTTCTGACTACAAAGTGACATTATCACCCAGTGATTGTCAAGTATTGACACAGATATGCAGTAGATTTGATCCATTTAAAGCGATCCAACTAAATCAAATAATGTTATAAAACCAAAAAGCTGGATTACATGCCAACGATTGAAATGAATTGTCAATATCAAAATGCTTTTACTATAAAAGTGACATCATCACTCAGTGATTATCAAACATTTTGCATAGAAATGCAAAGAATTGATGTATAAAAACGCATGGGTATCAATGCTCGTATGTAGATCCATGCTCCGCCCAAACAATTCACTTGTTTGAATAGCCTTCGCTACAATGTAATGTATATGTGTCCTTTGATTAAGGCACTCGACAACGATTGAGCAAAGAAATGGTCAACGCGAAAATCGAAGGACATGAGTGCATTAATACACAGTCTTCACACAATGTTATTGTCTTCGATTGAGTCTAACGAATAAGAAGATAATTTATTTCTTTTGCTGTTGGTATTGTCCGCTTAGTCGTAGGAGACACGTGCATATTTGAGGTAGAGAAGTTATTCAGCTCTGGACATGCGATCCAGAAACAACACTATAAGTTTAGTTCAGATATTAGTTGACGATGGGTCATATGTCATCGTTGCTATATTCATATGTTTATAATGATTTCAACAAGAGGTTAATAGTGGAGTATTGCAAGGTAATTTATCATTGGAATCGCATTGCGAAACGCTTCCAATAACGTATCATATTACAATAGTGTACTTTAAGATATTATCAATATTTAATGGTTTTGACTTAGACAAACATTTGTCTCAATTTATCTAGTAAAACTGTGCACTGGTTCGCAGTTTCCTAAGAGTATCTACCAATCGACCTTTCCTTGAACGAGACCCGAACAGCAATTACACGAAACGATTCAAGTTGACTATTTTTCTTATAACTCAGTTGTTCACTCAACGATTCGCTTACTAAGATCTGTTTTGCGGAATACTCGAAATGGGTTTGTGACACATTTCGAATAATCGAACAACATTTCTCAAGTTTTCATAAGTCTTTAAAGTTTAAATGTAAACAAGCTTCCGGGGAGGAGGCTAATTAGGTTCAAAAATAGTAGAGATTGTTTTACGAATAATTTACAAACATATGTTAATACATCAATTAGGCAATACAATTCAAGAAACATGGCTGACAGATAGGCGAAGACAGCATGCCTTTCATCGCTCGTCAACATAAATATTTCTATGCAAATGAATGCAATAATCTATCTGATGATAGAAGAGCTTTGTTTTGACGATGCTTGATGGTAATATCATTTAAGCTCATTTGGAAACATGGAATATTTAATTCGTATCAAAATAACGGTTTTTATGCATTTAATGAATAAATATGAATTGACGTCAATCAAGAAAGAAATGCATTCGGCACATAATTGCAAAATTGTGGACACGCGTACTTCTGCACCTTTAACTGAATCAAACATTAAAACCTGAATAAAGCATCCTGCAACAATTCAAGTCATCGATTTTTGGTCAATTAAAGCCAGGTTAGCTGATTGGGAATGATTGATTGGTTGTTTTTTTGTAACACGAATACTGCTGGCAACAAATGGAGATTGTTTTAGACTGTCAATATTAGATCATTTGGTGACCTTTAGAGATGTATCTTATCCAGTGTTCAAGCAACGAGATCCAATTAATGAAATGCAAAAGATATAACGAGCATGAATAATGCTGTTAACACATAGAGAATAGTTTTACCTGTCATCGTATGATCAAAATATATAGCACCAGTTGGCCTTTAGCGATGTGTTTTACCAATTTATGAAGCAATCAGAGAAAATTCATGCAATGTAGCTTTAAATGTTACGAAATGAAATACAGTTCATGCCTGAACCGAAAATTGCAAAACAGACATCTAATTTCAGACTAGATATCTATTGTTTTGTCTCTTGAAAAGGTTTTGTCTGTTTCCTCCTAGGCCTTAACCACGAACAAAGCGCCCATGACCATACAGTACTACTGGCAAGAAACCGTTAACTGTCAACATGGATAAATTGGTATACAGCCTAAAGCAAAAATTGGAAAATATAACATAATAAAAGAACGTATTGTCCGCGATCAGACAAATCCTTACTTGATATATATGAGTATTAAGAGTCCATACAAGGAGGTGAACAAACGAAAACTATTTGATCGGATATAGATTTGACCTGTCATTGATCTACACACCCACAGAAAGTATGAATATTAACGAATCATGTGGTACTTGAACCAGACGTATTTTTTTCACTGTCTCAGATGTGCTACATTTCACAAGCAACACTATTCCTTGTGACATATAATTAAATGAGAACCGCGCTTTCATCTTACACGTACAAGAAGACGTGAATATATAGTTCTTTATGATATATGTCATCCCGAAATCCTGCATATATCAGAAGACAGACATGGATAGATGTATTTTCATCTAGTCGAAAAGAGTTCTCTCCAGGGACAAATATTGCAATCATAATGTACCACAGACATCACTTATTCTCTGTAATCCCTAAAGCATGATCGTTTAACATGAATGTGCAACCGAATTATTCCGCTGGGAAAATACGAAGCCAACACCAGAGTCTGACCGGGGATTTAGTTTGATTGAGCATCTTTATATATAGACTGACATATCTATGTTCGTACATTCATGTGGCGTTACGTTCTCCGATGTCAAACGTTGAAAGACAGAAATGATTTGTGAATTATGTTTTGAGTTTTTGGACATACTTTAAAAACTTTCAACTATTTGTTAGTTGTGAAACGCTGATTTTCTACCTGTGTGTTCGGTTTTCAAAAAGGACACACTAGTAAAATACCAAAACACTAGTAAAATAGTAAAACGCTCAAAATCGTTTGTGAACGAATCAAAAACTCAAATATCCCAAAACTAGATCATAACATAATGTGTGGCGTTGTGCAAATGCGTGAAAAAATCAAGATTGTAATTTCATCGATAGTTATCAAAGCTTATAACTTTTTTCTCTCTTTTGAAATCGAGTTAATGAACATCAGGAATGTAATTGATTACATTATTGCCGGTCATTAATACGATTTGCCCTGAGTGTGAAAACCCGTAAACACATTTGACAAATCATTAAAGGACTAATTCAGTAGTTGTTAATTCCCAATGCAATATCGTGACGTCACGCATTTCGTTACAATGTTGAAGCGGTTTTATAGTCTTCGGACCATTAATTAATGCGTTGCGGAAAGATATTGATTCGTTTGCAACCTTTGCTCCCAATGACCAAGGAAAACATATTCGTAAAAGATTTATTTCTTGGCTTACCAATTCAATGAAAGCCACATGCTTATCAATTCCGTCAAAAGATACGAAATATAATTCGCTAATTATTCCCGCCATTTTATGTTTTGCAACCGTAAACTCCTCATGGTAATCTCTCTTTGCTTTGCTGCATCGATCACTGCCACCAAAAGATTTCCATCCCGATTTGGATGGAATCTAAATGAATTTCCCACTATTTACCGGTAATAGTAGTTTACTTACTAACAATTTCGTTTCGTGTTGATTTCTGACCAGTTATATTTAAAACACCTATGGTTTCATTACAATGAAAGCACAAATGGATGATTTATTTGGGTATTGGAGCCATGCGTAAAAGCCATTTTCGTCTATAACCAGATGGTCACGTGACATATGAGGTAGTGACATTCGGAACACCTCGGCCATTTCTTAAAATAACCTCGGAGGTAACGGGGAGCCATTTTTGAAAGTAGGTCAGCAACGAAGGGCCAATCGTATCAACTCGGCAATCCCCGTCACAAGCCGGGGATTGCCGGAAAGAGCTGATTGACAAAATATGAAACAAAGATGTGTTCATATGATCATCTTTAATGAAAAGAGTAAAAATACCATTCAATTGTGATATATAACCAATTTGCGTGTATCTAAATACATATTTAGTGCCTGTGTGCATTTTGCGTTATCCGCCGGAAATAAGGCGAATTACCCCAGGATTTCTGGTGTATTCATGTACTGCCTACGAGGTATATCTACCGACTTGTTACGGGGATTGCCGAGTAGATACGATTGAGGTAGTGATCAATTCAATATAGGGGAGATCACCGTGAGGCGCTCGTTAAAATTTGAGACAAATGACGTCATATGCATGTGGCAAATAAAATGTCATTTCCAACATATTAAAACGCGCATATTAAAACGCGCACTGTTTCTTTGACCTCTTTTTTGCAAAATAGAAACGGTAACAAAAACAAATTTCTAGAAACGATTGGAAAAAGCTTTGAATTGGACTTTCCAAAGTGCTTCTTTGATGAGTGTTTAATAATACACTTCGGTTTACATGCAAAAACTCATTCGCTTCGCCAAGTCGTTTCCTACACGTTCATTTTTTTAAACAAAAAGAAGACACTGTCTGGTCCGATTCTGGAAAAGAAAACAAGTTTGTTTTTTTCGTTTGCCTTATTTTCGTCATCATGATGTTCTTGCAATCCATTAGAAAATTCTGCATCGTATCTTAAAGCGTCACGTGACCTATATGATGAAAGTGGTTAATGTAGATCTGAACACATCGGGTTTATCAAATGAAATAGTATGGATTACGCGATTTTGTTTCCCGCGAGAATGACGTCACCTGACTTTCGCTTTCAAAAAAAGATCTTAAATGCGAAATCTAAAAAGTCGTTTAATTTAATTAAGGAAACAACTATATGCACTATTAAGCACTTTTGAACATATGTCGTATTATGATAAGAGTGCTATATAAATTAGTATGGTGTATAATAACTACATATGTCACAACTTAAAATTTCGCCATTGCTATGAGTTACCGATAAAAAAACGAGTTTAAAGGATGTCTATTACTGTTAAAAAATATCGATAAGCGACGTTTTTCATTCCCCTTAACCCTTGACCAAATGCCAAAGATGCGGCTGTCCCAAATTAAAACAAGTTGCAGACGACATTTCAAAATGTGATGAAATTGAAAAATATTCTCAGATAGATCACAAAACATTGCGGGAAAACGAGTTATTGCTCTTAGCGAGCACTTTCTCCTTTTCCCTCACTGTTTTCCAGAATCCTCTGCGACGAACTGGTCAAATGACGGTATTGTTTGGTAATGGGTTAAAAGAAATGGAGTTGACCGAGCAAGCGTATGGCGTACAACTGCTTTCCAGAGCGATATTCTTACGCGTGACTGATAGAGTTGGAACAATATGTGGCACTGAGAGCGATTAGTATGGCCTATTTAACACCAGCATGTATACAATTACGTCCATTTGTCCCATTTAACAGCATTGTGCCTGTCCCATCATGCTACAATTGTTTATGGGTGCGTCATGAACCCACTTTCCAGAAATAGGATGTTGACTCATTCATTAACTCTCAGCATACATTTTAAGGAAACAATTATCTTGTTACCTGAAATAAATGCTCAGATATTCACTGGCAATTTGTCCTGTTGTTTTAATGATCTTTTCTAACCCTGTGCTGCAGTTCAAATGTTATGTTTCTTACTTTGATCGGTCAAAAAGCCCATATATAAAAATATTAGTTTATAATCTTAACTATTAACTTGATTTAAGAGTATGTTGCCGTGAAGCTTATAATTTAACGAAGATTTCTTCAACAGTTTAGGATCAACTTAAGTTATTTCTCCACTAGTCTAGTCCAATAATACACGCACGAAAAGGTCCATATTGAAATGCCTTGTATAACTTTATTAAATGCCAGTGATTTTTTGGGGTGATCTAAAGTGTGAACAACATTGAGGCATCAACAATACAGGGTATAGTTTTATAATGTTTATCGCACTATGCGGTGTTACTCTTCCAGTAGCTGAATATAATGCAGTATAAAATTTTGGGGTATTTTAAAAGTTCAAAAGTGAATACGATGAAAGCACTTTTTATGATATTACATGTACTTTATATTATTGTTCAGTTGTATTTATATTTGTGACAAGAAACAGTATAGTTTACGTCTTGAATAAAATATTGTCATTGTCATTGTCTACTCATAAACGAATACAAATGTCCCGATTATCATTCGAGTAAATACGGAAACATATTATGTAACATATTCATCCGACATTCAGATATCGTTTGAAATCATTTAAACGAAATTGGTATTGTATTTTTTTAACTATTTTTAAACAGTACACGAAGCTTAAGAACGTATTGTTTTGATGTTGATCAAGTTTATGTACAGGGAATATAACAAAATGAAAATTATTCCGTATAATGTTTTCCCGCGCTTTGAACTTGCTTCTTGTTGCCTGAGATATGTCAGAGAATGAGACAGATTTTATCACGCCACTCGAATAATAAATAACCCGGGAAGGATCCTACATCATGATATCCCGTATTAATCCGTTGCCAATAAACAAAATTACTGGACCGATGCGCCTTTTAAAAGAAGCGCTGCCAGCACTTATCATATCAATGTGATTTATTGTTGACATGCTGATAGTAAAATATTCCACGTTACAGCGAGCCCACTGGCAACTCTTCTATTTCACAAATACGCCATTGTTCAAAACAAAGCGTGGCTCAATTTAGTTGAGTTTAAACATATTTTAGTGCCAATTGAGCATATGATATGCAATACACAATATTGATAGATTGGCATGTTATAAACTTTGGCAAGAGAATCTGGCAACAATTTCTAATAACTTAGAAACGGCAAATCCCTTTATTTAACACACATCATTTATACAAGCAGGGTACACTGCAATGCATTACCATCAATAAATCATCTATTTGTCAGATGTGTTGTTTGCATAAACAGATCCAGCGCCACAACCTCGTCAGATGCGTGTGAGGAATCCGTGCGTATTAGTAATTATTTAAAACAAGTAATATGTGTGTCAACTAAGGCTAAACAAATCGGACTTGTCCACCGAGAGGCTTAATACGGTCTTAAGACATCACGCAACACTAATGAGAGGAGAATGTTAACAAATGACATTTTATCGACGTAAACAACGCGCGCCATTATAACGGGGTACCTTTTGGTGTTGGTTACAGTCCCTCTTTTTTTCTCTTTGAATTGTGATCTGACAATCCGTTTATTCAACATTATTTACAAAATTGTAATAATGATATACATAAAATATTTTTATGTTGTAACAGCAATAAGGTTAAGCTTTTTTTTTTAAATTTGCTCTTGTTATTTATCAAAACATTCGGTTTATCATGATGGATGTGAGTGAGAAGAGTGGATGCGACACGTCATTGGAAGCGTCTCGGATGCTTCGTCCAATATTGAAATAAGAGGAATTGCTATTTTAGACTCACGCAAATCCTAAGCGTAAACTGTTAAGTAAAACGGTACCTTGTGCCATACAATCTTCTTATTATTTCAAACTAGTGAACTAACGTTATTGTATCTAGCGCCAAGCAAATGCCAAACTCCTACTCTACGGTAAATGTCACGTTTCACATTTTTCTTAAATTTCAAACTGATGCAAAGTTTAAACTTAGTTTAAGCTTATTTGTTTTACATCGGTTGTGAAACAAGTTCTTGCAACTTAGATTCATCACTCTCGATTCTGCTTTCTGGATACGTAACTAGTAATCATGCCGTATGTGGATTTATGAAGTTCACAAGGCAGATCCCGCTACTCACGGGATCCGAACCCAAGACCCTCGTATTCAGAAGCCGACTCTCTACCTCTGGACCACTGTCTTCCACATAACCAAATGCCGCCATTTGCGTCACGTAATACTATAAAAGTATACGCGAAATGTCGACTGAAGTGCAAGAATAGCATGTCGTCGACAAGGAAATGACGACCGTCTGAAATTGTTTTCTATTTCAGATGTATCTTTACTATATGAAATTTTGCGTCAAAGATATCATTGATACACCAGTACTCGGTTACGATTCGAAATTGTCTTGCCAAAGGATATTCCCACGGATAAAGTGGTACCGGTCGGGCCCGAACCCGAGAACCTCGAGCTCTAGGACCACCACCTTAACGTGTTGGCCACGCAGGACGCTAAACCGTTGCGTTTTAATGCGCTAGTCTCATTTCTAACGATAACTGCGTCAGTTTGAGTTCATCACTTTATACTTCACATTTACTTTTTCTTTATCGAGGGTTTAAATCTAAAAAGGTTTTTACTGAATGAAGAGTTGATAATTGGCACGAGTGGATCGGCGAACGAACCTTTATGAATAGCCCGCTCTGAAGTGGTCCTCCGGGGATTCATATCACCTGACATAACACTAGCTTAACCCTTATAGCGCTGGAACCGACTTCATGCTTATGCAAACAGATTAGTCGCAAAATAGATTGGCGGCTGGCCTGTGATCTAACCTGTTTGCTACTCTGAGTATCTGTCCTCGTCAATTAAATAGATTAAGCAGGTATCTAAGGTCTTTGAAAGCAACAGACACAAAAGTCTATTTTAAGAAAATTACCCAGCATTCTAAGGGTTAAGAAGACAATCAAGATAAGCAATCTAGAAACGATCAGTCCTCGTACATAGATGATTTATTGACTTCATCTTTTTCCAATTAGACCAAAATGACGAAATATTCTATGAATTTCATACTTTTTTTGTTCGTCAATTTGTGCGTCTGTTTGTTTCCTACATATCTCTGTTTTTTTTAACTTCATTGTTTTCTTGTGTTGTATAAGTTACGGATTAGATGTGATGCCTTTTCCATTTAGGTATTTTAGTGGTATTAGACGTTATTTCATGCATCAAAGTGTCATTGAGCACTTTATCGATTTCATGATATCGATTTCTAATTT
>OX401405.1:48843116-49083116 GCA_947846245.1 Cerastoderma edule
TTCCGAAGTTCTGGTTGAAAGAATGTTTTATACGGCCTACATTATCATTGTTATTTTTTTGTGGTGAGATCATTTGTTCGTACTCATAGTATTTCCTAATTTATTTATATATATTGGCAATTTAATCGCGCCAACATTATTTTAGTTATGTTGCGATTAACTGATCACACGATGCCAGAGGAAGACCCAACGGTTTGATTGCCCAAAAGGACCTAACAAGTCGGTTAGGACTATATCGACCTTCCGTTAGACAACCAGGAAATTATCCTTGTCATATAAACCGTAAAGCCGTCACCAGGATTTGAACCCCGTGAGAAGGGGTCATGTGATTTCTTGACCTGTACTCTAACAACTTGGTCACAGTCGCCCTTTGGTAATTCCTAAACAGGACGTCACCGTATTTCTTCCACAGCACTGACTTCGTTTCATTATAAAAGGAATTGACAAACCAATCATTTCGCAATAATTTTCTTTTTTCAAACTTAAGAAAATTGGTCAAGCAGGGTTCGAACTAAGCCGCATTTAGAGTGGTCAAAAAACTAACTGAGGTGAAGAGACTTGACTAAATCTTCCACGGGAGAAAGTCTCTTTGCTCTCTTACAAAAGGTTATAGTTTCTATGCAAATGCTTTGATACTGTAACAAACTAAACACATTAAACCCCAAAGACAGAAACACGGCCGATCAATGAAGTAAAGTGTCGATCGCTGACCAGTTGCATTGTCTATCTATTTCACCGTTTACCTTTTGGTACAGGATAAATGTCTTAGCCTGTGACTCCTACGGCTTTCTCCCGGATCCACAAGTACAAGACTACGTATGAAGTGACTAAATGTGTAGGTCCCGAGCCCCCACCCCTTTAAGTCCACCACCTTAACCACTCAGCAACACAGGACCTAGATGCCCGCATGTTCTCTATAACAATTAGTTAGGATCCGAAATTTGCAGAAACGTTCCGCGAACGTTACATTATTATTAAGATCGAAAAAAACTCTATTTGTTCTTTAGATTTTACAACAGCAAACCACATCCTTCAAATCGGGGTTAACTGTACCTTAACTACAAATGGTTCATTTCAAGAATGCTGAATGTCTTAGATCAGAAAAGAAATTCAGCAAAATTACGGAGCCTCCATGACGAAGTGGTCAGAGTACAGAACTTGGCATCATATGACATCTTTCCGCCAATGTTAATATCCCTGTAAAACATTTTCATTTTCATAAAAGGCAGTCTCTAGAAAAACGTTATGTCGATGGTCCTACCTTACCCAACCAGCCCTTAACCCATATGGTGCTAGAACCGACTTCATGCTTATGCATACGGGTTTTATCAAGGCCAGCCGCCAATGTACAATGTACTGTGATGCAACCTGTTTACTTTTCTGAGTATCTTTTCTAAACACAATTAAGCAGATATTTAGGGTTTTGGAAAGCAGACAACACAAAAATATATATTTAGAAAATTACCCAGAATTCTAAGGAATAATGG
This sequence comes from Cerastoderma edule, assembly GCA_947846245.1. Classification (NCBI taxonomy): domain Eukaryota; kingdom Metazoa; phylum Mollusca; class Bivalvia; order Cardiida; family Cardiidae; genus Cerastoderma; species Cerastoderma edule. Next base: position 48,844,604 of record OX401405.1, read on the forward strand.
CAGTTGAGCATGGGGGTCTTTTATCACCGTCAAAAGTCGGGTATGGCAACATAAGATTATTTTGAAGCAATGTAAAAACCAATGTTTAAGATATGTAAAAATTAATAAGAGACAAAATAACGTTACACAAAGAGGCAAAATGTGGTCACAATGTTCTCTATTGTTGGGAATACGTATTTTTCGGCTTTCCGTAATTCAGACATGTTGTTGACACGAAGTTAAAACCAACAAATAAGAGGGAGCACAATTTCGTCAAAGTGCCAAGCGCTACGCCCTCACAGCAAATCGGTCTATGTCGTGGGGAACACGTCGATTCTTCTCTTTTCTAAGATTCAGACGTGATGGCATCTTGATTAAAGTTCCGCGGTTTTCACAATGAGCCAATTAGCTCCTACGAAGAAAGACAGAATCCCACCATGCCAATTTCCACTCAAACATGCTTGTGAACTTCAGGTTATTCGTTATATAATTCTTAGTGGGCGTTTCAGTTAAGGATATGCCTCAACTACTTAGTTTTAACTTATTTATTTTACATCGATTGTGACGGAAGCTTAACGTTCATTAGATTGACTCTCGGTGGCTGCTTCCTGGATACTACTCCAGTCCTCATGCCGATTTGAAGCATAGTGCCGACAAGTTCCACCTCTCCTAACGGGGATTCGATCCTGGACCCTCGGTACAAGAGGTCGACACTTTAATACTGCACCACTGTCGCCCACATTCATTATTTAGGATCCGAACCGCGTATTCAAACAAAAATTAATCAACATTGACGCGATTCAAATAATCCTAATCAATCATAGATGGGAGGAAAGCTGTATTCTTGAATGTGTACCCTTGTTAAAGTTTCATATTGAGTAAGTGAACGTGCTTGTTTCAACATGAAACAATTTCTAAGTAAAAATAAGATCCCCTTGAAACAATTCAAGTCTGGTATTTCGGTATGATATTTAGTGACAAATAGCTACCCAACGCAAAACTGAATCGGAATGGTTCGTTATATCCAAATACGTACAATCGGTATGCGACGTCTTTGGTTCTAAAAAGATATTTATACATTGTTTATTGGTTGTAAATACTTAGGTACGAATTAAAGTTGAGAGAAATCTTTAGAACTGCACAACAGCTCTACTGTCATATATTACACACCGAAGAAACGTCAATGAAAGTGAATTATATCTTTTTTCTTGCAAATGTGTATGAAGTAAAGTAACATGTATTTAAATCCGAAATCGTCACATCGGTTTTGCGATCTGCCGTTTACAGATTGTACATACATGGATACATTGACGCTTCCTGAATAATTTGTTTTACTTTTTATTTGTATATCAAACAACAATACAGTGTACATAAATTTCGCTTCGACGGAATTCTATTTTGTTGAGTTCCAAATTTTCTCATATCTTCGAATAAGCACTTTAACTCTTATAGTGCTGGAACCGCCTTCATGCATACAAACATGTTGGATCCTGTCCAGCCGCCAAGTAAATTGGCGGCTGACCCGTGGTCAAACCTGTTTGCTACTCTGAGTATCATCTCAATCATTATAATCAAGCAAATGTCTAATGTGATGGAAAGCGAACGAGAAAAAATCTGTTTTTAGGAAATTATTCATCATTCTAAGGATTAGATTTATTCTTATCATACCACTCACATTCCTTAGCATCAGAACGTATTGTATTCTTTGTAAACCTGCTTGGACGAACAACTTCATCATGTAGCGTACGTCGATGAATAAAACATGCAATTAAGTTTATTGCGATACGAACTCAAATGAAATTGACTATGGTCTCTCCGGAAAAAAGCTAACATTGACAGTTTTAGGGATACTGAATGTTCTAATAATGAAGATAGTTAATAGAAACACATCGAATTATGATCTTTAAGGTAGTAATATATCTTTTATGATATAATGAGTTATGATAATGAAGATACTTGATAGAAGCACATCGAATTTTGATATTTTAGGTAGTGATATATGTTTATGATATAAAGAGTTATGATAATGAAGATGGTTAATAGAAACACATCGAATTTTGATCTTTAAGGTAGTAATATATCTTTTATGATATAATGAGTTATGATAATGAAGACAGTTAATAGAAACACATCGAATTTTGATCTTTAAGGTAGTGATATATTTTTTATGATAAAATGAGTTATGATAATGAAGATAGTTAATAGAAACACATCGAATTATGATCTTTAAGGTAGTAATATATCTTTTATGATATAATGAGTTATGATAATGAAGATACTTAAAAGAAGCACATCGAATTTTGATATTTTAGGTAGTGATATATGTTTATGATATAAAGAGTTATGATAATGAAGATGGTTAATAGAAACACATCGAATTTTGATCTTTAAGGTAGTAATATATCTTTTATGATATAATGAGTTATGATAATGAAGATACTTAATAGAAGCACATCGAATTTTGATATTTTAGGTAGTGATATATGTTTATGATATAATGAGTTATGATAATGAAGATAGTTAGTAGAAACACATCGAATTTCGATCTTTCAGGTAGTGATAGATCTTTTATGATAAAATGAGTTATAATAATGAAGATAGTTAATAGAAAAACATCGAATTTTGATCTTTCAGGTAGTGATATATTTTTATGATATAATGAGTTATGATAATGAAGATACTTAATAGAAGCACATCGAATTTTGATCTTTCAGGTAGTGATATATTTTTATGATATAATGAGTTATGATAATGAAGATGGTTTATAGAAACACATCGAATTTTGATCTTTCAGGTAGTGATAGATCTTTTATGATATAATGAGTTATGATAATGAAGATAGTTAATAAAGACACATCGATTTTTGATCTTTCAGGTAGTGATAGATCTTTTATGATATAATGAGTTATGATAATGAAGAAAGTTAATAGAAACACATCGAATTTCGATCTTTCAGGTAGTGATAGATCTTTTATGATAAAATGAGTTATAATAATGAAGATAGTTAATAGAAAAACATCGAATTTTGATCTTTCAGGTAGTGATATATTTTTATGATATAATGAGTTATGATAATGAAGATGGTTAATAGAAAGACTCCAAATATTGAACTTTTAAATTCTTAAACGTTAATGAAAATGAAAAATTAAAATAATAAAACTATAATTAAAAGACAATTACCATGACAACTAGATGCACAAAGATGAAATTAAAGATTAAAAATAAAATTAAAGATGGAATTGAAAGCGGTTTTGACAATTCCAATGAAATCAAATTTAAAACGATTAATTGGTACTTTTTCTTTATAATCTAAAGATTATAAAGAAAAGTAACAATAATTCGTTCACTTGTAATACCACGCCAAAGAAAACAGTAACAGCAAATTTCCAAACGCGACTAACACTTATTCACTTATCACCTCCAAACATATATGTAGGATCTAATAATAGAATAACTTACAGTTCCCATAACACCAGTCCGTATTCCGTTTCTGACAGCTGAGATAATCTCGCAGGGTCTCTTTTCAGCGACGAATCAAGACGTACGTCCGTCAATAACCCCGCGTGTCTCTAAGAAATTGAATATTGAGGAGGGAGACAGAGAGAGAAATAGAAATCGTACGTTTTAGTTACTTATTGGAAATAGACCAGTGTTGGAACGATGAACACAGTTGTTGTTGTTGTTGTTGTTGCTGTTGTTGTTGTCGCCGACGTCGCCGTCTTTGTTGTTGTTGTTGCTGTCGTTGTTGTTGCTGTTGTTGCTGCTGCTGCTGCTGCTGTTGTTGCTGCTGCTGCTGCTGCTGCTGCTGCTGCTGTCGTTGTTGTTTTTGTTGGTGATGATGTTGTTGTTGTTGTTGTTGTTGTTGTTGTTGTTGTTGTCGTTGTTGTTGTTGTTGATGTTGATGTTGTTTAAACTTATTTTTTTTATATCGATTGTGGATCAAGTTCTAACAACTTAGATTCTCGTTTCTGCTTCCTCGATACATAACCAGTCATCGCGCCGAAAGTGGGTTAATGAAAGCTTATCTTTATTCAGCAGAATTTTGGAAATACCTGATTTAACATTAGAGACAATTGGAGTCAGTGGAATTCGATTTCTCAAAAGTAACAGGTATATGACCTGATGATGATGATTCTCTTGTTGCTGTTGCTGGTTCTTCTATTTAAGTTGTTGTTACGTTTAGTGATGTTGGTGATGACGCTGCTGTTGTTGTTGTTATAATTTTTGTTGTTAATGCTGTTGATGAAATGTTAATGTTGTTGTTGTTGTTGTTGTTGTAGTTGATGTTGAGAGATAGAGAGATAGAGATAGAGATAGAGATAGAGAGAGAGAGGGAGAGAGACAGAGAGAGAGAGAGAGAGAGAGAGAGAGAGAGAGAGAGAGAGAGAGAGAGAGAGAGAGAGAGAGAGAGAGAGAGAGAGACAGACAGACAGACAGACAGACAGACAGACAGACAGACAGACACAGACAGACAGACAGACAGACAGACAGACAGACAGACAGACAGACATAGACAGACAGACAGACAGACAGACAGACAGACAGACAGACAGGACAGACAGACAGACAGGCACAGACAGACAGACAGACAGACAGACAGACAGACAGACAGACAGACAGACAGACAGACAGAGACAGACAGACAGACAGACAGACAGACAGACAGACAGACAGACAGACAGCACAGGCAGGCAGGCAGGCAGCAGCAGGCAGGCAGTGAAACAGGCAGGCAGCAGGCACAGCAGGCAGCAGTGCAGGCAGCAGGCAGGCAGTGCAGGCAGGCAGCAGCAGGCAGGCAAGTAGCAGGCGGTGCAGGCAGGCAGGCGTGCAGGCAGGCAGGCGCAGGCAGGCAGGCAGGCAGCAGCAGGCAGGCAGGCAGGCAGGCAGCAGGCAGGCAGGCAGGCAGGCAGGCAGGCAGGCAGGCAGGCAGGCAGGCAGGCAGGCAGGCAGGCAGGCAGGCAGGCAGGCAGGCAGGCAGGCAGCAGGCAGGCAGGCAGGCAGGCAGGCAGGCAGGCAGGTGCAGGCAGGCAGGCAGGCAGGCAGGCAGGCAGGCAGGCAGCAGGCAGGCAGGCAGGCAGGCAGGCAGGCAGGCAGGCAGGCAGGCAGGCAGGCAGGCAGGCAGGCAGGCAGGCAGGCAGGCAGGCAGGCAGGCAGGCAGGCAGGCAGGCAGGCAGGCAGGCAGGCAGGCAGGCAGGCAGGCAGGCAGGCAGGCAGGCAGGCAGGCAGGCAGGCAGGCAGGCAGGCAGGCAGTAGGCAGGTGCAGGCAGGCAGGCAGGCAGGCAGGCAGCAGGCAGGCAGGCAGGCAGGCAGGCGCAGTGCAGCAGCAGACAGACAGACAGACAGACAGACAGACAGACGGACAGACAGACGGACAGACAGACAGACAGACAGACAGACAGACAGACAGACAGACAGACAGACAGACAGACAGACAAGACAAGACAGACAGACAGAAGGCAGACAGACAGACAGACAGACAGACAGACAGACAGACAGACAGACAGACAGACAGACAGACAGACAGACAGACAGAGACATAGACAGAGACATAGACAGAGACAGAGAGACAGAGAGACAGAGAGACAGAGAGACAGAGAGACAGAGAGACAGAGACAGAGACAGAGAGAACCTACTCGGAGAGGGACTATATACTATTCCCAGTTATGTACTCTAATCGCATGGCCATGGGGACCACAAGGGAACACACTTTCCAGGAAATTTGTCAAAATCAATGAGATACAACAAATTTGGAACTCGAGCGATTTTCTTCAGGATAAGGTCGTTTTCGACTTGCGATTATCGGGTTTTACCTACGTTGGGAATTAAATGGTGCCATCGGAATTACTTAAGACTTCTGCTTGGTTTTGTCGGTGAAGACGAAACTATTTTCGGGATTAAATAAGTCGGTCCCATGGGACATCCTATTAGAGGTTGACATTTCCTTTTCTTTCTCTGTTTTGGATTGTCCGATACCCTTGTTTATTGTCTTTTTCATTCAGTCAGCTTTACATCTATATTCGTTTATTCATTTATACATTTATTCATTTATTTATTCAAGTATTTGTCTTTTCATTTGTCTTTTCATTCATTGATCCGTTGACTCTCTAATTTTTATCTGTTTTCTATTTATTTATCTATTTATTTATTTATCTATTTATCTTTTTAACTTTTTTTTTATCTATTTACTTATTTATCTTTTCATTTTTTTATCTATTTATATATTTATCTATTTATCTGCTTAGGGTCTTACATCGCACCCGCTTTAAATCAGTTATGTTAAGATGTCCAAATGTTTACGATGGACGAGGACACACACCCACCAAATACACCACTGCCCTTAACCCTTTCCCAAACAATACCGAAATTTAACCACTTTGTTGCAGACAACTCTCGAAAATATTGTGGTAAAAGGAGTAATTGCTCTTAACGAGCAATTTTTCCTTTTCCCACAAAGTGTTCTGCCCTTTCAGAAGAATGTTTTCCCATTTCATCACATTTTGAAATGTCGTCTGTAAACTCTTTTAATTTGGGACAGTCGAATATTTGGCGTTTGGTAAAGGGCCAAGGGCTGGTAAAGGCGGGTTCATCAATCAGTATCCCGTTAGTCGGTCTTGTTTGTTTTTTTCAACCTTCTTTATTGTTCTGTTGGTATGCCAAGACAGAAAATTGAGCAATCTATTTTGGAATGAGGGCCGTGTTTTACAGCTTTAAGAACACTTTTAGAAATAGTTAAAATGGCTCATTACTCCATGTACATTGGCTGTGTAAAGCAATAAGATAAGGAAATCTGTCAATAGTATCATCCCTTGCCGTCGAGCTCCATTATCTTGACGAGACATGTCTCCTATTGACACAATGTTGCAATATCTACCCATTTGAAAACTCGTCGTCAGAACGCATCTAAATGAATATTCCAAATGGTTCATCCAAAGAAAAGTTATAAAATCATCTACAAACGAAGGTAAGCGGGGTTTACTTTCAATAGCTGCTATCATAAAAGACCTCTGAAAACATTGGTCCGAGAATTTATCAACTGGTCGATATCAAAGGTTATGTATATTTCATGCCTTTTTGATGTCTGGTGAAACTTGGTGTCTTGGATCAAACACCAAAACGATGAAAGAGTTTAACCCTTTCCCAAACGCAAAGTTTTCGACTGTCCCAAAAGGAAACAGTTTGCAGACGACTTTCAAAATGTGATGAAATTGATAAATAATCTTCTGATAGGACAGAAAACATTTTAGGAAAAGGAGAATGTTTTCCAAAGTCGTCTGCAACAAAGTGGTCAAATGTCGTTATTGTTTGGTAATGAGTTAAGGCAGGTTTTACAGACTTCACGGTCAGTTTGTCTCTCGGCTTTGGTATAGCATACTTTGTACCAGACCAAACTGTGCGACACGCAGGGCTGGGAAAAAAAACTAATATGCCTGGAATTATTGGATTCGTGGAAAGCCGTCATATTACAAAGCGATTGATGACATGGTTTTAAATTCATACAAAGAAAGAAAAAAACAAAGACGAAATACTATGGCCATCCTCTTCATTTTTATTTCATCATAACAAAGGTGACCCCTTTAATCGTTTAATCCAACCTATCCCGAATGAAACAAGACAGCCTTCGACATTTAACATGCCCAATTCGTCGGGAGATTACAATTCAAACTCATTGAATCAACAAATTGTAACGTGTCTTGCCAAAGGACGCTCCTACGAAACCAAAGTTGGTGCTGGTGCTTGAACCATTCAACCCCCGAGGTATAAGTCCGCAAACTTTACCACTTAACCAAGCAACACCCCTACTTATAAGCAATGAAAGACAAACACAACAAACATACATGCTATTCGGCATTTTTTTTAATATGGGTTTTACATCACATCAACAATATTTCAGTTATGTAGCGATGCCCGACTCTTAATGATGGAGGAAGACCCCATACTCAACTGTCCATAAGGGCTGGTCAAGGCGGGTAGAACCATCGGCATTCCGTAAGTCAGTCGGGAGACTGCCTCTCATGAAAATCCATATCTCTCTCAGGATTTGAACCCACGCGGAGAGGGGCCATGTGATTTCAAGTTCTAACCTCTAACCACTAGGCCACGGAGGCCCCGCTATTCGGCATTCACCATTGTGACAAAGGATGAACCCACGCAGAGAGGGGCCATGTGATTTCGAGTTCTGTACTCTAACCACTAGGCCACGGAGGCCCCGCTATTCGGCATTCACCATTGTGACAAGGATATATTGCTTACGAGAAGTAATAAATCCGTTTGTAAAAGCGGTTGCCAGAGCCTTAAACAGATGCATCACAGTGCTTTATTGAAGTATACGGGAGTAAGAAGCATGCTACAAAAACCAACACTGTCCCGAAAAGTGGGTAAATTCCGGACAAGAACTTGATTAATGTTTCACAGTGCTTCGTTTTCGATTTCAAGTCAAAAAGGAGTACTTGAAAATTACCTCAAACATCAAATACGCCGGCTTGTTATAAATAATTGAAGAAAAACAGAATATCATTTATATATTTTTAATCTTCTACCGGAATGAATCGAGATAACACATATGCAACTGTACAACAAAAGTCAAGGTATAATAAAACACAAAATGCACCACTTATACCTCTCTTACCTTCGGATTTGATTTAAACCATATGCTTCATTGAATGGTACTTTCTATTCAAACAGATAAACGCATTTATTTCGATGGTTCAATGCGAAAAGACACTTGTCGGTCAATGACCGGATTGACTCCCTTTAGCATTGAAGTGTACCTTAAATGGATGTACGAGGGATTTCGAAGGATTGAGAAAAAAGAAATTCGAACGACTAAAGGAGTTTTAGGGGATGCTTAAGAAATCTGAAGACGTTTTTAGAAATGTGCTTGTTTTTATCTGGATTGACGCCTCGTAAACAATTTTTCAGTCGTGTTACAGCTTTTATTGATTCATAAGTACAGGGCTTGGGCTCTGACGTGTCTTGATAAAGTACATCCCCAGTACACCCCTAGTACACCCCTGGGGACCATTAGTTAATGTGGTCCCGAATTAGGAACCCCCGAGTTCGGAGTTCTAAGACCGCCATCTTAACCAGATGACCATGTAGGACCATGAACGCGCCTGTTTCTTACACTAATACATTAAAACATTTTGATATGATTAATCTTCAACTCAAATAAACCTTTGAAAATTTACAACAAATATCTATAAAATGCTCCAAAAATATCTCAAAAAAAGTTATAATATATCTATGTTGCATAATTGAACAAAATACCTTGGACGGACTTTGTAACAACCTGTTGGGACAAAACCAAAGGGAAATATATTTTCTACATAATTACAACCTGTAACAATTGAATATTGCCATCGAACAAATATCAAGTACACATTACTAAGTGTCGTTTCTTGTTTTATACAATTGAGAGATTTAACACCGTTTCAACATTTTTCAGTTTATTTACGACTTGTGTGGATCTACCTGTATAAGGCTTGGGCTCTGAAGTATCTCGCCAAAGGAAATTCCCGCGGAGCCATAGGTACCAGTGGTGCTCGAACCCAGAACCCTAGAGTTCCAAAACAGCAACTTTAACCATAAGGTCACGTAGGACCCCTCAACATTAGATGCCACTTGATGCGTATGCACCCACTGTTGAAGACTGAGAAGTCATTGTGACTAAAGTATCTATTGCTCTTAGTGAGAAATTTGTCTTTTTATCACAATGTTTTCCGCTTAGATTTTACAATGAAAATGTATTTATGTCTTCGTTTTATTTTGTGTCTTCTAACGATGCTTTAACGACTAACGACTATACAGAAATTTCCAAATAGGAAAAATTATTATGAATGAAATGAAATCATTATTTTCATAATTCCCCAAGTTAAGTGATTAGGCCTATGTTCTAGAACGTGGAAATGATATAAATTGTAAAATTCGATTTAAGTGATCATTAACGAACATGAATAGAAAAGAATTTAATTTGCATTCAAGTACAGATAGACGTACTAAATTCCAAGTTATTCTATATAAATGAAAAAGATGATCCAGTCGCTTGGAACTACGTGATCATGGAATTTGTTACGTGGGACATGTTGTCATACACTGACATATAAAATGAGTATTTACATAAACATATAAAAACACGTAAACAGCCATCGCTGCTGATTCAATTTGAACACATTGGTCAAAATGACTTGTTTGTGAATTTCAGCGTTAATTACCCTGATAAAAATACACTATTGAATCTACTTATTAAACACTCTGGAATGTTCAAGCTTTCTTGCTTAGACGAACACATCAATATACCACGTTACCATTATTCTAATGGCAGTACATAGTTATATGAGTATGTGCAGTGACCACAAAGTTTCATCTTTGACGATGTTTATTTTAAGCAAGTTGGAAACATAACATTTACACGACAGTATGAAAGCACCAAATATTGCCAGCGCTGCAATAGCAAAGCTAAATGATACTTAAAAGACAAGTCAACGTGAGAACATGGTTGCTGGTTTCCTCGCTCACCATATTCCGATAATGCGAAAATCTGGGTACCAGTAACCACGTCAAGTACGCGTCAAGTTACTCAAGCGCTTTAAAAGAGTGTGTAGAGAACAGTGTGGTTTTCATGTATATCGTCAAGCGTCTACGTCATAAATATTTGAGCATCGGTTTTCGCGAGTAGGGTGTGTCTCAGCGGGTCATAAAGATAAATAAACTGCTTCTCGGTCGTAGTAATGTCACACATTATATGTCCCCTTGTCAAATCAAAATAACGTATCCTTTTGTTCCTAATGCAAAAGGTGGGACAATGCTTGCTTGACAGGAACGTACATAATGATATATCAACGGCCTCTGCTTCATCAAAAAGCCCATGCTGTGCAAACCGCTGGTAAGTCAATATGTTATGTACATTATTCATTCTTTGTGTCTAAATGGTAATAAAAGTGTCCGTCAAAGACCCGATGATCATTCCTTGCTCTGTTTACCTCCAGTACCTAACGTACACATTCATGTTTTTGTGTTATCATAGTTATGTAAGTTTGTGTCATAGACCGATTGGTCATTCTATATTTGTGTCTTAGACCTGGAGTATTTCAAATTATGTATACCAAATGTATTTGATACTTGACGTAAAACACAGTCAGAAGGCCATCTTTTATAGGTTTATTTGACGTTCATCACTATTTTGCACATTTTGAGATACTCGGTACCTCTATGTTACTCTTACATCAAATTGACTCCACCTCCTTCCCATTGATATCTTGTCAAGAACACAGTAGACAATGCATCACGAGTATTTCAAATGTGGATCCGGGATGCAAACATGAGGGTTATTTCGCGGCAGTTACAGCTTCGCCATTATTGCTCAGCGTAAAAATCTGTACGTATTGCCGGAACGTTCATTAACTGTTCATCGAACATAACGTCAACGTAAATAACGCTCGGAGAGACAGCTGTTGTATACCTAAGAGTCCAAAACACTGTGTGGTCCGTCCTGACGTCATCAGCTCGTCTCCAACTCGGTTAGGATGAGATCTTTGTCCGGATCTTCGTTCGCACTTTTGAGCTCGATGATAAAGGTGGATTCGTGAGAGTAATGGCGGATGATATTGTCGTCCATGCGCACAAGGATTCTGAAAATAATTAGACAAAAGTTGTCAATGAGGTTTAACGACAGGAGTGTATTTCAAGGGTTCAATGCAATACTATAGTAAGTGCTTCACGTTTATGAAACACTTACTATAGTATTGCATTTAACCCTCGATTTGTCTGTATGGTGTTTAACGCCGTGTCAACAATTTTAGTTATTTAAAGGCTTCCTTGGCCAACAGTACTAGGCTAGGGCTCTGAAGTGACTTGCTAAACCAGAGGTGTCGGTTTGACTCAAACCCGAGACCCCCGAGTTCGAAGTCCGCCAACTTAACCACTGGGTCTATCAAGGGGTGTATGTTATTCCGTATTCCATATACAAGTGATATCATTTAGTACAATGCGTTTGGTAGTACAGTATATATGAAGCCCGTTTCAAGTTCCCCTGCACTCTAGTCACTAGGACATAGAAAGCCCCCATCTAGATAAATCAAATTACCATATGTGAAACAACACGAGGCATTTCCTCACAAACACCTCTGGTTCGAATTATAACATCAAAAACAGATATGTATCCCTTCCAATGATGACGCTTAACGAGACAAATAAAAGGTCCGAACGCGTATGTTTCGACCTCAATCGGTCATTTCGTACTATTTAAGCGAGTTATAGATTTCCACAATGTCATGAAACTTGGTTAACATTGTTTTCAATATACCCCTTATCCAACCCATATCTTTTGTATCAAATTATTCGACTTAGCCACATTCAAAGAAACCCCGAGTAAGGCATATGTTAAATACGAAAAGCTACATTGGAATTTGGATATTTGTAGAATTTTGAATATTAACAAAAAAAAATACGGTACTCGTGACAAAATAACAGCTCATTCTATCACAACGTTTTCGGAAATATTCGGTTTACGTTTAGCTCAATGGCGTCCATTTAATAAGGTAATACGGTGCGTCATAATTCACCCTATACACGTTTAGAAATTGCTAAATGTGTTAATTAGCTTTGTGGAGAACATCTGACAATTAACCCTTGTAGTGCTGGAACTGACTTCGATATTACTCAAACAGGTTGGATCCAGGCCAGCCGGCTGGCTTTTGGTCTAACCTGTTTGTTACTCTGAGTATCTTTCTTCATCAAAATTAAGCAAAAATTGAAGGTTTTGGATAGCAGACGAAGAAAATCTATTTTTAGAAAATTACCCAGCATTCTAAGGGTTAATAGTGCAGAAATAGAAGGACATAGTACTAATATTCGAATATATCGAGTAATCGAAATAAAGCCCATTGCCGAAACCGGAGCGATTTGGGCTTATTTTGGAAAATTGAACCCCGTTTTCAAAAACGTTTAATTTGTGAAAACGGGTACATTTCTCCATTCCAAACTCTTAGGGTACTGTTTTATTCAACGAATTACGGAAAATATTTGCTTTAGTCAAAACCGATATACATGTATAATGAATGAATGGTGTTTTAAGGCGTATCGACAGATAAGGTATTTCAGCGCGCATTATGATGATGTGGATAACCGTACATCAAAAATTATTTTACAGGCTAAAATGAATGTGGTTTAAGAACTATAGACATGTATAACACCATAAATAAAAGTACAATATTGAAACGTGACACATAATTAGAAGCGCATCGGAGAGACGTATTACTTTACAAAATTAATTTTTCTCGATATTGAAATACGAGATGTCCTTGTTTTTAACATTAGTTTGCATGGTAGTCAACGCTGTATCAAAACGGATGTAGATGTTCCAAATTCAAAGAGTTTGCAGACGATTCTTGAAAATGTGATAAAATTGAAATCTAATCATCTGATAGGATAGGAAACACTGTGGGAAAAGGAGAAATTGATCGGAAAGAGCAATTTCTCCTTTTTCCACAATGTTTTTCAAAGCCGTCTGCAACAAACTGGTCAAATGTCGTTATGGTTTGGTAATGGTTTAAGCGTCCACATTCATGTACAGTAATTCAATGTATATGTTAGAATTGAATACAATTTTAAACCAAAATATTTGAACGGCAACTTAAACGCGATAGTGAAACTTTAAGTTGTGAAACATTTTTGTTTCCTTAGTCAAATTAAATGACCATTTTGGACATTACATTTGACATTTTCATTTGAAAACGAAAATGCAACAACGGCATTGTTGCAAGAATCAAAATGTCGGCTTCCATATTATGTCAAATGTATTTATTGAATTCACCGGATGAGTTTTATTCAGATAATGAAAATAATGCAAAACTTACCCCTTTTTAGATCGCTTGAATGTGTTTTTGATTTGAGAAGCTTTGACTTTATACTTTTCCTCGACCTGAAATGACGATAACAAAATATTTAAACAACACACACAGGAAATTCTGAAAATTGCTTTCCAGAATTCGTCAGGAAAATTGACGAGCAATTCATTGAATTGTTGAACGTGTTGAATATTTGATTAGGTTTTCATTACCCACTGATTCTTTCTAATTAGTTTTAAATTTGGGTATTCTGAATGGATTGATACAGTAAAGCTTCATATTACAAACCCCCCTGTGTAACCTTGACCACTAATGAATAGTCGCTTTTAAAATTTGGAGATGCTCATTCTTAAGTCGACCTTGCTACTTCGGCTTCTATTTGAAATAGGCCGATCATTAATTATAAAAGTTTTATTACGGTGTGTTTTGCCTTCTCGCATCACATCTTGTTAAGGTAAGGCGAACTGCATTAGCTCTTTACCAAACACCAAATTTTCGTTTGTCCTAAATTGAAATAGTTTGCATACAACAATTCAAAATGCAATGAAATTGACAAATAATCTTCTGAAAGGGCAGAAAACATGTGGGAAAAGGAGAAATTGCTCTTAAAGAGCAATTTCTCCTTTCCCCACAATGTTTTCCAAAGTTGTATACAACAAACTGGTTAAATGTCGTCACTGATAGCTTTTTTTTTAAAGCTCCACACGACGCGGTATTTAAACTATAAAGGCAGAATGAAACATTGTCTATTTCTTCAAAACAGTTTTGAGATCTTCGTGTAATGATAATAGAATCTCGCCAATAAGTTTCAAAATTTGTATGGTGTTTAACGCCGTTTCAACTTTTTTTCAGTTATGTTACAGCTTTCATGGATAATGATTGAGCATCGCCGAAATGTTTCGAGATTTGTATAGTATTTAACGCCCTATCAGCAATATTTCAGTTATGTAGCGCTTTCCACCAGTACAAGGACAGGGCTAGGAAATGACTTGCCAATTGCCAAAGGTCACTCCAACGAAACCAGAGGACTTGTCGGGGCTCTAACCTGGGACCCAACTTAACCAATGGGCCACGCAGGACTTCAGTTTCAAGAAATATTCACGTTATTTTTTTATTTTTCGAATGCCATTCGCGATGAAATCAATAAGCAAAAAAGTCTAGGAAATTTGGAGTAATCAGCTTAGACCGATTGTGGCCTGACATAATGCCGATTGATCCGTAAATAAAACACTTCACTGCGGGGAATCCCTTACAATTATGCGGGGATTTACTATTCTTGGAATTCCGGGAAACGATTTCGAACGCTTCAGTGCGTTTACGTTATAAATTGGCTTGATTGATTGGAATCTCTTATGCCGTTTCAACAGTTTTTCGTAAGAGCAAGGAATACTGTTTTAAGCGACTATTCTAGAACAGTGCATGAAGGGTAATTAAGTTGTGTATCTTGATAAAAGACATCCGCCATTCAGAAAGTTCCAGATGGCGTAGCTCGACAAAGGCAATTAACCCTTTACCAAAAACCATATTTTTGACTGTCCCGAAATGAAAGAGTTTTCAGACGACATTTCAAACTGTGATGAAATTGAAAAACAAACTTCTTATAGGACAGAAAACAATGTGGGAAAAGGAGAAATTGCTCGTTAAGAGCAATTTCCCCTTTTTCCACTATGTTTTCAAGAGTCGTCTGCAACAAACTGGTCAAATGTCGTTATTGTTTAGTAATGGATTAAACGTTTCCGAAAACCCACTTGACAACGGCGAACCTATGGTTCCAGTCCTTGCGTATACACCACTCTAGCGTATATGTACAGACTTGGAAACCAGGCGAGACGATGGTATCTAAAAATACCACCTCTTATCCTGAGTTTAGATCGTTGTTTACGAAAAATCCGTTTCAACGGTTTGTAACTTCTTTATTATGTCTTTTCTATGATTGTTATGTGTGGTTGTGAACGGGGGTTCGAAAGCTGCCAATTCTCTAGTCTGATGTTATTTTTAGAAATGCATGTGCATTTTGACGGTACCTGTAGAAGACGGTTCATTTTAAAAGATTATAATCCCAATCTGTGAGAAATTCCTTTTAAAACGCTGCAGTATAACAATAATGAATACTTACCGCCTCTAAGAGGCCTTGTAATGTTGGGGATCGAAGCATAATGGCGGTAAAAACGACTTCATTCTGCTCCCGTACGTACAACAAAACTGAAATAGAAATATTGTGTTTTACTGTAGATGGATGCCGTTTTCTACCTTACACATATTTAATAATAATGACATGGGTTTGAAATCGCGTCAATATTATTGTAGTAATGTTGAAATGTCTGACTAAAAAGAATGGAGGAAAACCGCATTTTATCAATAAGTAAGTAAGCAAATTAAGTGTTTATTATTGTGACGTGTGCGTAACAAAATAAACATACAAAGTAAATGAATGAATAATAAAGCATCCGACCAGGCGGGTCTATATGTCACCAATAAGAATACTTATATCTAGGATTCTTGGTATCTTTATGTCACTACATGATAGCACTAAGAAGCTATATATAAATTGGAACGATTAACTGTTTCATTAATCGATCAATCGGTCAATGAATAATCGATTAATCGGAGAAAGAATGACGGTTTGTACATGTGTACGTCCGAGGCCTTCATTCAGCATCAATGTTTTCAGTTGTTTACTTCGTGTGCGTGCAAAATTGATCATACACGCATACGATCAAAGTCAACGGTACATTGGTTTGCGTAAAGCGAGAGTATAAGCCAAAATATAACAAAAATAAATGATCAAACACGGAAAAAACATTTTTCATAATTTAATTACCTGTTGTTAAAGTTACTGGTATTATATTTGGAAGTATGATGAAATCCAATGTTACATTTGTTTTAAATGTTAATATATGGTTTAACGCATTATCAACACTTTGTAAGAAAATATAAAGTTTTCCCGGATCCCTCTTTAAAAGCCTAGGACATTGAAGTCAAAGGTAACCAGACGGTTCGGTAGGGCTCGAGCTATGGACCCTGGACTTCTAAGACCGCCACCTGAACCACGAGGCCTCGGAATCTGCATCAATCAGTCTTATCATTGGGAACATGATAATCGTGTCGTAATGAAAATAACTATAGCTGCTCGATTTATTTCCCTTTACCTTTAAGCTATTGACACTATCACATTAAATTTCGCGGTTTACGACACATTTCGTATGAGCGTTGACGTTGAGAAGCACTATATACGTACATGGAAATTTCAAGAGAATTCATAACTATTACCTTTGGTCGGTAACTCATACGTTATAGTAATTTATAAGTTGTGACATATTTTTGTTTCCTCCATAAAATAAGAGTTCAGATATTGCATTTGACATTTTTACTTGAAACCGAAAGTGCAGCGAAATTAAATTAGCAAAGAAAAATATGGTTGCCTACTTATTTTGTCAGAGCTTTTACCTTGGATTAACCCAATGAGTGCAGATATTGTGGAAAGACGTCACTTACTATTTGCAGAGGGGTTATAGGGGGCGTAGGCATCTGTTCGGGGACGTTTCGTCACTGGATAAAAACCTTCTTCGGGACTGTCGTAACTGTCCGCCGTTAGTCGTAAGCTGTACGGAAAAGGACGAACAAGAACATTTGTTAACTCGGACAATGTACGGAAATCTACAAGACATATCGTTATTGATCTGGCCTTCTCGTGACTTGAGAAATATGCTTAGTATTTAAGTGGTGTTAGGAATTTTGGGCCATGTTTCTATTAATGAATTACAGTTTCCCTTGTGCATTCATGCAATGTATTTCAATATAATGGGAAAAAACGTTGATTGAATGAGTCTTGGGTAAGATCTACAGATCGCCTCGTTTTTTGTTGCCCGCTTTGACGAAAATGTCGCGAAAGAGACTTTGTGGCGGCTTATTATGGCAGGTATGGTACTTGGTAAACCTGGTGATTTCAGATTAAATAGACCCCTTTGCAAAAATAAAAAAATAAAAGATAAAGACAAACGATATCTCGAATTACAAATGGATATAGACGAATGATAAAATTATTAACAAAGGAATTGTGACAAGTTAAATCAAAACATAAAGATGTAAGTTGATGGTTTGGATACGGCTAAAACCTCCAAGTCAACCATTTCCACTTATGTTACGGCCTCATTGATTCAATAGTACTTAAAGGGTCCGAAGTGTCTAGCCAAAGGACACTTCCAAAGCACAGAGGTAGTGCTGGACTGAAACCCGGGATTAACGATAAAGAATACATGAACTTAATATTACTTAATATTACCTCGAGAATGACTCCTGTCCAGAACCTTCGTCGTCAAATGCCGACACGTTAGTGGGACTGGCCTGTAAAGGAAAATAAGCATATGAATCTAAATCCTAATACCTTTTTTTATATGGGTTTTACCAATCGGAACAACTCGGGTATTACCGTGAGCTGTGAAATACACCTCGGATATAAGTGTAGGGTTACAATTTTTCGGGTAAATCGGCATCCGGCAATTAACATATTTTCTAAGCGTGCACGTTAAGTAGTTCAATGTGTATGGGAGTGTTGGACATCCTTTTTAATCAGTTTGTATCAGTGACTCATACCAAATGGCGAAATTGTTGTTGTGACATGTATAGTTGTTTCCTCAATCAAATTTAACGACTTTTTAGATTTCACATTTAAGATCTATTTTTAAAAACGAAAGTAAAGTGACGCCATTCTCGCGGGAAACAACATGGCGTCATCCCTATTATTTCAGAGATGTATTCATTGGATAAACCCGATGTGTTCAGATTGGGGTTTTACATCAACATTATTTCAGTTATGTAGCGATGCCCGACTCTTAATGATGGAGGAAGACCCCATACTCAACTGCCAATAAGGGCTGGTCAAGGCGGGTAGAACCCTCGGCATTCCGTAAGTCAGTCGGGAGACTGCCTCTCATAAAAATCCATATCCCTCTCAGGATTTGAACCCACGCGGAGAGGGGCCATGTGATTTCAAGTTCTGTACTCTAACCACTAGGCCACGTAAATCCTAATACTAATAATAGAGTTTAACTAAGAAATCTCATGGTAAGCACTAACTCGGATGATCTGTGAAATATCTGCGTCTGGATCATTCGGACTAGGTAAAAACTTGAGTTATTCAATTTGTCCTTCTATTTAGGTATTGGGAAAAGCAGAATTCTAATCCCAAATACAGCTCCAATTTCGTGTCACATGACAGTATTATAGTTTTATTCATGAGTCTTTGACTTGCAAATAGCTCCCTAAAGTCATTTAGTAAAATGCTTTTCAGTTAAAATTAAAATAACAAATAAAATGAGTATTTGTTAATGGTTTACGACGAACTTATCATAAATGTAAGAGATTCGTCCAGTTTCAGTTCATAAGGTTCGAATCCAGGTTTTGCGACTTTTCATTTATCAACATTATACTCGTGAAAAAGTTGGTATCCAGACAAAATGCAAAGAGAGGTTGAAATAACGTCGTTATTTATTCTATATAGCATATCTTATGACTTTCGCCTGGAAACAGATAAAGAATATAAATATTTAAATTAGCACCTACCCGCCGAGATATGTTGACGTCCGCCCCCTCCATTTTCGGACTGAATAACACAGCCACTGTTTGTAGGTCAGCCATTGGATAAAATTCCGACCTGTCCATTGGCTCGTGAAACACCTCCTCCAATCGTTTTCTACTTCCTGTGTTATATAAATAGTAACATGTTTATTTCACAAGGAGTGAACATCATTTCTTTAAAGGTCCGAATAATGGTGTAAAGGCGTTATAACAGTCATATTTATCTTTATTTCATTTTCTTTATTAGAAAGATTTGAGTAGGTTCTATTAACAGCTTTAAACAAACGATTTAAACGTAGGATTTCATTATGTATCTTTTGCAATTCAATATAGATAGCTTGTTGGTGTTTCCTTTCACCTAAAAGGTATTGGTAATATTTGACTTTGACAAATTTGTATCAAATCTGTTTTGTATGAATCATTTAAGAACCATGCTCTTATCCTAAGAACCATGGTTATAAAAACAATACCCCCTCTTAATATCGTTTAATTCTTGAACAAAATCATATGATTTGAGTTAGAGACATGTATATGGTTTATTGTATGGTTTTGAGCGCCGTATCAAGCAATTGTCAGGTGTTCAATGGGTTTCCTGGATCATCTATACTGTGCTAGGGCTCTGAAGTGACTTGGCAAAGGCTACCGAATGTCAGTGGGGCTAAAACCTGGAAATTCCAAGCTCTTTGTCCGCCATCTTAAGCAATGGACAACCCTACTATAAAGATACCTACCTTTTGCCGTGCTAGTAGCATGATGTTTCTCTCGACACTGCTTTCTACGCTCTTCATCCCGAGCTTTGCGTTCAGCACCCTGTAATAATGTAATGCGTTTGTGTTAGGAAGTTTTGTCATGTCTAGTTTTCGCCTATGTAAGAAAAGGGCAATACTAGTTCATACATGATTTTATCTCTTATAAAGACATGAACAAGCTTTTTTCATGATTACATCAATGCAAGAAATTTGTCATTTTTCTATTTTCTTTCGGTCCTATTGCTGTAAACCACTCAATGCTTGAGTAGGCCGGGTGATCGCGTGACAAATGTTTACAAAAATTGGCCGAACAAATTGGCCGCGTCACAGGTATATTTGCATTTTTCAGCAGATTATTTTTGTTTTCCACTATTTTGTATTTTGTGCCGACCATCATCTTTCCGGTTCTGTTGGCTCATCATAACCCACAATCGTATCTACTCGGCAATCCCCGTAACAAGTCGGTAGATATACCTCGTAGGCAGTACATGAATACACCAGAAATCCTGGGGTAATTCGCCTTATTTCCGGCGGATAACGCAAAATGCACACAGGCACTAAATATGTATTTAGATACACGCAAATTGGTTATATATCACAATTGAATGGTATTTTTACCCTTTTCATCAAAGATGATCATATGAACACATCTTTGTTTCATATTTTGTCAATCAGCTCTTTCCGGCAATCCCCGGCTTGTGACGGGGATTGCCGAGTTGATACGATTGGCCCTTCGTTGCTGACCTACTTTCAAAAATGGCTCCCCATTACCTCCGAGGTTATTTTAAGAAATGGCCGAGGTGTTCCGAATGCATAACCCATGGATTATAACGGTGTTACGCCTATCACTAGGGTGAGATATACAGTGAATCCTCGTTTATCCGGACCCCGATTATCCGAATGTCTCGCAATCCGATCGAAATTGTAAGGGAACGGAATTATTTGACCAGTTTGTTGCAGACAACTTTTGAAAACATTGTGGGAAAAGGATAAATTGCTCGTGACGAGCAATTTCTCCTTTTTCCACAATGTTTTCTGTCATATAAGAAGATTACTTTTGGGACGGTCGACAATTTGGCGTTTGCTTAAGTGTTATGAGTATACATGTGCATACAGACCGTTTATGTCTCAATGTGTATAAGGACATGCGCTACTTCATTAGTCCGGATGAATCGGTAATCCGGACATTTTGTTGGGAACGGACGTGTTCGGATTAACGAGGCTTCACTGTAGAAGTTGATGGGTGATGTTTTAAGGTCATTTGCATCCCTCGACTCGAAAGCCTCTACAGGGTCTTGGAGCGGACGTCACGGTCAAAATGGAAATAACATTCACCGGCGGTTGTGGAAAATTGGTTGTCGGAACATGGCAAACATAAAATATGGAAAACAAAAGTAATCTGCTGAAATCAATGCATGAATACCAGCTCATTCATGCAATCTGTCTATATCGTAAACTTTGATCATGTGGTCACCCCGCCTTTTGAGAGCGATTTACATTTCATTCTAGGCAATCCTTTAAAGTAACACATCATTGGAATATTTTTTCCGAGATGCTCCAAAAGAAGAATCACATTGTAATATCAAACTTATGATATATGATAAAATACATGTTAATCGATTTCGAGCCACGTAAATATTTTCCTTACGTCTTACGGACAAAAAGGGTTACATGAAAGCGAGACAACAAGTGACCTAATAGTTATAATGCAGATTTCTTATAATGCACATAAGAGACACGAAAACATAAACTACCTGTCGCAATATATCAGAAATAGTGTTGAAAGATTTCTACTCGTCCAACACAATACTCAAAGAGTGTGATGTATATGTATACATACCTTATCACAGAACACTTTGATCTGACAGTACGCTCTGCTTACAGGATGAGCATCCTTCGAGTTCTCGAATGTGTCGATCTGGATGTGTAATGGAAGACCCTGAAATAGAGACAAATGGATTTCTTTCTTTCTTTATTTATTTCTTTATTTATTTATTTATTTATTTAATTATTGCATTTACATTGATTTTATATCGGGCAAATAAAAACAATATTTAAGTTATGAAACGATAAACGGCTCATAACCATTTGAGGAAGACCTCAAATTTGCTGGCCTATAAGGTATCTATTTATAAAGGTTTTACATCGCGTCAACATGATTTCAATTATGTTGCAACGTCCGACTCTTAATAATGGAGGTAAAACATTTATTTATCTATAGATTTGTTCATGTTCGTTTTATATCGCCATAACATTAATTCAGTTATGTTCCAATTCCTATCTCATTACCTATTGAGGGAGCCAGTCCCCGAACTTGGCTGTCCATGAGAGCTTGGAAGGCCTATAGAACCATCAGCATTCCGTATGGCAATAGAAACACTACCACTCATGAGAATTCAAATATTGCACCATCTATGCTAGGGCTATAATTTGAGAAATATTCCTTTCAGAGAATAATATTTTATGAAAAAATACCATTATCAAAAAAGTTTTAATGTGTCATACATTCACTTGCGTGAACTGAAAAGCATATTATTCTATCACAACTTACCTTTACCCCTTTTTGATTACTGAAGTCCGTGCTGAGACAGTGAATGGCTATGTTAACCTGAAGTGAAGAGACGAGACACTCGGTTTAAAAACAATTAGATAGCGAACAACAATGCACAGTTTGTTCTTCAAGCATCGACTTAAAGAATCATAATGTGTCAGTCAGGTAGCGAAATTCTGTCGGAACAGAAAGTGATGCTAGCATCCCGCACAGCATTTGTCACGTATCAACTGAAGGTCATGCTTTGGTTATCGGATGGTCACTTTAGACGAGTATGAATAGTATTTTGTGTCGGTCAAAATGCCTTGTCATTTTTGTAATGTCAACACTTGCTTTGGTTATATAACTGCCGATTTCCTCAACTGCTTTCATTGTTACCAAGCTAGGGCTCTTACGAATCTTGCTAAAGGACATTCCCGCAATACCTTCGGCGCCAGTGGGGCTTGTACTTTGATCCACCGGACTGAAAGTCCACCAATTTTAACACT
The DNA here is from genome assembly GCA_947846245.1 of Cerastoderma edule. Lineage (NCBI taxonomy): Eukaryota > Metazoa > Mollusca > Bivalvia > Cardiida > Cardiidae > Cerastoderma > Cerastoderma edule. Next base: position 48,867,792 of record OX401405.1, read on the forward strand.
GTGCCACACAGGAACCTAATGGTTATTTCGGTTCTTGGCTGTGTATCCCAGTCGGCCAAAACACGTTCAATTTATTATAATAAAATTCAAACTATTTCTCAGCAGTATATCAGTTGTTTAACCGCTTTCCTCGACGTCATCATTGCTTGTCAGGGCTCAACAGAAACATGCAATAACGGAACTTCCACACACAAAACAAAATCAGTGCCGCCTGTATGTTTTGAACCTGGTACCCCCGTGTCACAAATGCAACACATTATCCACCGGGCCACACAGGACCCAAATAGTTCTATTATATACAAAGACATGTTATATAACCATCTTATATGCAAATGAAAGAGATGTGGGGTACAGTGAAATAAGAACTAATCAAACATTATAGACAGCACATGAAGGTTAACCTTACTTTTAAACCATTGCTAAACAAGGATAGAAGTTAAAGGGACTACTCAACAGATTGCGTTATGTGAAAAACAAACATTGAAATGGGTGATTTCATGGATACTAGTCTCAAAACAAACGGTCATTTTTTTTATCTTAAAATTGCAGAATTTATGTGTTTTCGTTTAAAAAATGAAAAGTTTCAAACTCTTTACCAAGCACTTGGTAACATTCAAAATAGCATTTCATTTAATTTCAATATTAAGATAAGCAGAATTTCAAAGTGACACATCATTAGAATCGCCTCTCCAAGGGGCTTTCAATGACGTATCAAATTACAACATTAAACATTTGTTCAATATACCATTCATTTACTGTGTCCCAGCTTTAACTAAGGTACATATGATCCTTGTGGTAGAATACTAATAACCAGCCATTTTGAAATTATTTCTTTCCTCGAATAACTTCGGTTGTTCTTGGTATACATCGGTCGGTACCGGAACTATTCACTTAACACCGAATAGTTTCGGCTACAACAAATGAATACCGAGAAAGACTGAAATATTCCAAAGAAATTAGAAGTTTAAAAAATGGCGGATATATTCTAGCTTAAGCCGTTTAGTAAAACGCTACCCATGTGTTGTTTGTCCATACCACTACACAATGTGTGTCAAAGGAAGAACTTTCATTGGCCTACCTTTACGGGTGAATCCCTTGGATTCCATTTAACCGCCACAGCGTTGTATGAGATCTCCTCTATAGCACTTGATGAGACACCAACACTGTTCTTTGTGTCTGAAACATAGACGAGTCTCTCATAGAAAACAGTGATCCAGTGAGATTGTGATCCGGTGAGAGTTTTCTTCGAGTCAGAGTCGGATTAATTTACTCTATAGTCTTACACCGTCACCGTGGCCTAGTGGTTGAGGCGTCCGCGTCGGGACGGGGAGGTCGAAGGTATATACTAAAATAACCTTTACCTTTCTTTATACTAGGTGCTTTATGTACCTTTGTAGCAGACTAGAACTGAGCTGAACATCTACCACGACAATAGACACGATGATTGTTTTTCATCGAAACTAAAACTAAAGTATTGCTAAAATGTGTTTTTGTCTGGTATGTTCATGTTTTAACACAGTGTCGACACATTTTCAGATATGTTACAACTTTCCTAGACTTACCAGTGCTAATAAATGGCTCTAAGGTGTCATACCAACAGACACTACGAAACCAGAGCTCCATATCAGGATGCTAAAACCGTCAATCATTTGCTTGAAACACACAGGACAGGTCGAACTGCTTTCTCTCATTTTGATAAAATAGTATTTTGGATATATTGTTATTTCAATTCGTTAATGCTTTTAGTTTTTAAGTTTTTATTGTTATAATTGAAATGCACATGTCATACAAATCTAAATGAATCAAGTAAATAGACAACTGTATAAAATGATACGACAAATATCAAATCAAAAATAGATAGTCTACACCAAACGAAACGCCAAACTCACTTTATAATATGAAATATTTCACCAAATTATACCACAAAAATCAAATATAGTATGATACAACAACAATTCCCTATACATACCTATATCAATAACTCGTTGTTTATACAACAACAATTCCCTATACATACCTATATCAATAACTCGTTGTTTATACAACAACAATTCCCTATACATACCTATATCAATAACTCGTTGTTTATGACTATGCTGGCGACTGTGCCAAAATTCCCAGGCTTTATATTCGTCCTCCAGCTGTTTGTCTTCTCGGAACACCGCCATTATCACCGACTGAAACGAGAGAGGTTGGCGTTAAAATCGTTTGTTAATATGGGGTTTAGAGCCGTGTCAAGAACTATCCAGTTCATAAAGCATAACATCATAAAGTTATTGCATTCCTATTGCTCAATAGCTTCCATAGGATTGTCAATCAGATAACCAGTCTTAAGATATCCTGATTCCAAAACTTTATCAGCATCATAAATAAACAGAAAATAAAACACATTGGAAAAACTATAAAAACAGTTGAAGTTGTTGCTGCAAGAGGAAAGAAATTTCTGTTAGTTGAGCCGCCTATTGTTGGTGCGCTTAATGACTACATTTAAGGATGCCGATAAGATGAGTCGCTATCAAATCAGCTTACCTTGACCATGTGGTTCTTTGGTGGCCTATCCGCTTTATGCTCCAACGTGAGACCATAATACTGTCCTGAAATTAGTATAGGAAAACGCCATTGGTTTAAACAAAGTTTATTTATCCAAATATACACAATATACATAAATATCAAGTTATACAACATGGATTAAATGGACAAGAACGGAAGCAAAAGCTTATTAGGTTCTTTTCCAGTACCCTTAGCTGATACGCGACGTTGCATGTACATGTATTTATGATGAAAAGGGAAAATTTAAAAAAGAAACTAACAAAAGTTACACATTGATTGGAAAAGATAAGGGAGAAGATAAGGAAAAAGAAGTAAGGCATTTTGATTTTGAAAGATGGAATGATGGAATGTTGGCGTGGACTGTTTAAGGCTCTGCATGAGATATAAACCATGTTGAAACAAGTTGAAAATCCAGCTCTACAACAAGTAAGCGACAAAGGTTGATTGAGAAGACTACAGTTAATATTATTTTGAGCGACCAACCTTATAGGTGCTTGTTCACGGATGTGAGGAAATTGGATGTTTGGTGTAAATTTACTTAAACATACAATTATGTGACACTTGTGGTGACAGTGATCAATCCAATAAAGGGGAGATCACTATAAGAAGATCGAAACCAACCATCGGTAATCAGCGATAAGCAGCAAGAATACCTCTGATAAGAAATCAAATCTAATTGTCCGTAGTTTGAACGCGGGCAGGGATGGCCGATGTCTTTTTAAGCCCGGCACGCTTACCAGTAGACCATGGAGACCCCTTTCGCCACATTACCACCTAACACCATAAATTGCGTCTTGCAGCAGACGACTTTCAAAAAGCATTGTTGCAATAGGAGAAATTGCTTGGCACAATGCTTTTTCAATCTATTCACATATCAAATCAGCGGGAATGAAGGCTTTTCACTTGTTTGCAAAACTTTTCTTAAGTCGTCTGCTTCAAGTAAAAAAAGAAGTCGCCTGTAGGTGGTAAAGCGATCAAGCTTAAGGCCAAAGGTGAATGAATCGCGTCAAAAGTCACGTGCCATAAAGGTCGATCTTAACGAAAACAACAAAGCTACCACAACACTATCGCTCAATTATCTAGAAGTAAACACGTCAAAAACAGCCTGTTACTTGATGTCAATTACTTGTTATTTATGTTTGAAGTTCACTTGACACTTTGACTCATTACGGGTGATGTCATTGACTTGTTTTGTATTTTCCGAAACTCATCTATTTACCGTTTATTTACCGTTTATCGTTTACTGTTTGGAAGAGGTACAGGCTAAAGGATTAAACATGTGACTCTTGTGTCTTTCCTTGACCGACCGGTACTAGGCTTGGGCGCTGAAGTGACTTGCCAAAGGCCACTCTCACGAAACCAGAGGTGTCGCTGAAGCGCGAACCTCTGAGCCTCACAGAACCTCACAGGACCCTCCTTCAATCTTTCTTCGAGGTTTAACCAATGTTATATATTCGGTTCACAAATTTCTTTCAAAGCTTTATGTATTTTCCAACGATATTTCAGTTATCTACGGCTTACTTAGCATTCTTCAATCATATTGACTTTACATCCCGTCAACATATTTTCTGGTGTGTTGCGAAACACGAGCCAAAATGATAGAGGAAAACCCAATATTCGACTGTCCATATAAACTGCTTAAGCCGAGTAGAACCATCGGCATTTTGTAAGTCAGTCGGGAAGCTGCATCTGTCGACTACCTTTAATACTTTTGAAAATCAAAATTCAGCCACCGTGATTTGAACCCACACAGAAAGGGCCATATGATTTCATGTTCTGTACTATAATCTTTAGGCCACAAACGCCCCCTATTTTAGTGATATACCATTTGGTTTGGATAGCCCACTGACGGGGAAATACCTTTATTTAGATATGTGATTCGGTCCTCTTCTATTCGCCGATTGGTTGAGATCGGGGTTTCCATGAAGTATTTATAGCCTAACGGATCTTGTTCACTGCAATTGTTAAAAACATATAATTAATTAGATCGGGAATCGCAATCATGATCGCTGTTACAAAAACATTTATTACAAACCTTTTGTGTTGTTAACACTGAGTCGACAAATGGAGGTTGGCAAATAAACTTCCAATCCAAAGAAAGTTCCTTATGATAAAAAACTTTTTTTCCCTTTTCCACAATGTGTTCTTCCCTATCAGAAAATTATTTTCCAATTTCATCACATTTTGAAATGTCGTCTGCAAACTCTCTCAAGTTGGGACAGTAAAGAATGTGTTGCTTGGGAAAGGGTTTAACCTTGTCTTTGTTATTCTAACTTTTCTTTATCATGGATGGAATACCGTAAACCTATCTTATCATTGATACATTATGTCAATGTGAGAAAGAAATTATCGTTTTGGAATGCTATTCTTTTTGCAATAATGATGTAAGACAATGCAAGAACCGGCTGTAGATACATTGACCTCCGCCATTTGACTGAAATACTGTTAAAATGGTGCAAAAAAAACGACACACTAACCAAATTTAGGTGCGATGAAATGAGCCGATATAGAGTATGTACGCACGTATCATTTATAACCTTTTTCTAGGGTCATAAAAGAGCAACGAAGTCCATTCGGTGTGATATGTACATGTATCTATCCGTAATGGATGATGAAATGGTCAAATACTGTAAAACGAAACTTGACATAGCTTTCGAACCACCAACCCTTTATGCACAGAGTTAACTAAGTTCGACGTTATAGAAATAAAATGGACGTGTATCTATCCGAATGGGGTGATGAAATAGGAACCCACAGTAAAACGAAACTTGTTTATCTTTCGAACGTCTAACCCTTTATGAGCAGAGCTAACTTAACACAGTTCGATGTATTAGAAATAAAATGGACGTGTATCTATCCGAATGGGGTGATGAAATTGGAACACACAGTAAAACGAAACTTGACATATCTTTCAAACGACCAACCCTTTATGAACAGAGCTAACTTAACACCGTTCGATGTATTAGAAATAAAATGGACGTGTATCTATCCAAATTGGGTGAAGAAATAGGAACACGCAGTAAAACGAAACTTGACATAGCTTTCGAACTTCCAACCCTTTACCTGCAGAGCTAACTTAACTATTTTCGACGTTATAGAAATATTGTGCTGATGTATGTAACCATATGGGCTTTCAAATCACCAACCTTTTTACATACATAGCTACAAACTGTAACTCTTTTATATTCTACGTTATAGAAATATTACTTATACATATCTAACGTATGGGTAAATAAAATGGCAGTTTACAGTCTAAGGGTATATGGGCATTTGTAGTTTACACGTGATAGGTTCATGCTAAGATTTAAGTGTTGGAAGTATTGAGTTTGTCACTTCCATGCTTTGTACAATACGGATTATGTAGTAGATAGAAAAAGAAATAGTTTTGGAATCATTTTAGGTGGACGCAAGTGTCCTACGCTTTTGGAAATTTTTAACAATAACCATTTGTTAGCGGAAATAGGTCCTAAATAATACGGAGCCATGATATATCAACTTTCCTTAAGTCTTAGAGAGATCGAGAATTTTTTTTTCAAACCAGTTGATGAGCATTTCAAATGGGCATATCCATTCAAAACTAATAATGATTATTTGGCGTTTCGTCATTAAGATACTCATTTATAAGTATTAGCAGGGAAAATGGCATTTTCCGGATTATTTGATACAAAACACCCAAAGAAATAGTTTGGCAACGTATTAGTGCCTAACGCAATAACCGATGAATATCGAAACTGGTAGTTAAATGGTCAAATACCATCCAATTAAAAAACAGTTTATCGAGTGTAAAAAGTTCAATCCGCAGAAACTTACATATCTGTTTAATTTTGTTGAGGAAATGTTCTTAAAGAAGCAAACAGGTAAAACCACAGACTAGCCTAAAATTTAGCAGCAACTAGCCTAAACTTAGCAGCTGGCCTGGATCTAACCTGTTTGCATAAGCACTAATTCGGTTCCAGCACTATGGTGGTAAAGGTTGATCTGTGGCGTTGGTATATTGGATTGAAAAACAAAAGTTACAACTTGGACGAGATATCTAGAAGATGAAGATCAAATTTAATCAAGTTTGGTGTAATTTGGCCTTGGTACTGAGCTATTTATATTCTTGCGAGTAAACTAAAATTAATTGAAGGGCAAAGCCTTTGCGTTATCTCTTTTTACGTACTTGCAACTTTTGATGGTTTTAAAACAAAAAAGTTTAGAATCGTTTACATTGATGATACGTTTTTATGATTTACCCTCATCTTTATCAATAAACCATTTAATCAATTCTAATACATACACTAGATCGCTACCATTAAAGCAACTTTAGACATGTATAAATCGAGCACGACTTCAAAACAGCTCATCAATAAAGAAAGTAGGTTAACCAGGTTGTCTCCATGCAGCGGTAATTTAACAATTACTAAAATACTCGAACTCTTAAGATCATTTTAATCCCGTGAACAATTGCAAGGCCAGAGCATGTTTGTGTGTAAGATGATATGGTAGTGCATTGATTTCACACTGGAAGTGACTAAACAACTCTGGCATGACCTTCGCAAAATTATTTTCCGGCTTGGGGTAGTTGTTTAGCTGACAAATAGTTAATCATCATTAAACTGACAAATCATTCAAAAGTTTAAAAATTTATAATTAACGACTGATAAAAGAACATTTTCAAACATTATAAAATCTATCACCAAGTTGAAGTCTGTCATGATTCGATTTTTATGTAACAATAACGCTCGTAATTTTCTAACAATGCAAACTGAAAGGCGAATTCACAAAACTAACTATGCGAGTTCGTGGACAACAACCTTTTCCCTGTCATTCCATGAACTTGATTTGACTTAATAGCTTTTAAAAATAAACTAAAATAAACGAATCCTTTCACCTAAGACACAATCAGATGGTTTATATACGGTCATTTAAGTTTTCATAGTTTGTAAAAGAAATCGGCATTTGATATACAGTTAGATCAGGCCTCAATCTTGAACGCAAAATTAAAGTGCTATGTCTGTATTGACTCATTCATGTACTCGTTTTTCTTCCACTGTCATAAAATAACCTTTTTTCTCTAAACTTAACCGATTGATTTTATGATAAAAGATAGCTATCTAGCTTTCCTAGATCCAGCATTTCAAGGCTAGGACTCTGAAGCATCTTGCCAAAGAACACTTAGTCTGGGCCAGAGGATTCTGTGGAGCTTGTAACCGGAACTCCCGAATTCTTGGACTATCAACTTTACCACTGGGTAACGCGGAACCCAACGTTAAACGTTTCTCACTCATTGGCGTCTTAAAAGCCTACTCTTCAGCGAAAATACTTGTTGATGATGTTGCTTGGTCGGCATAGAGCTCATTAGATTCTGTTAGGTGTTCAAAGCTGTATCAACAATTTTTGCAGTAATGTAACGGATCTCCTGGATCCACCAGTACCAGGCTAGGGCTCTGAAGGGCCTTGCCAAAGGCCGCTCCTACAAAACAAGAGGTGTCGTTGGGGCTCGAACCCAGGAATACAGAGTTAAAAAGACTGGACGAGGTAAAGTTCTATAAAACTCAGTCAAGTAAAGTTAACGTCACGAGGTAAGCTTTCAGCCATAAATCCATAATTCCCCAATTCATATTTATTCCCTTATATGTCATTTTGGTGACCTTTGGCAAGTCCCTTTGAGCCCTAGCCTAGTACTTGTGGTTCCATGAAAGCCAATACATAACTGAAAAATAGTTGATACGGCTTTAAACGGAATACAAACAACAGGTCATTTTGATGGATCTGGCTGGGAGGATTCTCGAAACCACTGTGACAAGGAATAGGGATGTCCTTAAACGTGTTATATTTTAGCCTTATAGTGCTGGAACCGACTTCATGCTAAAACAAACAGGTTATATCCAGGCCAACCGCCAAATAAATCTAACCTGTTTGCTTCTCTTGGTATCTTTCCACATTAAAATTAAGCAGATTACTTAAGGTTTTCGAAAGCAGACGACACGAAAATCTATTTCACAAAAAAAATACTAAGCATTCTAAGGGTCAAACAACTCACAGTTTGGCGATGGTGGATTTCGAACGCTTCTCCATCGTCTGCCAGTACTGACGGACATACATTGCTGGGGCGGATCGTCTGCGCTTGGATACCTTTCCGCCCGTACTCTCGTCTGTCGTTAAACTCTCCTGGCTGTCTGTAGGGTAGTGTTCACCACAGTCTTTGTACTGGGGAATATAAATACATAAATCATATAACACAGCATATCACAGTTATTGTAAACACAGTCGTTGTACTGAGGAATATAAATACAAATACATAAATTATAAAACACAGCATACATATGTAAAACAGTCATTGTTCTGGGAAATGTAGATACATAAATCATAAAACACATCATACATATGTAACACAGTAGTTGTATTGGGGAGTATAAGTATCATAAAACACAGCAAAACGCAATGCTTGTACTGAAGCATATAAATACAATGTATTATAAACCACATACCTTGTATTGGTGAATATAATAGATACATATATTATAAAATACAGATTTTGTACTGGTGAATATCAAACATATCCCGTAAAACACAGTGTTTGTAATGGAGAATGCATATACATTGTATCGTAAAACAGTGGGAATGTGATGAAATAGGAGAGGAATTTACATAAAACATGGCATATTGGGTGATAGATAGGGTAAAAGGTAAAAAGTATACATGAAGCGCATGGTTTTGCTGACTCGAAATAAAAAAACTCTTTTCGTTTTCTATTTTCTTCCTTTTTCCTCCTTTTTATCATTTTCATAATTTTTGCAACGGCTCTGGTACAGCCAAATACAACGCATTTAAATAATAAGTAGTGAAATATGGTGTTGATTAGATGCGGCACATATATAAAAATGAAATTAGAGTGCATCTTTATGTAGTAAAGCTACAAAGGCAGATAGAATAAGACATTGTAAACCAAGGGTAGAATTTAGATTTTAAAGGCACATCAAAGGAGGTGAGTACATATAAAATACTGAAGAAATATATGGAGTTCTTTGATTATGTTCATAAAAGTTATGAGGGTTTATTTTCGAACGCATTGAGACCCTATTAAACAGACTTCTTTAACACAAGTTATTTTGTGTTTGAAATATAGTTGTCTCCGATTAGATCATGTTTATCAACAACCTGTTTGTTTACAAATTCAAAATAAAGAATTCTGATTGGTCAGTTCAAAATAGTGTGTATGAACTGACAAGGTCAGAGGTGGAGAATCAGGAAATTTAAATTATTCAACTTGCTTATCTGGGTTATTCTTCGTTGCCTTTCACGCTTAAGTTGTGCTGATGGTTTTTTTTGGTGATAACTATTTAAATCTGACCAAAAGTTTAACAAATTATGTAGTTTGGTATTGCATTAATCTTCTTTTATGGGCTTTTAATGTACCATGATCATGCTTTTGCTTTGCAAAATGTTTGTTGTTTGGATTTCGGCTTTGCGTTTCCAACATTATCTGAATCATATCGGGACCCCGTTCCACAAATTAATTACATTATAAGAATAAATTACTGACAACATGGATCTTAAATAAGAAAGATTCGGCCATGATTTACACACTTCTTGTTATTATCATGCTTCTTTCAGATGGTTATTTACGAATGCAAAATGCATTTTTAGCAATAACAGTTATTCATGATTTGCTTTATCATATCATGTTATCTTAATTGAGTAGAGCTCGGGGTGTAATTTCAATATAATGGTTGGTAAAATGCACGGCAATTGCGCGTTTAAGGATAGCCGAGTCGTCAAATATTGGCAAAACAGAGCGGCATCTGTATCAAGACCCAAATAAGGTTGACATATTTGAACAGCCGCGTTTGATATGTTATAGTACTAATGAAATAGAGGTCGAGTTCCATCTTTTACATATTTGTCCATTTTATGGAGAGATAAGAATTACTATTTAAAACAGTATCCTTATAAAAGGCCAAATGTGTACAAATGCATAACCGTTTTACGTACCAATAACAGTTAAACTCTCATCAATTTGGCAAGATTTATAAAGAATGCATTCGCGATGAGTGCCAGCAGTATGTACATCATTAGGGTATAGCTACACTATATAACACCGACATTAGAGTGCATCATTATGTATCAATGCTATAAAACCAGATAAGAAACAAAACATTGAAAATAGGTAGAAAGGGAAGAATTTATATATCAAAGTACCATAATCACTTTTGCATTGCATAGTACTCGTTGTTTGATTGGGGTTTATACGCTGTTTCAACATTATTTCAGTCATATCGCGGCGGTTACCACTATACGTGCTATATCTTTAACATATTCCTGGATTTCTTTTCACCAGTATCGAACAATAAAAAATAATTGATATTCCATCCAAGCCTCTGGTATCTTCCAAACGTGATTGATAAACGCCAAAATAAGAGACAAATATTGAATTCATCAAACATCGGAAAGACAATGGACCGAGCCGAATCCCATTCCTAGGATCCAGTTTTTCAAGGGCAGATGCGCTACTGACTGTTTAACGTCGTGTCAGCAACATTTCAGTTATGTTACATCTGTCATGATGGTCACCAGTACTCGGTATGACCCAATCGGAACTACTCGGGTATTTCCATGAGCTGTTAAATACACCTCGTATATAAGTGTAGGGTTACAGATTTTCGGGTAAATCGACCTCCGGCGATTAACACCTATTCTAAGCGTGCAAGTGAAGTAGTTCAATGTATATGGAAGTGTTGGATATCCTTTTTAATCATTTTTTATCGGTTACTCATACGAAATAGCGAAATCATAAGGTGTGACATATAAAGTTGTTTCATTTATCAAATTAAACGACTTTTACGATTTCACATTTAAGATCTATTTTTAACACCGAAAGGGAAGTGACGTCATTTCCGAGGGAACTAATATGGCGTCATTCCTATTATTTCAGAGGTGTTTTTATTGGATAAACCCGATGTATTCAGATTGGGTATGACCCTGCATTGCCCTCCCCCCCCCCCCCGCGTAAACTCACGCGGAATAAACACGTGTTTAAGATTGAATCCGTGATCCCCATGTCACAAATCATTTTATTATAGATTCAAATTATAGAAAATATGGATTTCAACTGAGAAAGATACGGGTAATGATTTACACTTCTTCATATTATTACGGTTCTTTAAGGTGAATATTTATGAATGCACAATGCATTTTAATAGTCATTACATATATTCATCATTTCTTATATCATATCATGATATTTTAATAGAGTAGAGCCCGGGGTAAAATTTCAATCTAATGGTTGGTATAATGCGCGACAATTGCGCGTTCAAGGTTGGCCGAGTCTTATTGGCAAAACAGAGCGGCATCTGTATGAAAGCTAGCCTGAAGCCTGGCCCGTTCGTATACCACGAACTCGTGGTTATGCATGGGCCAGGCCTCTAGGCTATATGAAAGCTAGCCCTAAAGTTACCAAGTTGTAAACTCGGGTTGGTTCGATATTCTAAACGATTATCTAAAGAAGTCGCTGGTACATGATTTATTTGTAGTTTTAATGCAACACCGTAGAAAGTTATGCACGTTTGTGAAGGACATAAGATAGTCTTATGTTGAAACCTAGTATTAGTCATTTGCTGTCTGACAAGTGTACCGATATGTACAAGTAGCCAATCATCTTGAAATAATTATGTTGGTTTGAGTGTATGGTTTTAAACGCAGTATCAATACTTGTTCAGTTAAGTAACGGCTTTCCTGGACCCAGATATAATTGAGTCGGTCTGATGGTGACAGGCCGGTAAAATAAAAAGGTGCACTGATGTAGAGATATAACCGAGTTAATGTTGAACGTTATTAAGCCCATGTCTATTTAACAACAGGTCTTTTCAAAAAGGGAAATCCAATTTTGTGAATATATAACGCCTTTCTTGGATCGACCAGTACTAGGCCAGGGCTCTGGTGTGAATTGCAAATGGTCAACCCTACGAAACCCGAGGTATCCGTTTGACTTGAACCCAGTCCCGAGTTTTAAGTCCGCCAACTTAACCACAAGGTCCCGCAGATCCCCTGTGTTCATTGTTAATTCATAGCCTCGAGATAATTATGAAGTTGACCATTGGTACATGAATTATATAAAATCTTAATTGTCTTTCCGCATATAGACAAAAAATGATAAGTAGTTGGCTCAGAACAAGTCTATATGTTAGGTACTTCACGGTTGTGAAGCCTTACTATATGGCCTTGTTTTGAGCCCACTAAATGACGTATGTGTATCTCTTGCATAGCACAATACTGCATTTGAATACAATGCTATCTCGTGCCTTATAACTTCCTTTTGACATCGACTTCCAACCAGTTTATCGCCAGATATTCCTCGTCAGAACCTTAAGGCTGCACATGCATTTATCGGGCCATAGTTTAACAGCGAGTTGAGATGACGACCCACTAAATGACGAATGTGTATCTCTTGCATAGCACAATACTGCATTTGAATACAATGCTATCTCGTGCCTTATAACTTTCTTTTGACATCGACTTCCAACCAGTCTATCGCCAGATAATCCTCGTCAGAACCTTTAGGCTGCACATGAATTTATCGGGCCATAGTTTAACACGAGTTGAGATGACGACTCGGTTACGGGGGTATCATTTTTCCCGTACCTGTGTATCCTGTGCATTAAAATACCTTTCTTGGCCATGATAAAATGGGGTTCAGTTAACACACAACTTTATGTGAATGAAGCGGCTGGTACGATTTGATAGCTTATACAGATTCTCCATAAGGGGAAAGAGAATACCCTATGCTACATTTATGAAGACCGTGAATAGAAGATTGCACTTTGATTTACGCCTAAGAAACGAGTGGGCGGTTTGGACGAGTTTAAAAGCGTATTACGAAACAGTATTTTACACCCTTTGAAGATATACGATTTAATAAACATGCGGTTCAATCAATGAAACGATGTACAAATCTCAAATTTTTGTACGTTGTTTAACGCCGTCTCAACATTTTTTTTTCAGTTACGCTATGGCATTTATGTATCCACCGGTACTAGGTTAGGGCTCCTAAATAACTTGCCAAAAAGGCACTCACACGAAACCAGAGGTGTCAGAGGGGCTTGAACCAGGGACCCCTGAATTCTAAGGCCGCAACCTTAACCTTTTGACCACTCAGGACCCTAGGTCCAAACAATAAAATGATGCATTCTGGAACTTGGAGATCTATTCTAAAGGGTTTGTATAGCCTTAACGCCGTGCTAGCAATCTATGAATTAAATTTCGACTTTCCTTTGAATATCAAACATAAGGTAAGGGCTATGAAGCATCCTGCATTAGGTCACTTCCACGAAAACGGTGGTACATGTGAGCCTTAGAACAATGACCCTTCCATGTTAAATGTCCACCACCTTAACCACTGACCCGCATAAGACCACTCCTTTCATTTGGGGAGGATTTTTGTAAACTTTTCAGTTCAAACTTATCATCATTGGTCAATGCCCCATTTCTCTACATTAACCACTGAAATCATTAAAGCAATGTGACGCTATACAAATATTACGCAAATTTTGTCGAAGAATACAAAAATAGCATGCCGACGAATAATTGAGTGCTTGAAATCTGTTATTTTTGTAAGAATCTGATAAGACAGGGTAGATACATTACAGATCGATTGCGTGTCTTATGATGCTGAAAACTCAACAACATTACAATTTAAATCATGTTTAGGAAAAGAAATGCCCGGAAAAATTCATGGTCGCCTTGGGTTTGTTCGGAAAAGGAATTTAATTAAGTCACGTCATTTACGCCAAGGCAGTGGTAAGTGCAACATGGTGGAATTCACGGCTGAGAGGGGTGGGTGGTCAATTAACAAAAAAACTTACCTGGTTTTGCTGGTCCCTGGGCGACACGCATGCGTCACTGAAGCCGCTGTCGGGTGACTTCATATTTCTCGTTGTCTCTTTGGTCACATGGTGCGGTTGCGTCTGGTACTGGTAGGCCAGCTGGTTCTGGTAGTACTGATTCTGCTGGTGAAGGTACCTCTCGATCATGAAATCCCGGCCCTCGGGCTGCCCGGAAACACACCGGGGATCGGAAAACACGTATTCCGGGTGAGCATCCTGCCCGCCGCCATTAACAGCGGGGTTGTTATTGTTTATATTATTATTGTTGTTGTAGGTGTAATACATCTCGTGTAAACTCGCGCTGTCCGTGGCGGGATTTGGATTGTTCATGATCATTGGATGAGGCGGAAACACGTGCTGATTCGACGTCACGGGCACCGAGTTAGTCCGAATGAATTGCGGATGTTTCGAGACGGGGATTGCGGGAATGCTGGGAACACAGATACCGGAAGTAGAGGACTGGGAGGAGACAAGCATGTCCTGTTCATGTGACACGGGGTGGGTGGGGTTATTGGGATCAATCACGATGGGGTTACATGTATCGTCACCACACATTGCCGCGACGCCATCATGCCCACCTGAGTGTTTGTAATTTTGAAATGGTATACCAGGCTGAACCATCGCCATCGGCTGAGACACTGTGGTATGAGGCTCCTCTAAATGTAGGTCACTGCGCATGCTCGCCAGATGCTCGGATTGTCCGTCACATCCGACGCTAGGGGGCAATCGCTCCAGCTCCTGCGTTATTCTAGAGACACTTTCCACGGCATCGCGAAGTTCATTGCTCTCTTTCTGAAGGGTTTGTTGCTGTTGAGACTGTCGCTTCAGAATCTTCTCTGTGAGAGCTTTCACTAACTTCTTTGGCAGTTCTTGGGACTTTTCAACACCATATAACTTCTCGCCGCGGTGACGTCGACTTCCCGTTGTAGACGAGACTTTCTCGACAGCCGGTGGCGCCACACCGGTGTAACGAGCACCGTTGTTACTTCCGATACTTGGCGTATTGCGCATGTTTTCAAGAGGGGTTACCAAATATGTTTCCGGTTTAAGTTCGTGTCCATTCATGGGCAGTATATCGGTATTAATAGGATGATGAATGCTGGTCTGGTCTAGTCCATTGTAGATGGAACTGTTACAGGAAACCTCGTCGGAATCATTTAGACAAGCCGTCTCAATGCATACCTGTAACGGAATAATGCACTAGGTAACAAACTGTTTCAATGCAAGCATATAGAATAGAATGATACACGGATTTACAAACTGTCTCAAAGCATACAAAAAGAATAGAATAATACCAGAGTGTATTAATACAGTCTTAATGTATATTATATAATTAAACTATACAACAGTTAACAAACTTTCTCAATGCATCACTATTAAACAAAATGATACCCAAGTTCAAAAACGATCATAGTGCTTTAATCTAGAATAGAAGGAAAATAAGAGTCTTCAAGTCGTTTCAATGATTTTCCATGACATGAATGATACAGGCGATCTTCTACTGGCTAAGTATACCTATTTAAACAGATAATTACAATTATCCTGTCCCTAGTGCCATTTCAGGACCGATAACTAGGTGCCGTATAACATTTGTGATATCCGGCACTAACCATATAATACATGCACGCGACGAATCATGACGTCATAAGAACGATATGAGGTCATGTATACATCATTCTCTACTTATTTTTTCCATTTTTCTCGTGTTTTATTTACATTTTGTTTGTTTGAAAGAATAGATAAAGGTAACAGGATAAATAAAATAGATGATTGGTGTCTTTGAATAGGAAAAGTTATCGGGCTCGGCATCGGAATATTATCCGTTTCGCCTTCGGCTCACCGGATAATATTCCTACGCCTTGCCCGATAACATTTCCGATTCACGACACCAACCATCTATTCTCTATTTATATAAAAGTCGTCTCTTTGCATAGCTATAGAAAATATCATTTAATGATTTAAAAGTCGGCTCAATGCATACCTTTATAGCTGAATTAAAATAAGAGTCTACAAACTATCCTAGTACATATAAAATAAAGAAAAAACGCCAAAAACAATGTCGTTTGAAAACCTTCCTATGAATAGAAATGAGAAAAGGGTTTGCAATGGCGTAAGTTCTTCAGAAAAAAAAGAATAAAAAGATTTACAATGCAGCATCAAAATTTACCTTAAATACAATTTAATTAGTATAGTACCATCATAATTCGCATTAGACACTATAGTGCTATCCAAAAACATTAAATAAATCCCAATTTACATTGTTTACAACTTTAACATTGAATAGCTTTATAAAGAAACTTACGTGGTACATGAAGATAGATTAGTAACATCAAATTAATTACGAAATCAAAATAATAACTACAAGCTAATGACCTAATACTTTGTTTATCGTGTTCAACTATTCATAACATTAAAACAATAACTTCAACCTATGAAAAAACATCATGGGAATGAGCGCAAATATGATTAATGAGACCTTTTCTGAATCCACCTATATGTCAACAAACCAGCGACAAGGAAACATTTTTGGATAAAAACTAAAAAGATAAAAAAAGATTCATAATAATGAAACGATCAAATTGGGCTAACAAAGTCATCGTAATGCGTAACCATTAAACTAACATGTACATGTTTTATGAAACTACCAAATGCTAATTCGAGTTGTTTAATCTATAAAGTGGTCCGTTAAATTCGCCAAAGATGGCGCTTAAGCATAGTTTAAGCTATCTTCATTCTCACTTCAATTCTTCAAAACATTAAAAACTGAAAACTAAAAACAAGCAGCGTTAGATGAAATGTCGAAAGGCTAAAGGAAGGAAATTAAGACTTGTACAGAGTCAAATTGTAATCAAGTAATGAATAAAGCGCGCTTGAAAACGCCAGAATTCCAGATAAATATGTATATTCAGAAATGACTTGATTATTGGCATTATGTAAAATTATTTTACATTTCTTAGAGGTAAGCGTTTGAAAACGTCTGTTATCTCTTAAAAGTTGTGGTTTTGACAGTAAATGACACTCAGAATTGATAATCGCCTAAGATAGCCTTTTCTAAATTTCAAAACATTTATCGCATGTATAATATGACTTTTATACAAGCACATATTTCAGATTTAGTATACAGTCTTTTTCATCTTCAAATTCACATATATGGAATAATTTGACTTATTTCATCTGCTTTGCAGATAAGCAGAACAACTAGCACTAGTTATTCACTTTTAAAAGATTATAAAATCTTTTGAAAATATTTCATAAGTTAGAAATATGCATTTTAATATCATTTGCTTTTTAGCTAACATCTTTGGTTTAATATGCTTTCTTTATGAAATAATCGTATTATATAGATATTGCTATGCACTTAAATGTAAGCTTTTGCGTTTGTCATTACACCATTCATTACCAAGACTTTTTCTATTTCCTTTTTGGAGAGTCTTAGTTACGTTAAACAATACATCCACTAAATTGTTCGCCATATGTGCACGAAAACAAGCATATTTCGAATAAATGGTTGATATATGTCCAGGAAGGTTTTCATTTTATAAAGGGATTTTATGATCCAAGCTGTGACTGTTACGTATAATGAAATATTTAAGTCTGGATCATTCGTAAAGTTGGACTAGGCAGTCCGCTCTCAATTTCGCCATAGAAGGGCCCAAACTTAGTTCTATAGTGTTTAACGCCGTATCAACGAGTTTTCCGTATGTAACGGCTTTCCTGGATCCACTATTACTAGGCTAGGGCTCTGAAGTGACTAGCCAAAGGTCACTCCCACGAAATCAAAGGTGTTGGTGACCCGAAGCTTAACTGCCGCCAAGGGTTGGTCAAGCCGGGTAGAACAATTGGCATTCCGTAAGCCTACCAGAAGTTTTAGACATTTACAATTTGAAAATTAGTTTCTGTATCCTAACCACTAGGCCACTGCAACGCTTCATGAACAATGTATTTGTTTTTTTGTTTACCCCTTAGGCAATTAAGGTACATGGTACAATAAACACGATAACTTAAAGTGATGATCTCGCAAATTTAGTACTGTGTTATTGATTTGAAATAAAATGTCTGTTTTTTACCAAATAGCCATACAGATATATGAGGTTAAATTTGAACACTGTAGATTATTGATATTCTTTTGGAGGCCCATTTATAACCGTTTCGTAAAGTTATTGCACATGTGTCTTTGGGATATGGTGAAATTAGTTAAACGCCTAATTATGTAAACAATTACCCTATATAACAGTCCTGTAAATTATATCGAAATGAGTAAAAGTTATTGAAGCCCAGGCTACTAGGTTAACAGGAAATCACGGGAAGTGAGAAAGGTGCACCAAAGAGTAATTGTAGAACAATTGATAAACCGGGCAAAGTTTGACCATTAAATCTTCTTAAGGGATGATCACTGATTTCTTAATATTTCAATGAAAATAAGCAGGTTTGTTATATCTTTAAATCAAAAGATTTGGAAAAAATAACTTATCTCGGGACAATGAATGAGTATGGCACAGTTTTACGCCCTTTTATATACATAACACAATTGTTTTCCATATTCAATTCAAAGGTTATTGCTGTAAATAAAGGCCTTTGGCCCACGATACATCATACAATGGATACATATAAACAAATAGTTATGTCCTTAAACAAAAACTAAATGGGAATATTGTTTAACATGTTGACATGTAAAACACATTGACGTATGAAACATTTTACGTACATGCAAATTGCAGTGAAATTTCTTTTATATGCATGATAACAGATACAAATTTTGCATGATTATGTGAGATAGACGCTTTAAACGATTAAAATAAAGTAGCCTGTACGTAAGAAATGCACAGATCGGGAGATAGAGATAGAATACCTGTTATCCGAAATGTTGAATTTTTTTCTTTCGTCGGATTACTTCGGGCGATCTCAGCATACACCGACCGGAGCCGGAATTCTTCGGTTAGATACGAATAGTTCCGGCTCAAACCGATGTATGACGAGAACGACCGAAGTAATCCGACAAAAGAAATTGTTTCAAAATAGTGGATTATGGGTATTCTACCTTAACGGCTCAATCACTTTGTACTTAAATGACATGTTACAAACAGATACAGCGTTCGAGGAGAAATAGACTCAATGAGTTAAATCGACCCATTAGAAGTTATTCATGTAAACCATTTAAATGCTCGACACGAAAAAGCTTTTAACAGAGAATCACTTAAACGTAACACCCCGGCGTTTTGCATTTACTACATGTATTGGATGGGTTGAATAGACAGACGTCAAGTATATAAAGTTGACACTGGCGTGCACTTTATTGGAAATGCGTTCGTCTGTGTACATCGAGTCTAATGCAACGTCAACAAAATTTCATTTATTCCACAGCTTTCTTCGATTTTACCAGAAATAGCAAATATCTACATTGTCTTCTTGCCCAAGGATACACCCGTGAAAAAGATACAACTGTGCAAGTAGATAATGATCATATATCATATATAATCATCCTTGTATATCGTCGTCAAATGTAAAAGATTTCTCCTTTTCATACAATGTTTTCCAGAGTCGTCTGCAATAGATGTCGTTATTGTTTGTTTGGTTAAGGTCTTAAAGCATTTTAAAACTCGAAGTACCGAATTCGAGTCCCCTCCGCCCCCTCGGTATCTCTGGAATGGTTGCATTGTCTTTCTTTTGTCACGGCGCATTAGAGCCATAGTTTATACAGCACTTGTATTCCAAGTACGCTTTAATCCTTTACCAAACGGCACATTTTCGACTGTTCCAAATTGAAAGACTTTGCAGACAACATTTCTAAGTTTGATGAAATTCGAAAATATTCTTCTGATAGGGAAGAAAACATTGTGGGAAAAGGAGAAATTGCTCGTTACAAATAATTCCTCCTTTTCCTGCAATGTTTTCCAGAGTAGTCTGCAACAAACTGGTACAATGTCGTTATTGTTTTGAAAAGGGTCAACGTCTTAAAGCATCTTAAACTCGGAGTACCGAATTCGAGCCGCCCGCCCCCTCGGTATCTTTGTTTTGGTCACATTGTCCTATTTCAGGACGCCTTAGAGCCCTAGTATAGCACTTGTGATTAAAGGAAAACTTTAAACCTTAACCAAACGGCACAGTTTTGACCGTCCCCAATTGAAAGAGTTTGCAGACGACATTTCAAAATGTGATGAAATTGTAAAATAATCTTCTGATAGGGCAGAAAACATTTTAGGAAAAGGTGAAATTGCTTGTCACCTTTTCCTA
Source organism: Cerastoderma edule (assembly GCA_947846245.1). NCBI lineage: Eukaryota > Metazoa > Mollusca > Bivalvia > Cardiida > Cardiidae > Cerastoderma > Cerastoderma edule. Next base: position 48,888,437 of record OX401405.1, read on the forward strand.
AAATGTTTGTCACAAGCAATTTCACCTTTTCCCACAATGTTTTCCAGAGTCATCTGCAACAAACTGGTCAAATGCCGTTATTGGCTGGGAAAGGGTTAAGGTCTTAAAGTATCTTTAACCTTGTCCTTTTTCGGGATGCCTTATAGTCCTAGTATAGCATAGGTGAATCATGGAAAGCTGTAACATAACTAGGGATTGGTTGAAACAACAATAAACGATATATGATGAAAGAAACGGATATAAAGTGGAGTTATGCAATGTACGCATTTTCCTTATATATATTGATCAGTAACATGCATTATTTTGATGATGGAAATTCGACATGCCATTTCGTTATGTCTTAGTTTAAATATCATGTATTCATTTATAGGCATATAGACAAGGCCTTATATGCAAAGATATTTCAATTCTAGTATAGAGGTCATAGGCCAATAAAAACAAACATACATGTTATAATCAATACATGTCCGTTCAAAGGAGTGACAATTCCATTACCATGCCCACCGGGTTAATTCATAGCGAATCGACCTGAAAACTGTTTTAATCGATTTCCACAGTGTCCTGTTGCATTTCCATTGAAACAGATTTACAGACCGCCAGGATTTGCAAAGACATGTCGATACAGGGCTACAGGATTGATTTAACTCCAGAGCACACTCTTCGGACTTCTTGTTGAGATATATAAGGACTGACTCAAAGGTTATGCTCTCGTAGGTAACACACGTTAAAATGAGGATTTATTCAATCCTAGTTAATAAACAAAAGACCAAATATAAATTTGTTATTTCTTGAGTTGTTGAAGATATGTATCTAAAACGACGCAACGAGCTGGCACGCCTTTCAAAGTTTTAATGGTAAGCTTTTACTCATTTAAATGGTTGAGCAAGACGGGAATAATGCTGTCATGTGCACAATTGTTTGAAAACCAAAATGATTAGGGTATCTAAAAATACCAGTGCTCTTTAGTAGTATCAATTAAAATAAATGTTCACTTTATTTTCAGCATAACAGTACTAGTCCTCCACAACAAGATATTGAAAGTTGTAATAAGTGTATCAAGAATCCAGTTTTAGGTAACTATTTAGAAATGGAATGTCATCCTTAGAAGACATTTTACATTGAAAAGATTGAGTCTTCTTTTTGCACACATGTAGACAAGTGCCAATTGATTTCAAGATATTACTTAAGCCAAGAGGAGATATAGGTACTTCTGTTATTAAAGTGTTTGTTTTAAAGGAATAGCGACAGAACGAACGCATGCAAATGATTAAGGTAGTACATACTGTTCGGAATTGTTTCAGTATTAATCTTTTATATTGAAACTCAAGTTTCAAGTACAAAAGATGTATTTTGTCCAATGCTGCGATATATTTTCAGGGCCTTTAATGTAATAACATTGCTCAATCCAATTGGCTAATCTTAACTTACCTTCAATCTCATGCAAAAATAATATCCAAGTCCATTTCACACAAATATCCACATTGCAGTAAAGTCTAAAGCACGAAAATCTTCATCGTTCATCAAAAACACTCAACGCATCAACAATTAAGTTCAACACAAGTTTAAATGATCGTCATTAAATGACGCTACTTCGCCAGTGTGTTTACGTCTAAATTATAGGGTTTATAAAGACGACAGCGCTATACGAGAACAGGTAAAATTGTATCCGATAATGATCGTGGTTTTATACCAGACCAACACATTTGAAAATCGTCCCGAGGGGGCTCTTTACAAACGGTTGTCAATCTTTTTAGCAACTGTCTCAAATCCGCGGTAAATGATGCGTGGATTTGAGCTGCATTTAGACAAAACTCGCTTTACATTGTTTGACAATAACGAAACAGTTATTAGGTGTGTCCAGGCTGCTTATATTAGTTGTCCCTTGAGTTGCCCTTCAGTTAACGTCTATACTCTTGTTTCATACTTCTATACTACATTTTTGCTATGGAATAGTTGTACTATATGGATAGCATTTTAAACTGAAATTGTTTCGCAAATGTTTGTGTAATGTTTATCATGTACATTTCATCAAAAATCTATACACACATGTTTTAGGTCACTGACATTGTTTGCCCTATACCCACAGTCAATTGGAATAAAAATTAAGAAGAATTACGTTTAACAATTAGGATACTGTCTTTACCTATGATGTTTAATAAGCAAGACAGGATCAAAGCGTTAATATCGTGTAATAATAAATAAACCCATCACTAGATACGCTTTTACACCTATCGTCAATTGCTCATTGCATATTGTAAGAACTTTTAATCGATTTGATGCAACTTGAAAAAAACTGTTTACTTGATTTGAAACTAGAACAACGCAAACGTCAACGTCATACATTCTGAGCAGATAAATCCAGTGAAAACGAGTTTGTTTATCAAGGAAGATGTTTATCTAAGCAAACAAATAACATTAAAAAGTATTACAATTTAAGTCATCAATCCAGAGCTTGTTGTTTCATTTTAAGGAAGAAACAGTTGTTTTGGTGTCTAAAACAAATAGCTAATCAACCAAGTTAAAAACAGATTGTTTATAAGGTTAACGAAATTCTTGTTTGAATGAACCCTATGATGTGTAAGCAAACGAAACAACAAAGGCAAGATTAGTTATGCATTAACCTAATTGTATCGGTCCTACACATTTCACAGTAAATTAGGCTCGCTTTCAACATATCGTTTCATCTAATAATTGATACGGAATAAGATATATTTCCTGGTCGGTTTCCTCTTAGATTCGTACAATTATATTTCATGACAATGGACTGCGTCCTAACGTATCTTTGATAGGTTATTTCCAATATGGTTAAATGCCACGCTAGCAATTGTTTCAGTTATGCTATGGTTTACTTTGATTCACAAGTACTATATAAGCCTATGAAGTGTCTTGTCAAATGATACTCCAAGGAAACCAGAGGTTCAGATGGGGCTCAAACCCAAGAAACCCGAGATCTAAGACCTCCATCTTAATCACTGTGCCATGAAGGACCTGATACACTCATTTAGCTTGCTATAATTGGATAAAAGCGTAGGACGGATAACTAGTGAGGTAATGACTTCAATCATGCATTAAAGGAGCTCTCATATTTGCTATCGCTTTAGATCAATTTGATGCATTTTGTGGGATTGGGAAAATGAATCTTATTCAATTACGGTAAAAATCAAATTCGATATAAGGTTGTTGCAAAATCAGTTAATTATCCAGCCATTGCTCCATGTTACTTTAACCATTTCCCAAACAACAAATTTTGACAGTCCCAAATTGAAAGAGTTTGCAGATGACATTTCAAAATGTGATGAAGTTGGAAAATAATCTTCTGATAGGGCAGAAAACATTTTGGGTGAAGGAAAAATTGCTCGTCACAAGTAATTTTTCCTTTTCCCACAATGTTTTCTAAAGTCGTCTGCAACAAAGTGGTCAAATGTCGTTATTGTTTGGGAAAGGGTTAATTGATAACACTAGCAACGTCAATGATTTACGTTTACAAAATTTGTCGTTTCCTTTTAATCTCAAAGTTTTGTGAATAGAAAACGATTTTAAATGCAAGACCCATGTTACATTGAATTTTAAGTTAACGCTTTAATTGGGGTACTTTGTTCCTATTTATATTTACGTTCAAAAGGATGTCTATCGTTCACACTCTTGTAAGACAGGTCCCAGTAAAATGCGATCTTCTGACTGCTTTCCCACACAGGTACACATGTCCAGCAGAGGATACCACCAACGTTTGTCGCATTAAAATTAATGAGCGCAGATGTTGTAATATAGAACCTTATAGATCAGATGTTTTGCTTTGATGAGAAATGATTGATGTCAGAAATGTGCTTTGTATACGTTTTGCTCTTTGAAATACAAATTGGTTATTAATTTGCCTACATAGAGGCTAATAACGATACAAAATTGAAGTACACAGAGAGGAAGTAACCCTAAACACACCGCTTTTCTAGCTCCAAAGTGTCCTGGTGTGTTACCTAAAACATGAACAAATTAACATAAAGTGTCTATCTTTGATCTCAATCTTAACAATTTAATTGTCCTTACACGTACATGTTAATTTGTCCTAACAAAGAACATGATATCGTTTAAATGTTTCTAATGGCAGTCAACCAGCAAATCATTAGGGGTATTCTATTTCGTGCTATAGACTTGGCATGAGCAGATTTTTATTTATTTATTCATTTATACGGGTTTTACAACATGGCATGAGCAGATCTGTATTTATTTATTCATTTATACGCGTTTTACAACGTGGCATGAGCAGATCTGTATTTATTTATTTATTTATACGCGTTTTACAACATGGCATGAGCAGATCTTTCTTTATTTATTCATTTATACGCGTTTTACAACATGGCATGAGCAGATCTTTCTTTATTTATTCATTTATACGCGTTTTACAACATGGCGTGAGCAGATCTTTCTTTATTTATTCATTTATACGCGTTTTAGAACATGGCATGAGCAGATCTTTCTTTGTTTATTCATTTATACACGTTTTAGAACATGGCATGAGCAGATCTTTCTTTATTTATTAATTTATACGCGTTTTACAACATGGCATGGGCAGATCTTTCTTTATTTATTCATTTATACACGTTTTAGAACACGTCAACATTAATTCAGTTATGTTGCGATGCCCGGCTCGTAATGATGAAGGAAGACCCTCAAATTTGACTGCCCATATTGGCTTGTTCAGATCATCAAGTCGAACTATCAGCATTTTGAAGTCAGTCGTGAGACTGCCTCTCATAAAATACAAATGCCATTATCAGGAATGTGAACCCATGCGGAGAGGAACCATGTGATTTCTCGTTCTGTATTCTAACCTTATTACGCCACGTATTACGCCAAGGTACATTGTAACTCAGATGAAGCAAGCTGTAACTGCATAAAATGACAAATCTACGTCTGGATCATTTGGACTAAGGCCTCCGGTGCCTCAAAGATGACAAAGATGAATCAAAGATGAATCCTCTCTGACTTAATCACAACTATGTACCCGGAACGCACAGTTAAGTCTTAAAAGTCTATCTCGAGACCGCCTTCTATCAAATCTCAATATATGTATATGATGTTAAACGACGTGTTAATACTTTTTCAGATATGTTACGGTTTTGTTGATCCACTAGTACTAGGCTATGTAAAAATTCAAAATATGCTGGTGTCGGGATTCAAACCCGAAGAGATATCATCGGATTATAAGAGGAATACGTTTACCACTGGGTTATTGGGCGACACTTAAATACCCAGATCTAATAGGCTCATATAGAGTTGTATCCCGATCCCGTGATTAATTAACAGAAATAGGATCTAGCGTGTGGTTACACCATAACCAAAGGTCCCATACAAAAACTTTCAAACTTTCTATTAGAACTAATACAGTGTATACGATTTTTCCAACATTAATCTCCATTTGCAACCAAAATGTCTTTTCAATTTCAACATGAAATTTTGGAAACACCACGTTGATAACTAGGGGGAGAATACTCAATGAGAGCATTTTATTCTTTTTTTATGGTGTTAACGCCGTATCAACAATTTTCTAGTTATGTAACGGCATTCCTGTATCAATCAGTACTAGGCTAGGGCTCTGAAGTGACTTGCCAAGGCTAACTCCCACAAATGCTTGATGAGTGGTCAGCTTTATAAGCGTTAACATACATATGTATGTGTGTTGAGTATGTGTGTATGAATGGTTGTATGAACTCGGTGGTAAGGGAGCCCCTTGGTTGATATAAACACCCTGTCAGTTGTGTCTATAAATTGGGTAGATGATACCAGGGCAGATCGGGTGATTTCGACATTGAGAAATTAGAGAAAAAATGTTACCCCCTTAGTCCTTGTTTATATTTGACACAGGCCTTTACAAAATTCAGTTTTGAGGACAAATGTCCGGGGTACTGTTTTACTGAACGACTTACGGAAACTATTTGCGTAAGCCAAAACTGATAAACTCACTTAGCATCATAAATTATGGTACAATTTTCTAATTGTAATTTGTTAAACATTATTGGAAGCGTATTGGAAGCGTTATAGCAATACTGATAAACACGAAAACAACATTTGAAAATACGATGTCGTAATGTAACCGATCATTAGATGTCATTCGGAACACCTCGGCCATTTCTTAAAATAACCTCGGAGGTAATGGGGAGCCATTTTTGAAAGTAGGTCACCAACGAAGGGCCAATCGTATCTACTCGGCAATCCCCGTAACAAGCCGGGGATTGCCGAAAAGAGCCGATTGACAAAATATGAAACAAAGATGTGTTGATATGATCATCTTTAATGAAAAGGGTAAAAACTCCATTCAATTGTGATATATGACCAATTTGTGTGTATTCAATAACATATTTAGTGCCTGTGTGCATTTTGTGTTATCCGCCGGAAATATGGCGAATTACCCCAGGATTCTGGTGTATTCATGTACTGCCTACGAGGTATATCTACCGACTTGTTACGGGGATTGCCGAGTAGATACGATTGATTAGATGTGTCTCGAAGAGACGATTACAATGATGTGTGATTCATCAATATTGCGTAATTCAATCATGAAACCAGGGGAAAGGTTGTCTTGAACTAACGCAAATTCTTAGCATAAAATGCGTAGTATAACGCAATTCTGGTCAATGGGATTGGCCTCTGAACATAAGGGTCATGGGTTCGAATCCTGTAAGAAGCGAAGTTCACTTTTTGATCTTTCATTAAGCAACATTCGTTGTATGCACTACGTATTTTTTGTCTAGGAAGCAGAACCGAGAATGATTAATCTAAGCTGTAATAATTTGTTTTACAATCGACGTAAAATTGAAAAGTCTAAACTGAACATTCCCTGCTAACAATTTGAAACTAACGCCTAGGTACAATGAAATTCTACACAGGGTTGTAAAATAAGGAGGTCTAAAACAAAAAAGACTATTAAAATGGCAGCCAAACAAGTGCAATTCAAGTTAAAGTCAAAACAAAGTATATCAAAAACTTTTTACATCCCACCATAAACGTCAAATAAACCTTTTCATTTTGAAGCTCATTTTCTATTGCATTTTCTATGTCTTATTTCCTGTATTGATAAAATCGCAACAAATGTTACATGCTAATTAGAATATCAACAGACAAACGAATATATTTATCAAGGTAACCGGAACATATGTTGGAAGTCTTGATACTTCATAGTCGTAGGAGCTGGGGGTCAGGGGGCCGGCCCCCAATATCAGACCGGGGGCCAGACTATACTTTGGCCCCCCCAATATTCACAATGGCAAATGAAGATATTTGAAAAGAAAAAGAAAAGAAACGAAATTTAACAGCAGAATAAAAATAAATGTGTATTTTTGTGCTTTATCTAATTCCAATTCGCCTTTTGTAACGAACAATAACCAAAATCTTTTTGACGTCATCATCGCAAATGACAATCTGAACACATCGGGTTTATCCAATGAAAACTCATCTCACAAAAATACCCGGGAAGTTTTGATTGACAAAAACAACGGTGTAATAGAATTTGTTCTAAGGAGTCAGACTCAATATTGTCTTCAATTGTTAGCTAAAGCTTGAAGAATAAGTTATTCTCGCCTCTCGGTAGATGAATCCGTGGCTGTGACAGTCTGGTTGCTGCTACATTTTGTTTAAATCAATACATTTGATTTCCGCGTGAGATCGAGACCTGGCATATCCCTTTTTTTTTATTATTATTATTAAAGATCCACATTTTCATACGCTTTCTTTTAATTCTCATAATGTTATGAAATTTGTAAATGAATGCATGAAGAGTCATTAAGAACACTTATTCTTAGACCGGTCTTCATCTGAAGTTGCCCCAATGTTGAAAACGCTCCTACGCCTATGTACTTGATTAGTTATCTTTAAAATCATTACGACTTAAATAGATCATAATTAAAATTACAACAATGTAGGTGCAAATCTAGTTTCTTCTAACATAAAGTAAAACAGTTTTGACAAAAACTCTAAATATAAAGTTTTTTGTTACAGCATTTTAGTCGCATTTTTAACGGAAAAAGAAACAAATGCTGTAATAAATGGCCTGTACATGTATATGAAAATGCTTTACAACCAAGCAAAAAATATAGCAAGATTTTAACATACCATGTGTGCTCAAACAATTCGAAATTTCCATTTGATACCTTTAACTTGTCCGAAATTATTGAGCCTTAATAGCAGATGCATGCGTGGTACTATTATATTACTCATTCATAACGTTTAATAAATGCTCCAGTCTTCTTCTTAATCGGACAAGTCAAACCTAAATACCAAAACTAATGATCCTTAACGTGTTTTATACAGGCCAGAACAACTCCAAATTCTTGCAATCTTGATAGAATCTAAATATACACAAAACTTAAACGATTGCCTCTTCAAAACGTATGTCACGAGGTACAAGATATTTACAAACAACTAACTAAAACAGAATTATTCGTGCCGATATTATTCCCCTTTTTACATAATGTTTTAAAACGTCTACGCGCACAGCCAAATCTATTGTAGAATCACAACTGTCATGCAATTAGTTATCGTTCTAGTAAGAGGCTAAGCTTTTTTAGAACAGAAAACAAGTTTACTCACATTTACACACTCTTTGAAACAGGAAATTCACTCCACACGATTTTGTCCAAATATCGTTTGCGTATAAACTGTACGTCCTTGCTTTTAACATTTCAATTCAGATCTCATAAAGGGAGTCGGACCCTTCTTGCACATTCATGTACACTAACCTCCCCATATATGAAAGAGTCTATTTCACAATACTAAGTGGCCAGGGATTTTCTATGTGGTTCTGAACCCTTTATCATTTTGAGAAATTTACCACAGGCGTATGTTCCAGATTTTTACTGTTCTAACAAAGCTAGACAATCCTTAAGTTTTGCAATGGTTCGGTGGGTTCTAATAGAACTGTTTTAACAAGGAAGTAGAAATGCATTAATGCTTGGTAAGCGTTATTCCCAAAGGTTTCTGTTTATGCATAACGTATCGGACTACTACCAGACATGCGAAAATATCTCGCTTAAAGGTGCTTACTCACAGATGTGAACAAAATTGGAAATATTTCCGTTCAACTGCACACCAGGGTACCGTTTTACTAAACAGTTTACGCTTAAGATTTGCGTAAGTCTAAAACAACAAGTCCTCTTATTTCAATATTGGACGAAGCAATATTGCGAAGTGACACATCATTGGAATCGTCTCTCCGAGACGCTTCCAATGAAGTGCCACATTGCAACATTGTACTTTCATTGAAGATACTATCCATGTTTATCAATTATGACTTACGCAAACATTTTCCGTAAGTTGTTTAGTAAAACAGGCCCCAGTTGTACTGTTATATGATACGCACTGAAGCATAGTCATTGGAAGCAAAATTAGATCGTTTTTTATGTCTTTAAATGCTGTATACAGTGAATTAACATGTATTTAATCCAAAAGCGTGACATCGCTTTTGAGATTTTTGGCATATAAACTGTAAGTATTTAGATAGATCGACGTTTCCTGAATTAATCATGCTATTTATTGCTACTAGTAATTGAATACTCAACAACAATACAATAACTGAATTATTTCAACGACTTTTTATTTTGACTTGCAAATTTTCTCTTCTATTAACTAGCACCTTTAAAATTGCCACCTATTCGACTAACCCACACTGTGGGTAGAATCCAAACTTTTTGAACTCCTTTATTTATTCAAACGTCGATCGAGGTTTGAATAGATTGACCGAACAATGTGTAATGAGCTAATAGTCGGCTTGTTGACATTGCTGTCGAAGAATTGACCGCCCATGTTGGCACAAGGATTCTAAAACACACCACGACTTATACGCAACTGTTAGCTAGTCAACCGTGAGGGAAGTGTGAAATACGACGAGAGGTGCTGAAAATTGCCCCAACTTAGATATTGGATCCCAAGTTGTTTATATATTGGTTTTAAATCGCGTCAACATTGTTTCAGTTATGCTGCAATGCCCGACTCTCATTGATCGAGGATGACCCCTACACTCAACAGCCAATAAGGGCTGGTCAAGCCGGGTAGAACCATCGAAACTTTGTGACTCAGTCGGCGGAATAACTCTACTGAAATTTCATATCCCTCACCGGGATTCGAACCCACTTAGAGAGGTGCCATGTGATTTCAAGGTCTGTAAACTCTAACTCGCTTCCCTCGATCCCAAGTTGTATCATCATGGGATAAAAAGGTCAAAATAATGTGTATTTCATGCTATGAATACAGGTACGAACTTCGAGTTGGCCATTATATTATTCGCCCCGATTTGCCCAAAACCGTCTGGTATTCTATTTGAAACGATGTCTTCTATCAACTGAGAAGAGTGTATGTGGTCTGCCCACGCGGAAAGCGGTCGTATGGTTTCAGGCTCAACACTCAAAATATGCCACGTATGTCTCTTTAGAAATTTCATAAGTTTCCATTTTCAACCCATTCCTTTTAGTCGATAACTAGATGGACAATCGTGTTTACTCACACCTTTTTTCTTATTATTCGGCATGTTTGCTTTAGGAGGATCGATTTCAGCCAAACGTTCCAAAAATTGCCCCCAAATAGTCCGATGTACGTGTCAGATTACTATACTTGGTCATAGCATCAACTCACAAGTTTCAATAGCATTGCTGATTTGTTAATCTTTATATGGTTTAACGATGGGTCAACAATCATTCAGTTGCAAAACGGCTTTCCTGAAACCACGAGTACTGGGCTAGGGTTCTGTAGTGTTTTTCCAATGGAAACTCCCTCAAAACAAGAGGTACCTGATGGGCTTAAACTAAGAACCCCGAAGTTCAAGACAAATTATCAAAGCACTAGGCCACACAGGAGCCCGAATGACATGTTTTTAGCATCTTACTATTCTGTTATCCCATAATACTTGAATACTTCACGTTTTACACATCTTCTGCAGAAGCCTTCACAAATCATTGCAAAAGTGTTACACGCCTCCTAATAAGTTAAATTAACTTGTCATAAACTACTTTTCTATTTACTAGAAAAGGCCAAAGTGGTGTTCCGGATTTAAGTTGCAAACGAGTTTCATCAACGAAATGAAATGAAAAACGATATGACAAGATATCAAAGATGTTGTTATCTAAGTCTGAAATACAGGTTGACAATTAACTAAGTTACATTGCTAAGAAACATGCTAAAATTACATACATTGTACATGACATTGACATGCATAAAGAAGGGTAAAATGTTTCGGTACAATATTAAAGGGAACTTACTCAGGATAAAATGATTGACAACAATTAAGGCATCATAGTATTATCTCCCTTGTGCCTTACAACATAATTGCCATATTAATGAACATCTTTGTACGCTTTTGTTTGACAGGAACATACTAAAAAAATACTAATGATCATAATAGCATATGCTAATAACTGCAAAATACATGTATTACTGATATTATATTAATATAAGTCATGCCTCCACAAATAAGTTGCAAAAGACACTTTATAATATACTCTAATATACTATGTTAACGGATGTTAATTCCTGCTTGGAAAAAGATTCCCTCCAAGACAATTGTATTTGGCTTGTTTACGAAATGTTACACACTTGTACGGGTGAAATTGTTCTGATTGAAAATAGTTGGTCTCAAATGGGCTCAAAAGTCCCGATGGTAGTATATAGTCGTGTCGTTTCAAGTGCTTTGTTTGAAATGAAAACTTACTTAGGGAACAATATCAAATGATCCTAACAATCACAGTGGTTAGGTGGAGGGTAGTGTGAAGGTTCGTTTGTGAACCAGGAATAAAGCCTGATTTCAGAGACTGTTTTATCATTTGGTATGTACAAAAGAACAAACCGGGTTACATTTTGAGTCCCCGACGGTCTACCAAATTGCCTGTGGCTCTACCCAAGTCTTTCTTATATTAGGTTAAAATCACTAATACTCATTTATATAAGGTTTATCGCCGTCTGAACAACTTCTTAGTTATGTTTCATATTTTCCTTATTCAATCGTACTAGATTAGGGCTCTAAGGTGTCTTGCAAAAAGTTCATCCCACGAGACCAGAAGTACTATCATTATTTATTAGTATTGTATCATAAAGCATGCATGCACGACTATAGTTGACCGACGTTCGCCGTCTGTCGACCTGCCTGATTAGCATGAATACCAATCTATATTGAGTTTCTTAAAATATCCTCGGAGCCGTCCGTAATGTTTGACCACGTGGTTCGTCCATTTGCATTTTTTTGATAAATGATACTAAGCTTACTTGTTGATATCTAATGCGTATAGCTCCATTGTTTATCGACTGAGTTTGGAAGATTGTCGAGTATTGAATATGCCACGTCATAATTGTCCATGCATAGAGGGCAACAGACGGTGAATGTTGGTGAACAATACAAACAACATAAAGGCACAACACTCACATCCTGGATTACCTCCTCCGCTACGGACACGGGACACGTCCTGCTCTCCTCCGCCAGATCCGCCATATCCGCCATGGCCGTCTCCCCGCCATCACGATTGAAGAACTTGTCCACCTCCGAGGCGAGAGACGTGTGTAGCAGCTCTATATACTCCGTCTCCTCTTCTACAGTCTCCTCAACCGCAACTTTGTTGTCTATCTCGCCGTCTCTGAAGGAAAAATTGGTTTGTTTTAAATCGGTTTAACATCGTATCAACATCAATTTCTCGCCACTCAACAATTTCTCGTCACTCCAAATGTTTATTTGTTGTTTTGATTATCATTACTATTATAATGCTTTATTTCTTCACTGTATTACATCAATGCACAAATAATAATTAACATTATTATATTGTAAACGACCTGCGTGTCGCCATTAAGGAGAGGAACCTTATAAGCTTTTAGCTTTCGTTTCAATCCGTTTCACAAAATTGTTTGTAATATGTATAATGGTGTTTTTTTCATTGAATAAAATATGTTTAAACTAACATTAGTTCAGTTATTTTGTGATGCCCGTCTCTTAATAAGAGACGTATGCAACAGCTCTATGTACTCCGTTTCCTCTATTTTCTCTTGCATTTTGTTATCGATATCACCGTCTCTGAAGGGAAGATAGGTTTGTTAATATATGTGTGTTTTACATCGTTTAAACATCATTACAGTTTCCGGCTACAATGTCAAACAGACATATATACATAATGTATGGTCTAAACGCATTTGCATTGAACAAAACCTCAAGGGGGTTTACCTTTTCTTCCGGGAAAAGGGAGGTAACTCGATGATAAAGAAATCATAAATCAATTCGTTTATCTCCCTTTAACCCAAGACGCCAACAGAGGAGAACTAGTCCGGGTAATTTAAACAAAGATAATTCATCCTACCAAACATGTACATAATAATATTATGAATTTTGGATCATGCAAGTTAAACAAGAATCGATACATACACTCCAATCCTTTGTTGTCGAATTGCCGGATTAATTCCTAAAGGAGCGCACGAAGACTATTCAAATGATAGAGATAAAACATTCGGTAACCAGAACAACCACATCGCTTACCTCATGATGTCATGCATACACTTCAATCCTTTGTTGTCTGATTCCTAAAGAACTACATCGAATCTATCCAAATTATAAAGGTAATGAATGCACACGGTAGCCATAACAACCACATCACTTACTTCATGATGTCGTAAATGGAGGTGATCTTGTCGCCAATCTTCATCCCGCTTTTATCGAGGGCGGGGAGGTTGATGTACTCATGAAGCAGGGCCACAGCCGACGCGTGGTTGTCGTCATTGACGGCTGTTGTCGCTGCCGTAAGTGGGTGGCCGTAAAACGCCCGGATGTCATCAGGAGGTCCGTCTGCCGTCGACGACACGCTATCCGCGTCTCCGGCGTTTTTTCCGCCATTATTGATGGTGCTGTTGTTGTTGTTTCGATCGCTGCCCTCCGGGCAGTGTGTGGTGTCCTGGTCTGGTTTGAGTTCCTCCCTGAAATGAGATGAGAGTAAAATGTTTTGTCTCTGGTCATACACCTGTTACTTCTGAGATCGTGAATTCCCATTGACTCCAAAGTTAAATCAGGTTAGTTTAAGAGTCTGCTTAATGAGAAAAGATGTTTTATTCGCTTTACTATATACAGATATATCGGGTTGGCCCATTAAACTCTCGAAAACTGTAATGAAATGGACCACCCAATCGTCTCAATTTCTATGAAGCAAGGAGTACTAGTACCGCCCGAAAATCAGTGTACAAGCCTTCAAATCTAGCCGAGGTAATGGCATTTGTGTTCATACATCCCAAACAAATGGCCCTTTAATTTGTAATCAAAACAAACTTTGAAGAGCATTGCAGGACTATCATCTTTACAAGAAACACATCAATGTTATGCCAGCTAAGGCCTAACTAGCAAAACTACGCACCAGAAGTCGAAAGTCAACATTTCTAAAGAGGGACTAGTTTTGTACCCGAAAATAATCCGCAACAATTACGGGACCCTCTATATGGGTATTTTCGAAACAAAGACTTTCATTAATAATATAATTATTAATATCATCTTGCATTAAGCGGAATTCAACTCTTAAAGTGCTTGAAGCAACATCATGCTTTATGCGAACAGGCTAGATCCAGGTCAGCCGTCAATTTACCTGTGATCTAACCTGTTTGCCACTCTGAGTATCTTTCCTCGTCAACATTGAGCAGGTATTCAAACGTTTGGAAATCATAAGACACATAAATCTATTTTTAGAAAACTACCCAGCATTCTAAGGGTAAACGCCGTGTTCCAAGACAGGCGCAATAGGTTTTTGGTAAAAGGCGAATCTTTCAGATATTACAGAACAACCTTTCTTTAAAAAGCCCCTAGTGCAAAACAACTCCACTTTGCCTCATCTGATACCTTGGGAATCATTTTAGCAAAGTGATAGATTGGTCATTTTAAGTATTTTTATAGACAACGGTTTCTAGAAAAAATCACGAAGAAAATATATGATTGCATTTTATTCATTTTTATTGTCTATTGTTGCAAATAAATTTGGTATTTGTCTGTTTCTTTCGATAAAGACTATAAGAAATATCCGTATGGGTAAAAGCTTACCCCTAGGAATGACGGGTAATTTTCTAAAACTAGATTTCTGTTTCGTTTGCTTTCTCAAACCTTTCATATCTGCTTATTTTTGTTGAGGAAAGATACTTAGAGAAGCAATCAGGCTTGATTTCAGGCTAGCCGTCAAGTAAGTTAGTGGCTGGCCTGGATATGACCTGTTTGCTTAAGCATGAAATCGGTTCAAGCACAATAAGAGTTAAAGAATCACCGTGGCCAAATGATAAATTTGTCATTTTAAGATTTTTTTTCTTTTTCACAACGGTTTCTTACTAATATCAAAAGGCAAAACGTACATTTGCATAATAATCTTTCTTTTTGTGTCCGTTGTTGCAAATTTATTAGTTATGTGTGTGTGTGTTGCTTTCGATTTGGAGTACAGTCAAACTTGTGTTAAGAGGCCAGGCTATGGAACTGAGGAAATTGGCTGCTGTTGGCTGTTTAACACAAATTGATGTACAATCTAAATTCAACAATGGGACTTTCTGTAGTGGTTGTTTAAGACAGATTGGCTTCTTAAAGGGATGGTTGCTTAACACAAGTTGGACTGTACAAGAATGTCCGTATATGTAAAATATTATGTTAGGTAAAGGGATAATGACTTGTAATTTAGTCACATCTTTATGGTTATATCTCATAGTTTTGCATATAAACGACTTCGAACGTAGGAGAGTGTCAAATCGTATTATATTTCAAAGAACACCTCTTCGGCTATCGCATGGCTTTATCAAGAAAGGTGATAATATTGAAAGATCGTACATGATAAAGTTTTTAATATGTGTTCAAACTACATTATATATCATGGTACTAACACATAATTGCAACCTTATTTACGCATATAACAATGATATATTTATTTCAAAAATAGACATGGCTTTATATGTTGGAATTATATTTTCAAAGGAACTGACCATTTGGGGTTTTAAGCTTTTTCGAAATGAAATGGTTTAGTTTCAATGTAATTATCTAACATCGATTGCAAAACAAGATCTTACAATTTTGAACGATCGCTTTTGATTTTGATTCCTGGATACATACACAAGAAAATGTTTTATATGGAGACAATATAAGAAGACAATACAGATCTACGATGAAATATGTGTTAACCCTTTCCAAAACAACAAATTTTCGACAGTCCCAAATTGAAAGAGTTTGCAGACGCCATTTCAAAATGTGATGAAATTGGAAAATAATCTTCTGATAGGCTATAAAACATTGTGGGAAAAGGAAAAATTGCTCGTCACGAGCAATTTCTCCCTTTCCCTCAATGTTTTCTAAAGTCGTCTGCAAATAATTGGTAAAATGTCGTTAATGTTGTGGAAAGCGTTAAGTTATCGCCTACAGATATAATAAACCATTTCAACAATTTTTCACGAACATAATGATCGATTATGTCCATACTTCGATATCATCAAAATAATTAAAAGTATCAAGGAACCAGAATATGAAATAAGTCAACATGGTGGCACTTGCAATTTGTGTCAGAGAGCAATCAAAGACTATTCATCAACCACATTTTCGACTAAAGCAGTGAATGGCGCTAAAACGCTTTTCCAAGTCTTCTTTTTTTAATGAAAAACGCAGGTTTTCACCATCTTTAAGATTTTGGAACGAGAAAAGTTTAAATAATTTAAAATAATTTAATTTATTTTGAATATACCTATGTACATCCGTAAAAACATTATAATTCTACTTTTACATTTCGTTCAAATCTGTTAACAAGCAGCTTTAAAGTGAAACTGGTATAAGGTTTCTTTAGTGTGAATATGATGATGGGCGTTTATTAACTTAAACTTTTACAAGTTTCTCGTTATAACATACACATATACAACATAACTTACATTCACATGATCAAGGCATTTCTGAAATTAATGTCACAACATGTTACAATATGTAATGGTAACTAGCCAATATCTATGAAGGAAAACAAAACTGTCATAACGATGATGAAGTTTTTACTAACGAGTCCCACGTGAGAACCCGATAAGTTATGCGTTGGCGTTCAAAAGGAAGATAGCCGTAATATGGCACCCGTTTAACCCTTTACCAAACACCAAATTTTCGACTGTCACAAATTGAAAGAGTTTGCAGACGGCATTTCAAAATGTGATGAAATAATCTTCATAAGGTAGAAAATATTGTGGGAAAAAAATCCAATCAGTGAGATAATTATTTTAAAGAGAAGAATTTACCGATATTTAGGCACTCAATTCAATATTCCATGATGAAGAAACTCTGCATTTAAGATGGTCGTGGTGAAAGATTTTATGATGGTAATTGAAGTCTTGGTAATTATTGTAACACCCGATAATCTTTTTGTGTCCCGTGTAGATTTGGGAAATACACGTCCACCCCTATCCAAACCCTTGACTGAATGTTATATTTCTTAACCCTTTCCCAAACAATAATGACATTTGACCACTTTGTTGCCGACGACTTTAGAAAACATTGTGGGAAAAGGGGAAATTGCTCGTAACTAGCAATTTTTCATTTTCCCACAATGTTTTCTGCCCATCTGAAGATTATTTTCCAATTTCATCACATTTTGAAATGTCGTCTGCATACTCTTTCAATTTGGGACAGTCGAAAATTTGTTGTTTGGGAAAGGGTTCAAGTCATCTAGTTAAATGCCAAATAAGGTCTCCATCCCCTATAATTGTAACCGTGTTGTAAAGTATTAATTGTTTTTAACGTTAGCACCTGTAGATCTTTTTTAACCGTTTAGACAGCTAACAATGTCCTGATGATGGCGGTGTTCCCTTCCAACAATAGTCGTGAACGATTGTTGGAAGTATCATATAGATGTAGATGTATGCTCATAACCCACTCCAGAACGGATCCTAAGCCTATTGATACCAACTCGCACGAAAGGGTTTCGATGTTGACGTAAAATGTGTTAAAATTCACCTCGACAGCGAATGTGTGTGTAAGGTTTGTGATGGGATATGTATGCTTATTCATTGGCATCCAACTACGAGGTGTTTTTGTAGCCCGAACGATCCAGACGTTAATTTTTCATTCTACAATTACAGTTTGGATCATACGAGGTTGTACAGTCCAACTTGTGTTAAGCAACCATCTTTTGAATCAGCCAATCTGTCTCAAACAACCACTGCAGAAAGTCCCATTGTTAGATTTATAGTGTACATCAATTTGTGTTAAGCAGTAAACCTGTCTTAAACAGCCAATTTTCTCAGCTCCATAGGCTGACCTCTTACCACAGGTTTGGCTGTTATCTACTTTTCCTGTGCTTTTACTGATCGTGGATCTTGGATTATAAAAAGGTGTTGCCATTCGAGAGTTGACTGTCAATAAACATGTTAAGAAAAGTAATTGTAAATATTTTTTTTATACGACTAGAATCTGTACAAGCTTATGTCAATACAATTTGTCTATGTCTATGTCATGCACAGTATTATACCAACAGCATTATTATTAGACTAAGTATGGAAATTCTTCGTTGGACCAGAGTCTATCGCGTTTTTAAAGTGTTTTCTTATATATCAACGACCTTTGCACCTATTCAAGATATCAATTGTCCTGGTATAGCTATACCAATGCAACGCAGTATCCTTTCTAAACTATATACTAACTGTTTTCCAACATGAGCATTCTTGATAAGAAGTGATATCGACGAATAGATCATGCTTCAATGACTCCATTAGACGTTGGAAAAAGTAAAAACTAGTTCTCAATAAGGTCTCGAACTCACGTCCCCTGTTAACAAGTGGGACACCCTACCGACTATGCTTGTGAAAATCGACTTCTCTTCAAATAAAAAGTGTTTCATATTATACATGTATAAGTTAATTGTCAGGTTAATTTCGAGGACATTTGGTTTCATAGGTAAATGTCAGCTCTTTCAACATAAAGAGCGCGAGTTCATTGCAAAGCTACTGTAAGAATTTCACAAAACTAATTGCTTTACAAGGATCTTGTTGTGGACCCACGATATACATGAAGGCTGTATTCATCTACGACCATGCATCAATTGGAAGCAGTCATGCGAACGACATTTATAGCGTGCTGGTAAATTGATTCATTTAAATATAGTTTAAAGCTATGCTTGGCTAGCTTGTTAAAGTCGCATTTATAAGTTTGTATAAAGTTACACGCCGTGTTTACAGTTTTCACTTATGTAACAACGATTTTCCTGGATTTATATGTACTAGGCTACGACTCTGAAGTGTGTTGCCTACGCCTCTTTATCATTAGGACACACAAGATCAATACATCTTACAATGCGATGAGAATAAAAATGATAAAGAACCAATGCTTTCCTTAATAACGATAGGTTTAATATAACACATACATTAAATGTGTCAATGAAGGCTTGAGCAATCCGTGTCTTTATGGTAAGATATGTATGTAGATCTTCTCACGAGGTGCGACTTCATTGAGATATTTTCCAATAAAGTACACCCCAAAGGAACCCAGTCTGTAAGGTCCCCGTAATGTGAGTCAATGGTCTCCCCGAAAGAATGAACTATTCACAGTTTTGTTTAGATATAAATTAAATATGTATTTGTGTAAGGTTAAGCTCGTGTATTGGGGTATTTACAATACACCGTCCCATGAGGTTCTAAAGGACTCGGAAAGTCCAATTTTTCATTGTTTACTCGCGTCAAGTGAAATTGTACCTTTCCAATATTGGCGTTGAATGACACATGTGTCAAACTAAATCGAGGTGAAAATTGCCTTGAATTTTCTGATTGGAGGACAGGAGATATTTTCCGATGCAAAATTATCTTCATGTTTTCCTATCGGGTCAAATTAGATTTTCTAAATGACATTCCTAACAGGTATGTCGTTTTTGTTTGTCTGCCCCCACCCCCCCTCCCGTGCCAACAATTTTCCAGGTTTGTCAAGGCTTTCCTAGATTCGCCAGTACTGGCTAGGGATCTGAAGTTTCTTCCACTCCCACAATAACGTAAGGGTGATGAGAATGTATTTGTACTTTAAAATATAAAACAAATGCTTTTGTGTTTTAATTTTGTATGTGAAAATATTCGCAAGATAGCGGATAGGAACGATCTTTGGTGTTCCTATGCTTTTTGGGGTTTGTTTTAGATCTGGCAGATTGCTAAACACAAAGGGGTGAGGGATAAGTAGCGTGTTGGTGGTATGTCGACGAAATAGCAAGAATACATACCCAAACGTGGACATAAAGGATTAGTAATTGAATTTTTCATAGGTAAACAGTGATTTGTTTGGCGAACTCACATGGACCCTGCTTGGTAAATCCTGAACTGCATAACTTTTAATGGTGCTAAACCCTTTCCACCATGTATGGTCGTTTTACTTACTATAGTCATGCATTGAACCCTCGAATTGTAACTATGTCCCATGAAAACCAAAATGCCGTCAAAAGGATTTGAACATACTTTGTTTCGCAAATGTTTCTATAATATCACCAATAGAAGGTTATTTTTCAATTTCTACAATTACGGTCGAATGCAATTATGAATTGTTTGTGTGAATAATGAAATCTCACGATGAAAAGTAGGACAGCCCAACAGTAACAATTCGTCACGGAGACATACTCAAAAAAAATATTTATAACGATAAGTCGTTATATAATTTCAAAATATACAGCAATTATACAATGTCACATCAAACGTTTGTAGGAAACGATCCAGTACTACCCTTTTCCCATCAAGAAAGCTCTGGGTACCGTTTTACTAAACAGTTTACGTTTAAGATTTGCGTAAGTCTAAAACAACAATTACTCATATTTCAGTATTGGGCTAATCAATATTGCAAAGTAACACATAATTGGAATTGTCTCTCCGAGACGCTTCCAATGACGCGTCACATTGCAATATTGTATTTCTATTAAAGATACTATCCATGTTTATCAGTTATGACTTACGCAAATATTTTCCACAAGTTGTTTAGTAAAACGGTACCCTGGTGCCGGGGAAGCTATTGGTAATTTTGATTGTTTGTCTGTCACTGATTTCAGTGTGCTTTCATATACAGTATCATTACGTATCCAAGATGCCAAAAGCTGCCCATAATTGTAACTTAAATTGATATCAATAGTTCACCCTTATACTTGAAATCTTCAACGCTCCCAATGTACAACCTTTAAGTTTATTTGTGGCTTCCTGATTCGGGCTCAAACCTTCGACCAAAGGGTTCTTGTTCTAAGACTAGCACACTAACCATTGTTAAATATTCAGTCATTAAAATCTAGCATGAGGAAACGGATCTACACCCAGTGTTTACAATTCAATCAGAGAATTGTTTAATCAGTGAAAAACGTTAATGGTTGACATAAGCCCGTAAATGGTTATTACCCGTACTAGTTTGTGAAAATATCGAAAGTGTTCGTTATTTATTTTCATCATAAAACCCTGTATACCTTTTTAAATGTTACTAACAATGCGGCCCTAAATGTATACAAATCTTTAATCTGCTGATTCACAGATGTGAGGAAACTTTCATATCATTATTTCTTCTTTTCGAACGGTTTGGTTGTTCTACTGTTGTATCAATCGTATCTACTCGGCAATCCCCGTAACAAGTCGGTAGATATACCTCGTAGGCAGTACATGAATACACCAGAAATCCTGGGGTAATTTGCCTTATTTCCGGCGGTTAACGCAAAATGCACACAGGCACTAAATAGGTATTTTAGATACACACAAACTGGCTATTTATCACAATTGAATGTTTTTTTTACCCTTTTCATTAAAGATGATCATATCAACACATTTTTGTTTCATATTTCGTCAATCGGCTCTTCTCGGCAATCCCCGGCTAGTGCCGGGGATTGCCGAGTAGATACGAATGCAAACGGACATGCCTTTCGTTGCTGACCTACTTTCAAAAATGGCTCCCCATTGCTTCCGAGGTTATTTTAAGAAATGGCCGAGGTGTTCCGAATGCTGTTGTATTAGACGTAATGGAGAATAGCCATTGGAAGAGACATCAATTAGTGACCTGGGTACCGTTTTACTAAACAGTTTACGCTTAAGATTTGCGTAAGTCTAAAACAACAAGTCCTTTTATTTCAATATTTGGCAAAGCAATATTGCAAAGTAACACATCATTGGAATTGTCTCTCCGAGACGCTTCCAATGACGTGTCACATTGCAATATTGTACTTTCATTGAAGATATTATCCATGTTAATCAATTATGACTTACGAAAAACTTTTCCGTAAGTTGTTTAGTAAAACGGGCTCCTGTATATAATGAAATGTTACGCATTTTCGTAAAAAAACGTAACATGGGTTTTGAAATCCATTACTTACCGTCTCTTTATACATAGTTATATATTGACATATTATGAACCAATTACATGCTGTACATAGCTCATTTTCATTAAACATTTTACTGAAAAAACTGTATTGTTTCAACGAAATATTTTGACTTGCAAATTGTTTCAAATATTTACAGGCACCTTCAAAATGTGAAAAAGATCCTATCTTTCTTTGTTCGCTTCTTACTAAGAAGGTTGCGTGTGATAAATACTAGCTTTAATAATATACAGAAAAAAATCATGATCGCTTAAACCATGACACAATATTACCCAATATAGACACCTACTTAAGTTAATGTGTGAACAATCTATAATGTGGCTATGATATGTTGTTTCCATGACTTAGGAAAAGCGGTAAATCTGTTGTAACTATGCTGTAATCGTGAGGAAATGGGCCAATCCGTATTACGGACCGATTATTCAACCAAATCCGGGGCTAATCTCTCTCGATCTACTTGTACCCAGACACCCACACAACCAGACCTTCAAACAATACGGACGGTAACAATAGGAAACGAATTCCCATTCAACGTACCTGCACCAACCACACACAAACGTTACTTAGATACATGTTACAGAGTGCATCTTTATTCTTAGATTCAGCACCAGTGAGACACGACTAAAATTGCATTTATCCTGTCAATAGTGTCATTTTGGGACGGATAACTAGGTGCCGTATAACATTTGTGATATCCGGCACTAACCATATAATACATCCACGCGACAAATCATGACGTCATAAGAACGAAATGACGTCATGTTTACATCATTCTCTACTTATTTTTTCCGTTTTCCTCGTGTTTTATTTACATTTTGTTTGTTTGAAAGAATAGATAAAGGTAACAGGATAAATAGAATAGATGATTGGTGTCTTTGAATAGGAAAAGTTATCGGGCTCGGCATCGGAATATTATCCGTTTCGCCTTCGGCTCACCGGATAATATTCCTACGCCTTGCCCGATAACATTTCCGATTCACGACACCAACCATCTATTCTCTATGTATCTCTCATATATATTTGCCACCCCCGACACAAACCTATACTTTGAAAAAGAACAGGGATTCACAAGACGAGATATTCCTCAACATGTTTGCCCCCATCCCTGCACAAGCCCATACTTGACAAGGACGAGCTTTTAATAAGATTTTATGCATCGGAAATAAATTCCCGTCATCACAGCACAAACTCAAATTCGGAGTAAGGCAAGCATATTACTCTCCGATCTACTTGCCTCTACCCCTTAAAATACCTATACTTCGAAATAGGACGTGCGTTCCATGTGACGGCATATACCTCTCAAGTCCATTTGCCCTACCCCTACCAAACCAAATGCTTCGAAATCGGACGAGAGTTTTCTAAGACAAGTTAACATATTTAATCAATTTGATAATCAAGTGGCCTTGATGAGAACTATCTTCTTTGAGTACGAAAGTTCGTCTTTTTTACGTCACGCTTTCCACTTTCCACTGGACAATTTGCGACTGGGTCTTTTACTGGCCATATTTAAATCAAACAAGGGACCACCGTCAATGACCCTATGATAATATGGAAGGCTAGAGAATTGTTCCTCTCGGCCGTTTTCTCCTTTCCATAACGTTATTACATTTACTCGTATGGCGAGGGTGTAGACTCCCTGATTAATGTGTGAACATTGACGAAGGGCTGTCGAATTTCGTCAGACGCAATGAGTCATGAAAGCAAGATTGTTTATGATAATGTTCAACCGAATGTGTCGGGTTTGACACTTTCGTATCTGTAGCGCTTTCCCTAAAATGAAATTTCACAACGGGCTTTGATTTATACTAATACATTGATACATTGATGAAGTATAACGAAGTGCATCATCTTGTGTGATTTTGGTAAGGAAAACAACATGATTCAATGAATAATTCCTCACTAGGAAAATATTTCATTTATTCATAGCGGTTTGTTTAACCATATGTTGTATGTGCAAACTACTACATATAGAATAAAGGACTAAAAGGTTTCGACGCACCTATACAAATTTATCCGATGGTTAAGTTTGCTTATTACACAAAGTATACAGCTTTTGAATTTACATTTTGTTTTCAAATATGTTTAACTGGTATGTAATTTCGTCAAATACTAGTACACTACATACATTATTATTTAACCGCTTGACTTAAGCTCTGAACGCAAATAAATAATTTGATTTTATGGAGTATAACTCGGGTTTTAACAATTGTTCAGTTATATAACGGCTTCGTTGGATTCCCCAAAACGAGCCTAGGGCTTTACCAAATGGACAGAAAAGTATATCGAAACGTATAATATAAGCAAGGATAGAATATGTCATACCTTAACCTCTTCATCAATACAAATGATTAAGAATGAGATTTAAACCCTTTTCAACAGTATTTTAATCATATCGCAGCTGGTCAGTGTACCAATACGTGCCCATGACTCGTAAGTAAATATATGCGATTTTCTTACAATGTTCGACTTTACAACTGTCGAATATTTCGGTTATGGACTGGCTCTATAAAAGAAGATGGGTCGTATTTGCGTCATTACATTTAAGGATATACAATGTTTTGGGTTTGGTTTTCTTTAAGAAAGGGGGGGGGCAACTACTTCACGAAGCCATTTGACACTGGTCCAACACTCTATTGAATACAAGTCCAAACAATTCTATGTCACGAACTACTGAATCACAAGTAAAACCGATTTAATCCCTCTCTCTAGCACGGTCAACTGGCTTGAGTCATTTCGATTTCAATTATTTTCGAGATGGCCTTTGATGGATAATATAGTTTAAATGGCACATACTAGAAGGTGGAATCGTGCCAGTTAGTGTGAATATATTCCTCAAAAGGGTTAATTAGTTTATATGGGGTTCAGCCCCATCCCTACAGTATTTAAGATATTTGGCAGCGTTCCTTGATTAACAAGCACTTGGCTAGCGCTCGCCAATGGCTTGTCAAAAATACTCCCACAGAACTTAGGGTACCGGTGGGGCTCGAATACCGAATTTAAAGACGGACACCTTAACCACTGGGCCGCCCAGGACCCTGATTAGCTATAAGAGCATAAAGGTATTTGTAAAAAAAATGGGGGCTAAAACGTTTTAAAAAATTGCGAAATACTAGTAATAGTAGTATTTTTATGATTACAGTGAACCCTCGTTTATCCGAATACGTCCGTTCCCAACAAAATGTCCGGTTTACCGAATACTCCGGATTAATGAAGCAGAGCATGTTCTTATTCACATTAAGAAATAAACGGTCTGTATGAGCGGTGTATAGTTATAACCCTTTAGCAAACGCCAAATTGTCGACCGTCCCAAATTGAAAGAGTTAGCAGAAGACATATCAAAACGTGATGAAATTCAAAGATAATCTTCTGATATGGCAGAAAACATTGTGGGAAAAGGAGAAATTGCTCGTCACGAGCAATTTCTCCTTTACCCACAATGTTTTCAAAAGTCGTCTGCAATAAACTGGTCCAAAAATTCCGTTCCCTAACAATTTTGTTCGGATTGCGAGACATCCGGATAATCGAGGTCCGGATAAACGAGGGTTCACTGTATATCCAGGAGTGGGTGGTTAATACGTTCAAATAACTCGTGATCCTGTGATCTGCCAACGCCTATATTAGTCAGTCTAAGTCAGTGGATAAAGATTTCTTTCGTTGTACGATTGATTGATTGATTGATTGATTGATTTATCAACTAGTTGAACTTCTGAATGTTACGCGAAACAATCAAGCGTTTGTGGTGGTTTTATTTTGTTAGGTCGACAAATGATATAAAAACCCTCATGGAACAGTATGTCCACGACGATGTTTATGTACGAAATCATTCAATGCAAATTTCAATCGGATTTGATAGCTCTGAAAATGGGGGTTTACAACGATGTCAGTTGTACTTTGATTTTATTGTGAAGGTTTTTGGACATATCAAAGATTAAAGTTTTTATTTCTCATGAGCTGATGTGATCGCAGTCTAAAAGCCATCTTCAAAAACGTGTCATTCACAAAAATGAGTTAACCCTTTCCTAAACGCCATATTTTCGACTGTCCCAAATTGAAAGACTTTGCAGACGACATTTCGAAAAGTGTTGAAATGGGATAACAATATTGGATAACAATATTCTAATAGGACAGAAAACAGTGTGGGAAAATGAAAAATTGCTCGTCACGAGCAATTTCTCCTTTTCCCACACTGTTTTCAAAAGTCGTTTGCAACAAAGTGGTCAAATGTCGTTGTTGTTTGGTAATGGGTCAACCTGTTCCGGGAAAAGACATACCGTCTGTGATGGATCGGGGCATGGTCAGATACCAGGCGGGTTAAACCGCATTTGGCAAGGAACCTAGGCTACCATATGTGTCAATGACCTGACCTACTGCGGCCAAAGTAATGTAAACCTAATATTTCGAATCTATGTTTGCTAGTCACTTGTTGAACGCTTGTAAAAGCAAATCAACCGAATCGACTAACTTCCTGTTTGATTTGTTTGTATATTTTGAATATCAAGAATGTCAAGAAACTTTGTAAGTTTAAGTCTAAGTAAAATATTCGTATTCTAATATTCGATGTTATATAAATGTTAATTCTACAATAACGCGTAAGAACTGAAATCATATTTCACTTCAATAATAAAGCAATAGATCAATAATAGAACTCATATAGATATGTAATGCAGGATGTATGCATATACATGTATACATAAATAGACATTTGTAATTGAACTCCTTTCAAATAACCAATAAATATCGTATTTGCTCTGTAATTGGAAACGCTTGATTTTCGAAGCATTATACAATCTTTATTCATCAACAGAACAGAACAGAACAGAACAGAACAGAAGTTATTCTGTTTATTCATCATCGTCCAATGTTATTAATGGGTGTTCTGTATGTTCGTTTCACGTCGCATGAACTCACACCTTAATTTTACACGCCTTAAACCCTTGTAGTGCAGGAACCGACTTCTTACTTATGCAAACAGGTTAAATCACAGGCCAGTCGCCAAGTAAATTGGCGACTGGCCTGTAATATAACCTGTTTGCTACTCTGAGTATGTTTCCCCATCAAGATTGTTTGCAGATATTTAAGAATTTGGAAAGGAGACACCACAAAAAGCTGTTTTATAGAAAATTTCCCAGCATTTTAAGGGTTAAAGTGATATAATAACGAGTTAAAGTCGCTACGGGAAATGTCGACCACAAACCAATGATCATGTTAATGAAGCTTGCTTGTCATAATTGTCAAAAGTGCATTATTGACGTTAATACAGGAAACAATCACGATTTTAAAACCAAATCAAAATCAGAGAGATTCCGAGATACTTCGATTTAGAGTGTCCGAGAGATTGCTATTAAGAGATTCCGAGAGACTGCGATTTAGAGTTTCCGAGAGACTGCGATTGTATCGATTGCTAAAACGGCAAATCTTCTTTGCCATCATCTACACAAAAAGCCTATAGTTTCGAAAGTAATGCGTGAAATTAAATGTTACATTGTATGTCTCAAATAGTTTAATACTTATTCAGACTAATTGAAAAACAATCGTTAAGCATTATCATTATCATCATCATGATCATACACGCATGCTTACAATGATCATCCTCGGAGGCCTACATTGTTTCTACACAAGAAGTTGTAATAAAGTGTATTTACATAAAACTTTATCTAACCTACTACTTATCAACACCTCAAATAAAGAAATATTGGCCGAGTGAATAAGACAAAGGGAGAAAATGCATCAACACCTATAATGTGATAAAACATGAGTCGGCTTAATAAAACGAAAGAAGAATACGTTTCCCTTTCTTTAAAATGTTCAAAAAAGAAGTCTTATGACAAGTAGGTCAACTCTTCCATCACTGCATCCCAACACGTGAAATGTATCTCATCATGTAGCTGAAATGTCTTGTATTTTGTACATGTGTTTGAATAATACAGCGCATCGCCGTAAATCTTACACGACACATAATACTTTAAACGAGGTCCGCCTATCAATCAAAATACATTCGAACAAGTTCAACTCTTAACAAAGGCGCAACAATGGATTGAAAACACATGATTTGTAAAGTATCGGTGTTTCTAAAGTTCAAAAAGTATTGTAGGAGATTTCGACTGTTTTCAAGAGGAAAAGAAACAATGTTTATACATCAGAAATGTAGTGAATGTGTTTGAACTAGTTTTTTGTAATTATCGAAATAAATTCAAAATTTTAAAGAATTACGAAGGGTAATGTCGAACATACTTGACTCTCTTTCTACCAAGTATTAATTCGAATTTTCGCTTGTAAGGTTTGCTTTGAAAGATGCTTAGGTTCTTTGTTTTGGTGCTAGTTTTATTATTTTTTTTAAAACAAACTTAAAATTTGCTATTTACGATGCAACCATTGTAAAAAGATTGCGTTTTTTTTATTTTAAATGATGTTCGTCTAAAATCTACTGTTACAGTTAAAAGGAAAATTAGTTCAGGTTTTAAGACTTAGCGAATAAGGCCAATATGAACTACCAGCGTTCAACGATATCTGAACCTAAACCTTTGATCTGAACCTTGAATGTAAGCATTAGAGAATGCAGAGATTGTGCAATTTTGAAATTCGAAACGTCTAAAAAATGCACAAATGCATACCTCAGCGGTGGGGTAAAACAGAGAGCGTAGATTGTCAAATCTTACCCCATAGTTGTTTTATTGTTTATTTTCATTTACTTTATTCTAAATCTTAGAGAGGTCACGTTAAAATAAGAAAAGAAAACAGTTCTATCACCAATGCAGCTCTTAATTGGACACCGAATGGGAAACAGAAACAATGCAGACCAATGAATATACATGGAGACGGACTTTAAAAGGAAGAATGTCAAGATTTAATCACACATAAGAACAACTGAAAAGCAAATGAAAGCCATGAGTGGAAATGATTTGTTGCTGTCCCAGATACCAACGTGTTTAACGGACAGTAAGTAAGTACTATACTATATAAGACAGAGGCTCATCAGCTATGGCTGTAACAGGGGTGATCAAATTTGATTTTTATTCATTTATCCGTAAATGCCAAATCCTTTTCTTCACTAGTCCGTATAATGATTGGATAGTATCTTACTAGTATAAACTACAACCAAATGTTCTTGACGACCTTGCCAAGGAAGACGAAGAGATGTGCAGATAACGAGCTAGTATTCCGTCTGAACTATTAACACAAAGATATTTCGTTACCCCAAAAACAAAGCAATTGCAGACGATAGTTGTAACTGAGATGAAATTGAAACTATGAAATGAAATACCAAAAGTAATGAAATATTACTGGAGAGCGAAAAAACTGTTAATGTAAGCCATTTCTCTTTTTCCAATATCAACTGCAAATGTTCGTCGTCTAAGAATAGATAGAAACCAACGTATTGCAAAAGAAGTGTTAAAAACTTTACCAACTTTCGCCACATTTTTGCGTCCTGCAGCAGAAGACTTTCAAAAAGCATTGTGGAAAAAGGAGAAATTGCTTGTCACAAGCAATTTCTCCTTTTGTCACAATGCTTTTTCAATCCAATCACTTATCACAACAACAGAAATGAAAGATTTTCCACACTTTTACTAAGCTTTTTCAAAGTAGTCTGTTTCAAGTAGAAAAAATGTCGTCTGCTTCAAGTAAGAGAAAAGTCGTCTGCTGGTGAAAAAGTTAAAAGGATGCACTTAGACGACTACAATACATAGCATTATGCAAACCGGGTGCAGCGTTGCACTAAGGGGGTATTCGGTTACATTGGGGTATTTGCGGGCGTTTCAATCGCCTGTCTATCTTTTATGTTGAGCAAGGACCATGCGTGGGTTGAACCTAATGCCATTGAAATGTTTTTTGCTATTTTCTTCTGACAAATGTCTCCGTAATTGAAGCTCGTTACCGATCCGATGCTACCTTCAGTGCAAGAGTCAATTTCCCCACAATTGGTATATGTATTGTTTATTGTGTACCGTTTGATAAAGGATAAAGGCCTATGACTGTGACTCCTGGACCCACCAGTACTAGGCTAGGGTTCTGAAGAAACTTGCCAAGTCACTCCTAAGAAGCTAGAGGTGTCGGTGGGACTCGCACCCGGGAACCCCGGGTTCACGAAGTGTTCGCAGTATAATCCTCATCAAATGCCAATTAAAAAATCATAATAGAAATAAACATGTTTGCTACTTTACGGAAAATTGACCTTTCATGTGAAGACATGAGTTTACAGCAGTTTCAACAATAGAGAAATGAAAACTATGGACGAAATTAGTATAAAGAAACTTATTCGGTTGTCCTTTTTGCCTGTAAGGTGTTTAAGCGCCGTATCAACACGGTGTCAGTTAAGTTTCGACTTTCAAGGATCCACCTGCACTAGACAAGGGCTCTGAAATGACTTGTCAAATGTCACTTCCACGAAACCAGGGTATCGGTGGGGCTCGCATCCGGGACCCCAAGTTCTATGTGCTCTACCTTTACCACTTGTTGGGAAACAAAACAAAACCGCTTCTGAATAACTTCAAAAATGTTGGAAAGGGACGGTAAACCCCATTCTCGAACATTAGTGATTTAAAGAAAAAAACCGATTTGTAACACTATTTGAAAGTCAATGTTTCACGCAAAAATATAAAGTCGTAATGTGAGATTATTCTGTCTGATATTTGTTTGTCTCCTAGGCATGTATCAAGTGTTAATTGGGGGAAATGCTAAGCAACACGCACGCATCTTATTTTTTTCTATTTCTTTCTATTCTTTTTTTTTTCATATATATTTTTTCTATTTGCTTACAACACGCACTTGGTACAAACAATTTGTATTGGCACACACCGACAATAAAGAGTATTAAAGATTCAGATTTGCAATATCACGTTCAGGCAATGATTATTAAACATTTTATTGTCATTTATGAAATACTATGCTGCCTTTCAATATCGTAAAAATGCCTTTAAAATGCCACCTTTAAATAGTAACGTTAAGACCTCTCAGACGGAAAAATATTTAGAGTGTTTCCTTAAGATAACGAAGAGTATGGGTTACATATATCCGAATTTTCTTTCTACTGTTTCTAAACAGCTCGATCTTTCCGATCTGTCAATTATAAGCACAAAATTGCCTGTAAATTTTTCAGACTTATGCGGATCGTTATGAAAGCATTAAACCTATTATTTATAATGATACTGCATTATCAAGATATCTTCCATACCTATTTTACATGCGCAATAGACTTCGACCAGTATCAAGGTCACATCTTATCTTCATATGCTGATAGACTAACGTCTCAGATTTTCCTTTTGAAGGGGCTTTCTTATCCTAGTGGTTAGAGACCAGAACTTGAAATCACATGGTCCCTACCCGCGTGTGTTTAAGTCCTGGTAATGGACTTTTGTGAACTGTTGTATCCCGATTCCCGACTGACTTATGGAATGAAAATGTATCTACCCGGCTTGACCAGACAGTTAAGTACGGGGATTCCCTCCATCATTATTAGCAAGGCTTCGGAACATAACTAAAATAATGTTGACGCGATGTAAACCCATATAGATAGAAAATAAACCATTTGGAGTAAGGTTACGTAGTACTTTATCAATTCAATAAAGAACAATCTATTGAATTCAGATAAACAAAAAGTATAATGAGACAGAAAAAATCATTAAGTTGATCGGATACACCAATCTTCTTTTGAGGATTAACACTAAATTCAAAATCTTTAAAGAAAAAATAGAAATTCATACATTAAGTGTTCTTAATGAGGACTTTATGCTGTCAACGTTATATCGTCAAATTTTGACAGTTATATAAAAGTTACAAAACATCATGAAATGGATGTCACTTGTGTGCATATCTGTCTTTAAATTCTCAATCATTTTTCTACTTACGTCATGTACTTTTTTTTTTACTTTTATTAACATTTTATTGTTTCAAACGCAGGTGCAACATTTATTTAGACAATCATCTGAAATCGGTTTTTTTCGTTTCTTCAAGTGTTCGTTTGTTCATATGTTCGTACAAAGTCAATCACATTTTTGTATGTTGTTTGAGCGGGTTGTATGATGTTTAACGCCGTATAAACAATTTTTCAGTTGTGTTACGGCTCTTATGGGTCCACCAGTACTAGGCTAGGGCTATGAAGAGACTTGCCAAATTTCACTCCCACGAAACCTGAGGTAATGGTGGGACTCGAATCCCGGGACCTACAAATGTCCACCACCTTAACCACTGGGCTATGCAGGACCCCTTGTTTGTTGTTTAACGCCTCGTTAACAAATTTCAGGTTATGTTACTGCTTTTAAGGATCCGCCAGTACTAAGTTATGGCTCTGAACCGATGTGTCTTTCCAAAAGACACTACCACTGAACCTGTGGTGTACTCGGAGCTCGAAACCAGGGCCCCGTTAATAAACCCATCACCTGAACATGGATCGTGATACCAATGGTTCATGTCAAAATCCAAATCGACCAAGCGGCAATGGGCGGATATCTTAACATATAAATGGGGTTTACATCGCTTCAACATCATATGCCCGAATCTTTATAATGGGGTAATACCCCATATTGTACTGTCCATCAGGGCTGGTCAAGCCGGGTGGGACAATCGGCATTTCGTTCAAACTACCTCTTATGAAAAGGGGTGAATAAAGGGGAGAAGATGTATGATTCATCTTCAACAGTCGGGTGAAAATTGTAAGGCCAAAAACGGTTAGTAACAATTGAGTGAACACGGACAATTATCGCCAACATTCTACCCAGTAAAAATGCCTTAAGGCTAATATAATAATGTGCGACGCGTCATTGAGAAATGTAGAACGTTCTCGTTAACATTATATTGTATACATAGCATTATACCTTATTATAAAACAGTTATATGTATAGTCTTAGACAAAGCATTCTTTTGGATAAGAGAAATCATATGTTGTTCGGTATCAACTTATCTATATATATGCTTGAATATTGGTTTTACATCGCGTAAACATGATTTCAATTATGTTAACTTGCGGTGCTCGACCCTTAATGATGACCCCCGCATTCAACTGCTCATAACGGCTGGTCATGTCAGGTAAAACCATCGGCATGTCGTAAGTCAGTCGGGAGACTACCTCTCATGAACATTCAAAAGCCGTCACCGGGATTTGAACCCACTTGGAGAGCGATCACGTGATTTTAAGTTATGCACTTTAACCACTAGGCCGCGGAGGCCTCCTTGGTTTCCAGTACAATGTGGGATAATGAAGCAATAAAGATGTTATCTAGAGGATTTCGCCTCTTATCTACACCAATGTGATTTTATATATCAAATTTTAAATGGTGTCAGAGCAGTTTCGAAAATTCGAATCTAGTTATTCTACAGGATTCTGTCAGCACTTGAGAGGAACCATCGTTGTTTATCAAGACTTTCAATGAAAACCCTAACCCACCATTACTAGGATTAAAAAACACACACAAATTTTCAAGTCAATGGCTTGGCCACAGAGTATAACGTAATGTATTCGTTTGTTTTTGTGGGGTTTAATTCCTTTCAAAACATATCATTTATTTTTCAATTTTGTAACAGGTTTTCTGGATCCACCATTTCGAGCCTAGGGCTCTGAATGGTCTTGCCATGGGACACTCCCAAGAAACCAATTGTACCGGTGAGGCTC
Organism: Cerastoderma edule; assembly: GCA_947846245.1. Classification (NCBI taxonomy): domain Eukaryota; kingdom Metazoa; phylum Mollusca; class Bivalvia; order Cardiida; family Cardiidae; genus Cerastoderma; species Cerastoderma edule. Next base: position 48,922,343 of record OX401405.1, read on the forward strand.
GAACCCGGAACTATTGAGTTATTAGACATGCGTAGAAATCAGTTGAATTCAATTTATTTCTTATTTTTCGCGTGACCTCAAGCACATCAAAGACCATCTATTAGTAATAACTTCACTATTTTATCCAAGCGATCAGTTCAAACGAGTGTGTTTCAAAATACATAAGTCGTTATTAAGGAAAAAGTAGTCCCAGCGCATGAAAAATAATTTCAAATGGAGACGCATCTAACAGATAACCATAAGGACTGATAATATCAAATGCACAGGTATTCTCCTCAGTAAAAATGATTCTAATTAATCTTTTGACAAAGGGAAATTGAAACAAACATAATTGATGACTGATTCTTTCCATGATACGCGAATTGACCACGAACACACTGAAAATCTGAGCCATTGTATGATGAAAACAGTTATGTCAAATTCAAACAAACTTTACAACCAACATTAATGACTAGATCTTTATAAGATATGCGAATTCACCACAAACTCATGGAAATGGAAGCCAAACTATGAGGAAAAAAAGTAAAACCAAATAAGGAAAACTTTTACAAACAACATCAACGACTGGTTATTTCAAAGGCATGTATTATGTGAATTTACCACATACGCACCGAAAATACAAATGTAAGACCCATTTTAATGAAAACACAGTTAGTCAAATCAGAACAGATCTTCTATCAAACATTTTGAAAATGACTCAATGGTTTAACAAAGATAACATTGCAGTCAAATTGAAACATATTTAACAAATAACCTTAGGGACTGATTCTTCCACAGATATATGCATTTACCACAAACACGCCGTTGATGTCTTTATTCGATAACGAGTAGTTGTTTTTTCGCCTCTGGTCTGTTGACTGAATACATTGATTACATTTCTAGGTTGAACCATGGATGACCTTTGCACAGACAAAATAAACATGTAGTTTAAACTTATGTATTTATTTATTTTACATCGATTTTGAAATAATTTATTATAACTTAGATAAAGCACTTTCGATTCTGCTTCCTGGGTAAATAACCAGTACGTCATTCCTGAGTTGGGCATGCGATTGCTTTGAAAACTCTAATAAAGTCGAATATGAATCAATGAAAGGACATATTTATGACAACATTCCTGAGTTGGATATACGATATGCTTTAGTCTATAAGTAACCAGTCAAATGCCAGAATCTTGAAATAATCCCTTTTTTGACAATTCTATGAATTGCTAAACTCGAACAAAGACCAATCAAAAGAAGACTTATGACATCATTCCTGAGTTTGACATGAGATAGATTTCAAAACTCTAAAATAGTTTAATATGGATCAATGAAAAGACAGATTTATGACAGTATTCCTTAGTTGGACATACGATATGCTTTATTGACTCGACTCTGATGAAAGGAAAGGTCATAACCCGTCATCCCCGAATAAGTCGATTTAATTGAAATCCATCCGAGTGTGTCTTAGAATAGAAACTACATTGGGTCAAAGGTCAATGCTACTAAATATCGAATAAAACATCATTACAAATATGATACGGATATATATCCGGTTTTAATGGGTAGAAAGGCAATCTGAACTCATCGGGTTTATCCGGTGAAAATTCTTTTGACGTAAAATGGTAGCCTTTGTATTGTTTCTTGCAAGGCGGCTTTCGTTGTACTTTCATTTTCAAGCGAAAATGTCAAATGCTAAATCTTATCGGTCATTCATGTTCGTTAAGGAAACAACGATGTATCACTATTTATATTATCACTATAACGTAGTATGAGTTACCGACCAACAGCGATGATTTTGAATGATGTTCAACACTTCCATATGCAATGAACTACTCAACGTGGACGCTCAAAGGCAATGTGTTATTAGTCGGGAATTGTAACGCAAAATATATACGCCACACTTCTATTTGAGCTATATTTCTCAGGTCACGGAAATACCAGAGTGGTTACGATTAGTAGAAAGGGTCTGGACTCAGTGGAAGGTCACATATGTATACGGAGAAGTTTATAAGTCGATTTAAAACTCAATAAGTTGACTTTTTATACCTCGTATCCGGGATTTGAACCAACGCGTAGATTGGGCTTTGAGATTTCAAGATCTAACCATTATAGGGCGGGAACCGACTTCATACTAGTGCAAACAGGTTAGATCCAAACCAGCCGCCAAGTAAATTGGTGGCTGACAAATGATGTAACTTGTTTGCTTCCCTGTAGTATCTTTCCTAAACAAAATTTAGTAGATGTTGAAGGCTTTGGAAAGCAGAAAACACAAAAATCTATTTTAGAAAATTAACATGCTTTCTAAGGGCTATACCCTATTCGGAAGGCCGACAAGGCCCCCGTAAAGTTTTCAGGGGAAGTAAAGGGCTCGGTGGTGTAAGGCAATACCCACAAACAAAAACTACATCACATTTTTTAACCTTGTATGCTCTGAAAGAGAAGACGAGATATTTGAAATAAGATACAAACGACTTATTGACTGGTAAACTAGTTCGCCACCAGCCCTTATATGTATTACTATAGTTAAACTTATCTTTTAACATCGATTGTGAAAAAAGTTCTTACAACTTATCACTCTCGATTCAGCTTCCTGGATACATAAACAAGTACTCGCGCCGAATGTGGATCAATGAAAAGTCGCAAAGCAGATCTCCCTTCTCACAGGATTCGAACCTACGACCCTCGTGTCCGGAGGCCGACACTCTGTACAAGGACCACTGTCCGCAACATATATAATAACAGCTCACTAAATAGGACTTACGAGTTGAGCTTGTTTTTAAAATGGGACGATTTTAGCAAGAACTACCATCAAAGTATACAGGTAGAATACCCACAGTAAGCCTTTTTAAAATCTATGTCGTCGTAATACTTCGGTCGTTCTCGGTATGCATCGGTCGGGACCGTAACTATTCGGTTGAATAGTTCCGTCCCCGATCGGCGTAAACCGAGAACGACCGAAGTAATCCGACGACGGAATCAGTTCCGAAATGGCGGAATTTGGGTATTCTACCTTATAGCAAAAACGAATTCCAATATCTCATTTTACATTACTTTGCTTTTTTGGATTTTTTGATGTTTGACCCATATGTTGGAGAGACGACCATAAGCCAACCGGCATCAAATGACAAGATGGTATTTCTTTCTGAGAGAGTGTCACGATAGGTTGAAAAGAATTACTTTCGAGACGCAGTAAAGTAAAGATGGGCATGTTTTCGTGTTTGGTCAGATTACGGTACGTATATTATCTGTGTATTAATACCATTTTCAACAGGTTTTTTTTTCCATACACCATGGCGTTTCCCGAAGAATAATCAGTGGGACCTTTTCGATGCACAAAGCACCGAATTGTTAAGAAAGCATAGTGACAAAAGAAAATGGCGATGACGAAGACTTTTTCAAAAGAAAATAAAAAATGCCATGTAACAATCACCATAAACACAACGATAGTGTTCCTTGTTTACTATAGATCTTTATAACATGAGTTAAGCTTTAGATGTGAACACTACCGAAATTCCATTACATGTAATTGTTTGTATCTAACGCCGTGTCAACAACTTTAAAGTTATGTAGTGGCTTTCCTGGATTCACCAGTATTTTGCTAGAGCGCTGAAGTAGCTTGCTAAAGAGAATCCAAAGAATCCAGAGGCACCAACGGGGCTTGAGCCCTGAATCGCCGGGCTTGAGACCCTCATTTTAACCACTAGGTTACGCAGGCCTGGGCCGAAACAAAGTTCCATATTGGATGAATTGTTATCCATGTAATACATGAACCCGTTTCAACAATATTGGTCTTTGAAACTAATTCAAATTGGAAATTACACTCCTTATCTTTAAATAACGAACAAAATATAATCCGATTAGCCACTAGGAATATACTACATGTATTTTGATAAAATTGATACAGGCATTTTTCGTGTTTTACAGCAGAGGGCTGTGAAAGGCACGTTTCCAAATATAAATTTCGTTGAAATGCAATTTTCTCGTACAAAGTCAAACCGAGTTTTTAGTTTCTCCACTTCGGCAATTTCAGCGATATATCTTCCTAAAAATTAACAGGCCTATACCTCTTTTCTATTGATGGAGAATATACTCTGAGATTGAATGCACGTAAAGAGCCATTTCTAATTCTGTCACGATTGTTTCTTAACCCTTTCCCAAACAATTACGACATTTGACCGCTTTGTTGCAGACGACTTTAGAAAACATTGAGGGAAAAGGAGAAATTGCTCGTGACGAGCAATTTTTCCTTTTCCCACAATGTTTTATGCCCTATCAACAAAGTATTTTCCAATGTCATCACATTTTGATATGTCGTCTGCAAACTCTTTCAATTTGGGACAGTCGAAAACTTGTTGCTTGGGAAAGGGTTAATACTTCGTCTGAAGATGCATTAAATTTGTTTGTATGGTATTCAACCCCGTTTCGTTATGTTACGAATTTCCTGAATTGTTCAGTACTAGACTAAAGTGGCTCTGAAGTAGCCTACCAAAGGACACTCTCACGAAACCAGATATACAGTCCAACTTGTGTTAAGCAACCATCCATTTAAACAACCAACCTGCCTTCAACAACCACTTCAGAAAGTCTCATTGTTGGATTAATATTGTACATCAATTTGTGTTAAGCAGTCAACCTATCTTAGACAGCCAATTTTCTCAGTTCCATAGGCTGGCCTCTTAACACAAGTTTAACTGTTTGGAATTGGCTCTAACTCGGAAACGCTAAATTCTAAGTCCACCATCTGAACCGCTGGGCCACCCAGGACCCTAGATGCATTTAATCCTTTCCCAAACGATAACAACATTTGACCACTTTGTTGCAGACGACTTTAGAAAACATTGAAGGAAAAGGAGAAATTGCTCGTGACGAGCAATTTTTCCTTTTCCCACAATGTTTTCTGCCCTATCAGAAAGCTATTTTCCAATTTCATCACATTTTGATATGTCGTCTGCAAACTCTTTCAATTTGGGACAGTCGAAAATGTGTTGTTTGGCAAAGGGTTAAACCAGTACAAATAAAAAATGAAGCAAACGACTAAATCGTAGAACAGACTATTGAAAATGGGGTGTGTATTGCAATTGTCAACCCGTATCTTGTCCATCGACTTACCCAGCGGGCTTGTCTTATTCACACACGTCTAATCTTAATAGAAATCACCAGACATATGTCCCCAAAATTGGTAGGGGGTTTTACCGTGTTATTAGATATTAGACAGTTTTGTTTTAAATGACCATTATTAAAGGAGACAAAATATACGTTTACAGGACGATTTACGTCATTCACAAAGCTCCAGTATGGGCTCTTTGAATGACTGTGACAATCTGAACACATCGGGTTTTTTAAATGAAAACACCTCTGAAATAATAGGGATGACGCCATATTGGTTCCCAGCGGAATGACGTCACTACACTTTCGTATTTAAAAATAGATCTTTAATGTGAAATCTAAAAAGTCGTTTAATTTGATTGAGGAAACAACTTTACATGTCACAACCACAACTTTGCCATTTGGTATGGGTTACTGATAAAAAGATTATTTAAAAGGATGTCCAACCCTTCCATACACATTGAACTACTTAACTTGCATGCTTAGAAAATGTGTTGATTGCCGGATGCCGATTTGCCCGAAAAATTGTAACCCTACACTTATATCCGAGGTGTATTTCATAGCTCACGGAAATACCCAAAATACCCGAGTAGTTCCGATTGCGACTGTGACTGGCGACCTGTATTAGTTTAAACTAATTCATATTATATCGTTTGTGACGGAAGCTTCAGGCTTGTTAAATCCTCTCTCGATGGCTGCTTCCTGGATAGTTAACCAGTATTCACGCCGAATTGTTGGACTAGTCCCGGATATTTTTATCTCACCTAATGGGGATCGAACCCAAGAGCTCCGGATCACCACTCTTCAAATGGTGCCCACGTTCTGTGTTAAGATAGCAATAATTGAATGAGACAAGAATCGTAATGTAACAGACAACTTACGTATTACGGACGTCAGTTATTTAAAACGCTACAGTAGGAGCTATCTGAATTTATCCTGTCACTAGTGTCATTTTGGGACCGATAACTAGGTGCCGTATAACATTTGTGATATCCGGGACTAATTATATACCACATGCACGTGACAAATCATGACGTCATAAGAACGACATGACGTCATGTTTACATGATTCTCTACTTATTTTGTCCTTTTTTCTCGTGTTTTATTTACATCTTGTTTGTTTGTTTGAAAGAATACATTAAGGTAACAGGATAAATAGAATAGAAAGTTGGTGTCTTTGAATTGGAAAAGTTATCGGGCTCGGCTTCGAATTATTATCCGTTTCGCCTTCGGCTCACCGGATAATACTCCTAAGCCTTGTCCGATTACATTTCCGATTCACGACACCAACCATCTATTCTCTAACTTACGTCCAGTATGAAGATAACAATAAGTAAAAGAGACATAGTCGCGGTTTATAGAGGAAGTAATTACTTAATACGCACGTCAGGCATTTTAAAAGCTCAAGCTTTCAGAATGACTGCCGTCCTTTATTAAAATTGCTTTAGACAAGATAACTTTTCACGCTCTTTTTAAGAACAGTCACTACAAAAATAAGGTTGATGTACTCCTTGTTAGTTAAGACATTGAGCATTAGTCATAACCAAGATTGTTTCAATAACCTTAACTTATCTATTTATTTATTTAATTTTTTGTTTATTCATTCATATTCTTTTATAAAAAGCTGTTAGAATACATTCTATATGTCAAACAAAAAACAATCGTATGAATCAACGCATTACATGCATATACTTGTTGAACGAATCTTTCTTTCCACCATATAGTTAGCTCCAACCAAGTTACTTTTCAATGTACTTCTTAGATAGTTAAGCATTACAAAACAAAGTGTAAGTTAAAGTTCTGTATGTCACATATTTGAATAGTTGTTATCTTATTTTGACAAAGGAATGCTGATGTTATTTCAAGATTATATAAGATGATATTATAACGAAGTCTTAAGATTCGTTGATGCCGTAAGTCACATAGTAGCATGATTCCCAAATACTATTTTTGACAAGTTAACCAGGAAACAACATTGTTATCCTTTACATCTGCATTTAAAGAAGGTAATCGTTTTGGGCGCAAATATGATAAACAGTTTGGAAACATTAATATGTACGATAAATTTAAACATTATATAGTTTTTGTCAGCTAACAATGCACTAGATCAGAAATATAAGCAGGTGTCTGTTTTTGTTTAAATGAAATTTAATGCCGCTTTCAAAACCTTGATGCAATCAATTTTTATTGTGTTTAATGCTGTATCAACAATTGTTCAGTTATGTAACGGATTTTCCGGATCAACAATTACTAGGCTAGGGTTCTGAAGTGACATGCCAAAGGTCACTCTCTGATACCAGGACTGCCTACAAGGAAATAGAGACTCATGAACTAAGATTACAAATTCATTAAGTGTGTTTCCACTTTCGAAATCAATCCGTTTATTGTTTACAGGATCACTGAGCAACAACATCAATGCATGTTCTATTTTTTCCAATACTGATCAAAGAGAATTTCACGCATAGTCGCAGAGTATACGTTCACATCAAACAGATATGAGAAGATGGGTCTGTATCTATACACAAACACAAGAGCATCGGAAACGATGGTTTGAATATATGGGGTTTTAACACTGTAAGAAAGGATTTTTAAGCTAGGGTACGGCTTTCATGGATTCACAAGTGATTAGCCAGAGCTCTGAAGGGTCCTGCCAGAGGACACGCGATATCAGAGTTACCGTTGGCGCTTGGGCCTAAGTTCAAAGACTGCCACCATAACGACTGGGCTCACAAGTTCGTCGTATCTGATTAGAGTCTATTCCATTTTAAACAGTAAACATGCTTTGTGGAAGCTAATCAGGTTAATTGTTTTATAACCTTTATTTCCGATCGGGAGTCGAAAAGCTTTGCAATTGAACAGAATTGCGGATGAAATTCTAGCGCTACGAAATCTTCCTGATTCAACACATTCTGGGCAAGCTTTCACCAAACTGCTACAAAGAATTAAAGTCAGATTAGACTGCACTCATGTGCGATCTGAATCGATCCGGTTCCTCTTCGATCGTACATGCGTAGGTATCCTCTGCCTGCCGGCATTCTATAGAAATACTCGAGCAGCCGCGATCGCATACCGAGCTGATTCGGCCTTCCGAACTTTGCCAAAGAGTTCCGATCCGGTTTTCCCGGGACCCGGTTCATACAATAATGATGACGGAACCGTACGTCCTGTGTTGTCTAATCGATAGTTAGAGACATTTTCCAATAGGGGTCATTAATTTTGATTGATTTTCCTAGGTGAGGACAGATCGATATCAGTGAAACTGGAGCCGGCTCCGGGACAGAGAAGAGAAAGTTTGTATTGCTTTATGTCTTCGTTTTATACATCGGTTAACCCTTTACCAAACACCAAATTTTCGAGTGTCGTAAATTGAAAGATTTTGCAAACGACTTTTCAAAATGTGATGAAATTGAAAGACACTCTTCTGACAGGGCAGAAAAGATTGTGGAAAAAGGAGAAATTGCTCGTTCAGAGCAATTTCTCTTTTTCCAACAATGTTTACCAAAGTCGTTTGCAACAAACTGGTCAAATGTCGTTATTGTTTGGTAATGGGTTAAATAGGAGATCAAGGATGATGCTGATGTTCAACACTTTTGACACAGATAAATATTTGGTGCCGTGTCATCAACTTTATTTCGTTGTTTGCATTCTATAAGTTTATTTCATCTATTGCGCCATGTTTAACATGACATTTGTCCAGTTGAAATAAATCTCAAGCTTTCTAAAACCCTTGTCAAAATTAATTCAGTAATAAAGCGTTGATAAGTGAACAAAACATAAATCCTTGTATTTCTACTATTATTCAATGATCGTGTCATGCCATTGACTGCTTTCCCACATAATTGCTTTTTCCAATTGTAAGAGAGAAAATCTTTATTTCACACTGGTCTATTTGAACGTCAGAGAAAACGTGTTGGTTGAGCCAAAGTATGGAACTCTTGACCCCTCTTTTAAGAATGCTATTGCTGGAAACAGCGTGCAAAATCAAACCGATTAATCTTTTCCTATTTTGTTTATGTTGGGCTTAAAACAGTGTCAACAACTTAACATTAATTTTGTGTCCTTCCTGGATTTACCAAAGCAAGGCTCCGTTGTCTGCTTTGTATGTTGTTCAATGCCGTATCAATAATGTTTCAAGTATGTAAAGGCTTTCCTGGATCCACCAGTGCTAGACTTTGGCTCTGAAGTGACTTGCAAAAGGTCACTCCCACGAAACAAGAGGTCTCAGTGCTTTGAGTCCGCGACTTTGATCACTGGACCATGCATGATCCTAACGGTTCTGAAGTGTCTTGCCAAAGGACTCTCCCACAACACCAGAGGTAGCGATATTTTCCCGTTACGAGGACATGTTGGTATCGATTATATCAAAAACAGGATCGGTGGAGAATGTTTTATATCGGATGAGTTTAGATAAAGGATGACAACCTCTCGCGCCTTGACACAATGGATACGGATAAACATCGTTCTACCCTTCTCTAAATACAACCCATCCGTCCCAGAACTGTGTCTAGTTTCTAGTCTGTTTGCTGGGAGTTTCATAAAGCAAATCTTTTCCTCATTTTCATTTTATTCAAATCACGGCCACAGCTAATGTATTCCTAATCCAAACCAGTATTGTTGTTGTAAGTTTTGTATATGTCTTTTAATCTTTTTATATCTGATTTATCCGGTGCTGGATATTCTGCATCCAGAGACAATACCAACAGCAAAAGAACAAAGGGTCATTAAAGTAATACGTTAATAGCAGTGTTTTGGTCTCAGTATGACAGGCCTGTCTCAAGCCTGCGACTTCCACTGAAAAATGTTCAGCTTTGCGAATGCGCCCAAATGTTTTCGTACTTCTCTGTATAGTTGGTTAGCGACGATTCATCCGAAATGATGCGTTTAAATGAAACATGCTTTAAAAACAATGCATATTGATAGTTTATATGGGAGCTTAAAGCCGTGTAAACTATGTTTCAGTCATGTAATGGGTTTCATTGATACACTAGTACTACACTAAGCTTTGTAGTGCCTTGCAAAGTTGACACTCCACCAAACCCTCCGAGATCTAAGACCGCGCCACCTTAACCCTTTACCAAACGCCAAATTTTCGTTTGCCCGAAATTGAAAGAGTTTGCAGAAGACATTTCAAAATGTGATGAAATTGAAAAATAATCTTTAGATAGGGCTGAAGACATTGTGGGAAAAGGAGAAATTGTTCTTTAAGAGCAATTTCTCCTTTTCCCACAATGTTTTTCAAAGTCGTCTGCAACAAACTGGTCAAGTGAAGTTATTGTTTGGTAATGGGTAACAATAGTCAATGGACTACGCAAGACTAATACCACCGCTCATAACAGTAGGGTTTATTCCTGATGAATCGGTTCATAACGGTATCACAAACATAAGAAAAGGTCTCAACACAATGTCGTAACGAATGTTTGTTTATGACAACCGGACTTTGCTGAACGTTAATCGATAATTTACCTCTATCAAGTAGATCATGTTACAGGAATTATCGCATAAGATGGAAACAACTGATTCACCTTTTATATCTGATCCGTCTTGCTCAATCGGCTGTTTTTGCTTTATTTATAAATAAGTACATACTAATAGTCACATCTTTCGTATCTACACAGTTCGTCACATTACAGATGAATGGTTCAGAAACTACTTTTGCAGAAGGGTAAAATAAACATTTTTTTTTTCTGTGTCTGTATAAATGCGTTTGACACATACATTCTTGCTACTTGATAGGTAAATGCTGTGGATACTGCCCTCAACTTCTATACTATTGTAAAAGACGAGAGACAAATTTTGTCGATGTTTGCCAATAAAGAAATTGAAATTGAGATTAGTACAGAAGCCCCATGTGACTGGAAAATATAATTTCTCCATATCTAAAATCAAAATGTGCTGTTTATGATCCAAAATTTGTAGTTGGAGTGGTAGTCCCAACATGCTACAAAAGGCGAAATGACAAATGGAAACAAAATTTCTACTCACACCCACTTTCCTTGGCATGTGCAGTTTATCCGTAAGTACGCCATGTGAATAAGTTTCCTTCTGTTCCTCTATTTCTCTTTCTCTCTTTCTCTACATACCGTGCATGGGCATAACTTTAGAGAAAGCATAGTATTACTCACACACGTGTTATTTACACGGATGTCTAATTCAACACTGCACGGATTTTGCTTAAATTGCACGTGTTAATTTTAGGAATAACTGTTTTCTTTTTAAACCCTTGTCATGTTTTGTACAACATTTGACGGGTGATGTAGAGGGTTATTATTCCGGAAACGGTAGGATAAAAAGAAGAAATTGCTCGTTCTTGAGCGAGCAATTTCTTCTTTTTATCATAACGTTTCCAAAATTTATCTTGGAATTGTTTTATTTTATGATAAAAAGTGCGTAAAGAATCACAGTCATCGGGTGTTTCTGTCTGTGTACTTGGAAAAGTGAAACCACTGCTTTTAAGTACATGCATGTAAAGGTTTTTCTAAAATGCTGAATAGCCTGTAGTTTCTGACATAACCATTACGCTCAGACCACTTAATTGTATGATGCTGAACCGATCGAAACTCTTCGGCAAATTCCAGCCCGTCAAAATCACCGAGGTGTACTGATTGGATGTTTAACGTCATATTCAACAATTTCCTAGTTACATCTCGTCCTGTATCCAAATGCTTCCCTTTCACTTAATTGGACCAAGTTCCATTTGCAATGCTATCCCTCATTCATACATGCCAGAGCATGATTAGAAGGAAGTCATTGCCGCCATTGGATCTTTGGAATCGTTTAGTTTTAACGTATTTATGATGGAAGGGTGAAGCTTATTGCATCCACTCTCGATGACTGCTTTCTAGATACTAAACGAGTTCTCGCACCGATTTGTGGGCTAGTCACGGTAATGTTCACGTCGCCTAGGGGGAATCGAACCCGAAACCCTCAGAACATGAGATCTACGTTCTACCTTTGCACCACTGTCACCCACTTTCCACTATGAATTGAGAACGGAGAAAAGGTAGCTCGGTAAAGTCCAGTGAGCTTCCTATTTGAAAAATCTAAATAAGTCAATAATGACAGCAACATAACTGAAATAAGACATGATCACGTCTGTGTGCGAAAATGGTTGTCAAGTTTTAGTTTTGTCATAATAATCCTTTTTAGAGAAAATGACAATGAGTTCCTCGGATTTTTTTATAGCGTCAAATATAATTTAAACAACTGAAATACATTTATTTTAATATCTTGCAGAAACCGACGACTTTGTGGGCGTTTATAAATTTATCAGGTAGCTAATTAGACTCTGAAATGCTGTATTTATGTGGGTGAGCATTCATTTTTTTGGGAGAATATAAAGCAGAACGGGGAAACACCAGGGTACTTTTTTACTGAACAACTTAAGGAAAATATTTGCGTACGTCAAAACTGATACACTTGGATTGTATCTTCATTGACAGAACAATATTGAAATGTGACACGTCATTGGAAGCCGCTTCCAATGATGTGTTTCTTTACAATATTGCTTAGCTCAATATTGAAATTAAAGGGGTTGTTGTTTTATACTTACTCAAATTTTAAGCATAAACTTTTTAGTAAAACGGAACCAATGTGATTTTCTCTTAAACATTCGTAATACATGTTTGCGTAAGCATAAATATTAAAAGGAAAAGACTACACGAGAAAGGCGTCTACTTAAACGTGAATGGAACACGTATCCGTCTCGCTTTCAAAATCTTTACCGTACTGCTCAATGCATGGCTATTTTTCATTCACAAATACACAGTTACCTTTGAGATTCAAGGGTTACCACAAGTTTGTAAACGTAGGCGAGAAACTAAAAAAAGAGTTTGAGAGACATGTCTGTCCCAGGAGCAATGGTATTGGGACACATCAATGTCTTTGTAATTTCGATCATGATTAGCACTTTTGGCCATTCAAAACATTTCCCTATTAGAAAACAATATATACATGAGTTTGATTGCAAAATACCGAGCACACTAAAATGAATCCATCTATCAAAATCATGGGATGAAAATTTGGCAAAATATCTCAAATTCGCTTTTAGAGAAAAAATATCTTTCACGCATAATATCACTTAGATGATTTTGTAGTTCATCTACATTGAAACAGAATTAATTGTTTAAAATGCATGTAATAAGACTTTGATTATTGACCTATATACATGGTTTATCTATGATTTGTATTGTAAAAGTGACAGAACAAAATTGGTGGTGGTCAAATAAAACATATTTATTTATCCAAAGAGAGTAAGCATTGTTTCATCCACCTTAAAAAAGCTGCCCTACCAACATTTGTCTAAGGTAAATAGCCCCGAGGTGTAAGGGGACATCTGTTTTACCAAAAGAATTTTTATTTCTCAAGGCATTTTAAATGACTATGTCACAGATTGAGATTTTAATCGTTTTAAAATAACATGTCGTCTACGAATTAATTGACAACACAAATTCATAACGTCACATAGAAGTAGATCATTGAGTCGCTTCATTTGAGACGCTTCTCATACATAGCAATTTGGTAAAGATATAGCACTCTTGTCCTGTAGATGTACAAGTTACAAGTTGAAAACTATCTTAACGGTTTATTTCATATATAATGATCGGTTATTTCCGTCTTATGGAAGTGAATTACATGTACTATAGCCTTGTGTTGAATCCCTAAAATGAGGTGTTATGATGCCTCAATCGTACAGTCTCTATGCATATTTGAAAAGCTCGCTGTTGCATAGTCTCTCCCTAATATATATGGTGTCTCGTTGCAGCGTTGTTTCTTATCGTTATAGAGATTTTTACTTTTCACTTATTTGTCATCTCTGTATTGTAAGCCTTTCCCAAATTCATCTTAAAGTATTATCAGTACTCGATGCTTATTGATAACATGCTTTTGTATTTGTATGCAACCCGTGTAATCGGCTGCATGCCTTTATATGCAATAAAACATTGAATTGAATTCAATCGAATTGCATTTGACGCCAAATATGTGGTTTTCTGGCGCTGAGACCATACCTCTCAACCCTGTGATTGCCTCACTACACGATATGCTGTGTACGGTCAATTTCACCCGAAAGCCCAGCCGAACAATGGGTCAAATACCACCCGCAAGGAGAATTGTCGGGGTCAGCCCGGTGTGTAACAATACACAAATGTGGTTCTGACCTAGAGACGTTTAGAGACGCTTAGTTTTGATGCAAAGATATGTCGAGGGTTAACACAAAACTATGTATATTTTAAGTGCTTCGCATTTTGGAAGGACTTATCAAGGTCTTCCATTGAACCCTCAGCATGTGGTTTGTAAAATCGATTCCTAGTTTAAGTCAAATACTCTAAATTTGTTTTGCTTTTCTTATAATGTTGCTCGGTTACTTTAAGGTATTGTGGAATACAATGTGTATGCCTTATCTTTCAGAAACGTAAGAGACAGAAACTTTATATTTCATCTCCTATACAAGAATGTACGTATATCGATTGACAGTACATTATTTTGTTAAAGACCTTGTTTAACCCTTTCCCAAACAACAAATGTTCAACTGTCCCAAATTGAAAGAGTTTGCAAACGACATTTCAATATGTGATGAAATTGGAAAAAATCTTCTGATAGGGTAGAAAACATTGTGGGAAAAGGAAAAATTGCTCGTTACGAGCAATTTCTCCTTTTCCCACAATGTTTTCTTAAGTCGTCTGCAACAAAGGTCAAATGTCGTTATTGTTTGGGAAAGGGTTAAAATGGTGATGTACATTAAGTGTTTAAGTCTATTAAAATAATTCTGATTGTTATTCATGATAGTTTTTGAAAAAGGATAACAATATACCAAGACTACAACTAGCGGTTTACTTATCGACTTATGGACACTACTCGCAATATAGACGGACATCACAATTAATGAAAGTACAATATTGCAATGTGACAGGTCATCAGACGCGTCTTGGAGTGACGCTTTCAGTGACATGTCACTAAGCAGTATTGCTTCTCGCTATATTGAAATAAAAGGTAATTCTGTTTAGAATTAATGCAAGTTTTGGGCGTATGACATTTAGTAAAAAACTACCCGGGGTCTTTTTTGAAATGATTTGGAAACTGTATTCAAACCAACGAACACAAATGCATGTACATACACGAGTACAATACCAAATCGTTTTCGTTTATCTTTCTACATCACCTGTCCATCTTACGTTCTCTTTAATCATTTAAGAGACATATTTTTTTTGTGTGAGAAAAATTCGGTCTGACCCACTACCTAGTGACATTAGGTCAATACAGTGTTACATATGTCAAGTTACCACACGTTCAGCGAGAGACAAAAGCCGGCCTCATTAGCGCAAAGGTTACGTTTTAATTACGTACAACGGACGTTAAAACGTCAGTTTAAAATGAATTAGCAATTCATTTTTGTAGTCGTACATTAATGTACAATTTCCCACCTTTGTTAAAGAAGTGTGTGCTTTTAAAGAAAATGCTCAAAAACATCATTGGAAAGTGATGCTGCAGAGTAGACGTTGCTAAGCACCCCATCTGATCCTAAGCATCTATTTCCGCCCTTAATGTAATCGAGTCAAGAATGTGAGGATTTTTATTGGTATAATTTGAGTTTAACGCCGTATCAACAGTATTTCATTTTTAACAGCTTTCCCGTATTTCATCAGTACTAGACAGGCATTTAAGTTGTCTTGCCAAAGGACCCTCCCAAGACAAGTCTAAATTAAGGAGAGGGACCTTATAAGCCTTTAGCGTCAGTTCCAATTTGTTTAACTTAATTGTTTGTAAATGTATATAATGGTGTTTATTTCTTGAATTGATATGTTTAAACTGTAAGTCTCAGTATAGCTGGTATGGATTAAACCCTGGACCTCGTGTCACAAGCCCTACTACCTGGCCACGTAGTAGGACCCATCTGTAAACAAAGCTTCTAGGACAAAACAAACGTCTTTTTATTAGTTAATGAGGTTGTACTGTCCTATCCATGCTATACAGTTCAATCCGAGTGGTTACCCCTTTCAATCAAAGCGCTGATAACGCTGAAGGACTTAGGTGCGTTTAAAGCAAGATGATTGAGGATACATTTCAAAATTCTTTAGGCAACATCTCGAGGAAAATAGCGGCTCCTTTTACCACCATTACTATAATGATTATTTCTGTGAACAGAGACTGAACGATAGTCTATTTTTCGAACATCTGGACATTTTACGATTTTCCATGAGGCAACAGTTATAATAATATAGAGCAAAACAAAGCTCGAGTAAATCCGGACTATATTCCTAGTTCCAAGAAGATTAGTCCGCACAGTGAAGGCGGATGTTTAATGAGTAATTGGGGTCAGACCGCTGTTTGTGTATCAATAAAGTACCGTCCCTTAAAAAGTGGTATGTAAATTCAATGGACTAAGGTGCTGACGCACCGCACCCTTAGTCCAAAAACTAATGGAAGTGAGTTATGTTTCGCTACCTTTTTCCGCGGCGCACTTCCCCCTTTGAAGGTGCGCTAGAGCGTGCGGGTTTGGCATATAGCTTATACAATTTCTCTCTACACGCTATTTGCATTCAAGCTTAATATTTACACCTTGTTCGGATTTCGTTTTTTCTATTTTAATATATTGAACTGGTAGTTTAAAATCGGCGCACTCCCACACGGATTATGAGCACGAATAAAAGAAAACGACCCCAAACCATCAAGACTCCGACCCCGCCACCCTTTATGTGGTTTTGAATTTGATAGGTGAGCGGACAAAAGACGATTTAAAGTTTTGAACATTGATACTCTGTAGATGGTCATTTTGGAACATCTGTCTGAGATTACGTATTCTAGTACCATCAAATATGGCAGTTTGGGAATTGTGGAATTTCGAATTCAACACTAGACGATAATTATAGATTACAAGTATTTTTCTTTTCTTTTTTACTAAACTAATTACCAAACAATAACGACATTTGGCCAGTTTGTTGCAGACGACTCTTGAAAACATTGTGGGAAAAGGAGAAATTGCTTTAAACGAGCAATTCCCCCTTAACCCACAATGTTTTCTGCCCAATTATAAGATTATTTCTCGATTTCATCACATTTTGAAATGTCGTCTGTAATCTCTTTCAATTTGGGTCGGTCGAAAATGTTGCATTTGGTAAAAGGTTAAACTTTTAAACATCGATACTCTGTAGATAGTCATTTTGGGAGACATTCTGAGATGACATAACCTATGTTTTAAGGTTTAAATGTTATAGTAATGATAACATTCTGTTGAATAGTATGTGTTGAAGAGTCTTTCGCGATCATTCTTTTTTGAAAACGTATACAATAAAGCATATATTGTTGGTACTCATTGTATAGTTGTCTTATCGAGACAATAATGATGAGTTCCAACAATATATGATTTAAAGCGGTTATTAATAAGACTATGAATTAGGAAAATGCGCCTTGTATCTTTACATTATAGTGATTGTGCATAGCAGGGTCTATTTTATTATTTTATTATTTTATTGTAAACATCAATTCCTGCGCCAACTTTCCCATAACTACAATGTCCATGAATATGAACTCATCCCGAAAACGTTCTGACAAAGGAGGGTGAGTACGTCAGGAGAAGATCTCGGTTAAAAAATAATACATCGCATTTTATTAGAACTCTTTTTACTTTTGATAAAAGATTTTATGAGACACCGTGTTACGATCATTATCTTCTTAAGTTATTTAAAGTGTGCATAACATTTATTCGTTCGTAAAGTTTAAAGTTACGCCGATCTTGTTTATGTTTAGATATATCACGGTTTACTTGGACTAGTCAGTACTTAGCAAGGAGTCTGAAGTTTCTTGCTAATGGACAATCCCTTAGCTCAAGTGGTGTCAGTAGGGGCTCAAGCCCAGGACCGCCGTGTTGTTATTGAACCACCTTTACTAACGGTCAACGCGTGACCCCTTTCGTATTTTAATGAATATGCTAATAAAGAGGAAATTTATGAGAAGTTTCGTGTAAAATAGTTTAGGGTTGACATTTTTTTTTAAACATACAAATTTGCATACCCATTCATCATGCGTACAAAAGAAACCACTTATAATGGCTATGCAGCTTTACATTATGTGCTTACACAGTGACACACATTGTTCCCGTGCTATAAAAGTCTGTGAACTATTTTACAAAACCTTCCGACCTAATTTTGTTTCAAGGTTTTTGAATGGTCTATACGAGACTGTTTTAACTTGGAATTTCTATGGCATTTGATATGTTAAAGATATATTTAGTGCTATGTATCATTGTAATACATGATGATTTAGTTGTGATTGTATCACATACAGTATGAGGTCGAGATAAAACTGCTTCAAATTATATATTGTTGGTACACATTAAAATCGTCTCGGAATCTTAGAATCAACATACGACCAAAACGAGCAAAAGTGCCAAAAGAAGACATTGCTTTCGTAATTATATGTTTGGCTTTATCTTATATTTCTCCTAAATTTAAACATTTTTACTGTTAATTACAAGACACCTCTGGTTTTGTTTGGTGTCCTTTAGCAAGTCACTTCAGAGCCTTAGTCTAGAACCGATTGATCTAGGAAAGACGTGATGAAACAGAAGTATTGTTTACACGACGTTAAACATCATACACATACACAAAATTCATTACAGAGTCATGTCTTCAGAGGGTTTTTCGATTCGTACAACAGCATTAAAAAAGACGTCCAATTACCGTGTGTGTATGGTGGGTGGGGAAAAGCTATGTTTTATTGACTGTATTGGCTCCTAGTTGAGACAAAAACCGATATCTGAGTACAAGAGCAGTGTTAACGTGCACAGGCATGAATCGTTCAATAATGTCATAATCAATTAAAAAACAGTTTTATTGAATACCTTGATATTTATGCAGTGAGGTGAGCGTTAGTATTGCGTAACAGATAATGTTCCTACAACTCTATACACGATTTCTCACGCAAGTACCTTATAATTTGAATTATCATTCTTTCAAAAGTGATATTCAAAACATTTCGGTTAGGACGTTTTTAGATGATCACAACGAGTAAAACGCAATTTATATATGATCAATCATTATGTTTCAACTATCAAAGATAGAAAATACATGAGCATTGAATGAAGGCGAAAGGACGAGGAAAAAGAGAAATGGTCGCCATTTCGTTTCTCTAAAAGGACTGAGATGTTTTCTTCTTCTATTGCTGTGAATGCTTAAAAGACGCCGTTTTCTATGAAAGTTGCAATACATAGTTCATAATGATTGACATAATAAGTGAATGTACCTTGTCCAAAACTTACTCAAGATATAAAACTAAAAAATAACATTTGTTTGCAAAAGATATTTTGTAATAAAATCAACCAATCATATAAAAAGTATCAGGACGGAGGTCTCCAAACTTCAATGGTAGAAAGAGTCGTCAGGGATTCTCTTTAAAGGTTGATTCCAAAGTAAAAATGTCATGTTTATTAGATATGCCCGTATATAATACATTCTTTATCCTGAACTTAATTCATTTTAAACAAATATGGTAAACTTGGATAAACTTATGCGAATAATACAGTCTCATCCGTTGCGACACTTTAAACGATCTCTTCAAGCATCAAAACTGTTTAACAGGACATCAAAACGAAAAAAGAATCAAATCTTACCTTTGGTATGGGACATGTTCGATAAGTCCAAATAATAAACCAACCCCCAAAAAGACACACTGATTTGATTTTTCAGGTTATCAAAATAATATGTATTCCCAAAGAAAAAACCGATTTGAATAAAAGAATAAAAAAAAAATAAAAGACACTGCTTCAGCACGCATTCAAATTACACACATACCTTGATTTGATTATCTCCGACTTGATTACGGTCGAACTCATTCTAAAACCTGGAAAAACAGGTTCGTCAGGTTTTTATTTCCTTAAAAACACCAATTGTTTATTAATACAGAAACCCGTTTTGTATAGCAGTCGTGTTTCGGAACGCGGCCATTTTCACATTGAGAAACGGGGTCCCATTTACAGTAGTATAGAAGGTCAGCCTTGCGTGACGCTCACTGAAAAATCCCAATGCGTTTGTTTGATCAGATCGTTGAAAGGCGGTCTACGTTGGAAAATCACCTAAGCGTTTAAAATGGGTTTGACAGTCGGGACGGGGTCTTGTTTATATTGAAAATATGAAGTAATTATTTTGGTTGGGTGGGTGGGGCTTCGAAAGGGGCTCCGGGGGTCGGGATCCTGTTGACGAAGCCGTCGTCATGGTGATTTGAAATGTCCTATAAAGGAATGTTTGATTCGGTATTAGTTATTGCCCCTTTCAAATGAGAGAGTGTAGCATTTAGGGACGACATAAAAAAACGATCAAATCGTTTTAAATGTAAAGTGCATCTTGAAAGGAAAATACGCATTTTGACACAAAGCACCAAAAAATAAGTTTATTAGAAAGTTACAACTGTGCAAAAGTAGAAATGTCAATAACAAGCTTTGTCTATTTTTGACACAATGCTTTCTATCCAATTTCAAATGTTGTATTTTTTCAAATTAGAACAAAAAATGCTTTCAAATTGGGCCAAAACCTAGTTGTTAATGGAGTAAACATCAAATTATTACACCAGACTGTATACATATCTTAACAGGGCCGTATTAATAGCATCATCAAGCTCGATACTTCTTAAGAATGAAAAGTTACATATATCTGTCGCGAATTTAAATAAAAGAAAGACATGCTATGAAATGGGGGTAATGCTGCTTAGATCAGTTTCTTCTTTTATCGTATTGTTTGTCAGGTATTGGTTTCAATTAAGTAATGTGTAGTAAAAGAAAAACAATATTTCACAGACTTGATAAGTAAAGGATCGTTCTGCATGTCTGGTATAGCCGTCTTTAAAAGGTGTTTTGTTCAGAAACTTAACGCATCATGCTCTTCAACTACGAAATAGTGCATACTTCCTTATCCTAAAAAGGGAACAGCTTGTGTTTGTGATCTAAGGACTTTCAATGATATGTTGTTTAAAAGAAAATAAAGGAAAGAAAAGAAAAACATGTTAGCAGTTCGATATCAGGGGGAGGGAACAATCCAGACCATGAAGTTCATCTAGAATTTTCTGAAAACATACTTTTGGTCTCCTTTATTTTTTTGTCTGTGTCTCTTTTTGTTTTGTTTATTTCTTTTCTTTTCTTTTTTGTGAATCAGGCATTATTTAGTGTACACGTTGTGTTGTCTTGCATGAGACTTAACACAACAAAAACCTTACAAGTTAAAGACGATGATATTAAAGTAGATCATACATTTGCTAACTTTGTAAGCGGGTATGAATGAATATGCACGAAGAAATGCCTTATAAAACAACACTGAAATGTCATAACTATAAAAGAAGCACTTGCCTCAAAATTCAATTATAGCCAACAGCAACATCATTTAAAATCTGTTACATTGCGACTCGCTTCACACAGGTGTATTAAAGGAACACCTTTGCCTGCCTCGATTTAAATTTTGTTAATTACAGTATGGTGTTATGACGTTCTCATTAACATAAAATAAAGCACTTTATATACAAATTTGACAGAACATGTACAGGTGTATGTTTCCTTACACCTTGTGTATCTCTAAGCTATAGAGTTATAATCATACCTTGTTTGATATTTTAAGCCGGTAAAATTAATTACGAAATGTGTTCTTTATTATCATGATATTATATAATCATAGTGAGAAAAGCAGAATTTGCCTACGTTTTGTATGTTATCATTTCGTCATTGCTTTAAGGGGTCCTAACCGTAAACGCGTTAAATGTGTGATCATACCGTGAGAATTGTTGAATAACAGTGTAAATTAGCATTTCCCCACTTAATTAAGAGTTTCGAATGAATTACACTAAAATGAATTTTCAGATTTAGAGATTATGTCAAGAGAGAGATATTGTTTAATCACGAAAAATACTGCGAACTCACGTTTTATTTAACATCTTATGCTAACTATTTGCGTTAGTTCGAAAAAACATACCCTCTTATTTCAATAATGTGCTGAGCAATATTGCAAAGAAATGCATCACTGGAATCGTCTCTCCGAGAATTTTGCGTAAGTTCAAAACATTCCCTCTTACTTCAATATTGGAATTAACAATATTGCAAAGTAACACATCATTGGAATCGTCTCTCCGAGACGCTTCCAATGGCGTGTCACATTGCAATAGTGTGCTTTCATTTCAGATACTATCCGTGCTTATCAGTTTCGACATACGCAACCATTTCCCGTAAGTCGTTTATTAAAACTGTACCCAAATGATCGGTTATAAATATATTCGATTAAAGATACTGGTTGACATTGGTCAAGAGGTAGGGCGTCGGCCTCTTGTTCCGAGGTTCCCTAGTTCGATCCCCGTTGAGCGAGAGGAAAATTGCCGGGACTAGCTCTCAAATGGGGAAAAGTACTGGTTTAGTATCCAGGAAACATTAATCGAGAGTGAATTCAACAAGCTTAAAGCTTAATATCAACAATTGATGTAAAATAAAAGAGATATTCGGTAATGTTAATTCAGGAGACGAATCTCTACCAGCAATGAACTATAGATGTTAGGGTTTCATTTGACTATATCATGGATTAAGCTTGGGATGAATGTGTGTTCTATAGATCATAAGTGCGAAAAATGTATTAATATCCGCCTTTATTGTAAAGATTTCATTGCACTAGATCATGGATTAAGCTTGGGATGAAGGTGCGTTCTATAGATTTCATTGCACTAGATCATGGATTAAGCTTGGGATGAAGGTGCGTTCTATAGATCATAAGTGCGAAAAATGTATTAATATCCGCCTTTATTGTAAAGATTTTATTAGGCTAGATCATGGATTCTGCTTACACATAAATAAGAAGGTTTAAACGAGAAGTGCTTTTATATCCACCATTATTGTAAACATTTCATTACACTAGATCATGGAGTTGCCATTCACTGTGTGCACGTCCTATAAATCAGAATATGAGAACAAGAAGTGTAGTTATATCCAGTTACATCTCATTAAGTTAAAAACCCATTGAGTGTTTTCGTCTGAAAGGTACTTGTTCACCGATGTGAGGAAATTTGGAAGGAAGAATTTGATTTCTTTGAAGCTGCAAAAAAGCTGAAGATCGCTTCCAATCCATTTTGGTGTCTATACATGTACATGTATTGTATTTTAATACAAAGGCGCGACATCGCTTTTGAGATCTACTGCATATTAACAGTACGTACTGAGACAGACTGACGCTTCCTGGGATTACTCATATTTTCAATAGCTTCTTTCATTTTGTATATCAAACAACAATACAAATATGTATTGTTTCAACGTCATTCTATAGCGACTTTCAAATTTCCCTTCCGTGATCAAGAACCTTTAACATAGTCATCAGAATGGCGAGATCAATGTCCAGTACTGGTGCAGAATAAGTTTGCTGTCCGTCGCGATAGCATTGAAATACTGTTGAAAACTGCGTAAAGCCTTAGATCCGATCAACCGGTCAACCACCGCAGAGCTTAAAACAAGAATACTCATACGAATCTGCTTTTGAAATGTGGACCTTATCCTTGAACGTGCATGCACTAAAAGATGTAACTATCACACGCGGTTGTGAATGGCAATTTGGAAAATGGGAACATGGCGATATTTCTAAAATACCTATCTTATACGTAAGAAAATGTTCAAATGAGTAATTTCTTTATGTATATGATTCATTTCAAATGTCAGCTCTAGCAAACTGCAGTTTTTCGTAAGTGGTAGATTTTTTTTTAAAAGAAATATATATCAAAAGTATTTGTAATAAACGGACGTATCTTCGTCGCATTGCCGTTGCCAAGGGACGTCACTCAAAACTTTCGTTGACATATTCTAATCTTGGTTATCTCCCTTTATACAGACACTGAATAATGTTTTTTACCGTCGACCGTTTTAGCATGAATTTTGTAAATGTACAGAAGAAAAAAGAAACTTCTTATTCTGGCTAGAGACATTCCTTTCGTTTATATTGTTTTGTCATTGGTAAACATGTTACATATTCTTCAACCGGAGGACTATCTCTCCTGAAAATGCAAATGTACCCTTACCGCGAGGGTTGTTTAGCTTTGGATTCTATAAGATAAGATAAGATAAGATAAGAAATGTGTTCATTATAGTGACTTGTGCATATGCAACATATATTGATACATGGTTAACGGAAAAGGAAGAAAAAGAAAACACTCGGCCCACTGGGCTTATAAGTTACCTTAAATGTTAAATACACAATAATTACGTACACTTAAATAGACCTTTGTGTGGTTACTATTCAGACAGATCTTTCTTTACACTTTTTATTGATAAGTCATAGAGACCCTTCACCAAATGAAAGATTGTGAACGTACTTTCATTAGAATCGTTGCGATTTATGTTCTTTTTATGAGTAACAATAGTGTCTATGGTATTTTGTTAAATGGGGGTATATGGAAGTAAGTTCGACAATCCAGGAAAAGGGGCAGTTATGTAACAAAAGAAGATTTTGACATTGCGTAAAACTCTATACAATACAAACAGTACCGTGTTCCAGGGGTAGAGCTTCGGCTCAAGGACATGAGGGTCGTGGGTTCGAATCCCGTGAAAAGCGAGATCTGCCTTGCGAACGTTCATTAATCTAATTGGGCGCGATTACTGGTTATGTATCCAGGAAGCAGAATCGAGAGTGTCTAATCTAAGATGTAAGAACTTGTTTCACAATCGATATCAGATGATTAAGTTTAAAGAATTTAAAGAAGTACCTTGCTATATTTGGACGGATTTCAGAAAGGATTTATAACACAGGACGATTTCTCCGTATAAACATCTCCGATTAAACTCCGTTACATCGCACCTTATTTCGTATATACGTATTAGCTCGCTCTAAAAGATTTGTGAATTGCGAGACAAGCACCGATCAAATGACTGAAAATGTTTTAAAGCGTTTTGAAATAGATGATCATATCAGATGTATCTATAACCGGTATCTGACATGTGAACGACATTGGTGCAGGGGAAGACTGTCGGGCTCTGGTACCGAGGGTCCCGGGTTCGAATCCACGTTAGGCGAGGTGATAATTAACAGAACTAAGGCAGACCGGCAACTGATTTGATATCCAGGAGGCAGTCATCGAGAGTGGCTTTGAACAAGTTTTAAACATCGTTCACAATCGTTGTAAAACATAAGTATGGTGAACATTACATGTTTCAGTGGTGACAGAAAATTCTAATCCAAACGTCATGTCCCCTACCGTTAAAAAGTGTTGTAAACTTGCGTTGTTGTAACATATCTTAGAACAAAAATCATTAAATGGTTTTTAACCTTTATCATAAGACCCACGACCTTCCATGACTGGTGTTGCGGTTTACCAACTTTGTAATTTTTCCGGATTTGGTTTCGAGGTTTCCAAACCACATATCTCGGCCCTTTGTTAACCATTTCCCCCATAGCTATGTAAAACGTACCAACATTAGGTGACTCGAAAACAAACAGTGTGGTAAATAGAGAAATACATAGGTCACGCCAGGCATTTCAATTTCTGATTTTGGTTTTGTCACAATCGTTACAACCAGACATAACAAAGCTAAGAATATGTATGAATCCTTACAATCATTGTCTGCTTACGTTTGTTGCAGAAATCTACAGCAAAGGGGCAAAATAAATATAAGCAAGTAATAATGAACGTGAGTGTTTTGTACCTCGTGATTTCTCGGATATGGTTTAAAGTTAGTAATGACAGCAAGATATGTATTTTTGAAAAATATGCCGTAAAAGGTTGTTTAATCACAAGGCATAGAATTGGACTATTTATGTTACATTACTTTCAATTTATAGCGCATGTTTTCCAAGAATTACATGATGACCATCTGTCACTTCTTCTCTGTTAATATTATGTATTCCCTATTTCTCCATGTCTAAATCAGTTACCAGCGTGTCAATTTGTCAAATATTGTTCTACTCATTACCAAAGAGAAGATTTAAATTAGTTTAAACCATTGATTTTTTTGTCTTTTGCTCTTTGTTTCAACCAGGACAAGTATCTGTACATTTATTTTACAAATAAGCACTCCTATTTATCAATGTCTTATTTATATAGGTTTAAGATCGCGTCAACATTATTTCAGTTGTGTTGCGATACCTTGCTTATAATGATGGAGGAAGACCGCAGACATGACTGTCCATTAGGGGCTATCAAACTGGGTAGAATCGTCGGCATGCCGTGAGAGAACCGGTAGATTACCTTCCATGGACATCCATAAATTGTAAAAAGACACAATATGAACACATCGGGTTTATCCAATGAAAACACCTCTGAAATAATAGGGATGCCGCCATATTGTTTTCCGCGAGAATGACATCACTTTACTTTCGTGTTTAAGCTAGATCTTAAATGTGAAATCTAAAAAGTAGTTAAATTTGACTGAGGAAACAACTATACATGTCAAAACAACAATTTCGCCATTTGTTATGAGTTACTGATATAAAATGATTAAAAAGGATGCCCAACTCTTCCATACACATTGAACTACTTAACGTGCACGCTTAGAAAATGTGTTAATTGCTGGATGCCGATTTACCCGAAAAATTGTAACACTACACTTATATCCGAGGTGTATTTCACAGCTGACGGAAATACCTGAATAGTTCCGATTGCAAAAGACATTGTTGTCTTTCATGAGGATTTTGACGCTCCATAATCTAAAGAGATCTTAGAGAAGCCAATTGAAAGCTTCATGTAATTTTGATTTCGTTTGTCCTATACCAAAATAAATAAATAGAAAGACATCGAAAAGAACACATTTCTTTAACTTATAAGTAAGTACTTATGTAAGTAATTAAGTAAGTAAGTTAGTATACATGTAAGTAAATCGTTTATTTATTACGGTGACATGTTTACATATCAAACCAAAAGATCAGAGATTAATTCAACCCGGTCCAATAGATTAAGAAGTCACCTTCAATGATTAGAATGATATAAATACATATATACAGGTGAGACTGATATAGGTATGACGAAGGAACTTTCATTTTGTTTTACAATACAAATTTTAATTTAATCTATCTAAAATGGCATTGATCTTGTACATTATATTACTGAAACGATTATAGATATTATTATATCAAAATACTGTATTGTAATATTAAGCATTTTTAACTGCATATAATTCAGAACTGTTTTGCATTACCAGGGAGGTCTTATCATCGTTTGCTTTATCAAGTTATGTTCTAATGAAAAGAAAAGATTCAGAATTTCGTGCAGTGCTTCTACCTTCTAAGGCATACAATAGGTGGTATTTTCAATCTAGATATAGTTGTATTTGTCTTTAAAACGACAAAACTGTATACATGTACCCCCGCTATTTACCTAGTAAACCTCCAATTTTGCTTTAAAATATGTTTAACAGTCACGTCCTACCTGTCAAAAGATGAGCACAAGGCGTACAACTCCATGTTCGGAAACAGTTCAAAGTCACTTTCGCAGCACCAGCTCATTTGGCCCAGTTTGATGGCGCTGTGCCTGGGCAAAAACTAAAAAACCCAGAGCCCGCGATCCAACATATTTATAGGTTCTGGAGAGCTCGGGTGCTTTGACGTGATAACGCCGGGAAAGAAAAGAATATCATTATAATTAATATTTATGTTTCCATGGTTTTCGATAAGGCCTGAATTAATAAGGTCCGCCATTATAATAACAATAGGAGAGTCGATCGAGCCCCCGAAATAAACAGTTGCCAATCAGCTGATCTTAAATGCCCGGGTCGCGCATCTGGTTAGGTGACGTATGTGTCTGTTATATATATACCACCATGACACTCTGATAGAATTGTGATCGAAAAGCAAACGATGCCATTATGCATAAGGTATCGTTTATCTACTAAAGAGCAAACCTAAAACTGAATGTTTTTCATTCTGTGTGACATATTTGTCACATCGTTTCGAGCACGTTACTGTCCATTTAAACCCTTACAATTCTGGATAATTTTTCAAAAATAGATGTTTGTGTCGTCTGCTTTCTAAAACCTTAAACATCTGCTTAATATTGGTGAGGAAAGAAACTCAGAGTAACATACAGGTTAGATCACAGACCACAAACCCTTAGAATGCTGGCTAATTTTCTGAAAATAGATGTGTGTGTCGTCTGCTTTCCAAAACCTTAAACATCTGCTTAGTTTTGATGAGGAAAGATACTCTGAAAAACAAAGAGGTTGGATCACAGGCCAGCCGCCAATTTACTTGCCGGCTGGCCTGGATCCAACCTGTTTGCATAAGCACGACGTCGGTTTCAGCACTATAAGAGTTAAGACACACATGAAATGTTTATGAATGAATTAAAGGATAAAATGATTTATTTATCTAATTATAAGCAATTCATTGACTTAACTGCATACAATCCCTTTACCATTCATACCAACTCACTGTCACACACCTGCAATAGAATAATGACAAAAAAGCGGTAACAAATAGAATCACCGCATACTTTTAAATTTTGCTTTAATATTTTACTAAGTGTGTAATAAATATGTTATAAACTCCAAATGTATAATTCAAGTGTATGCATATGTATAATCTAAGGTGTCGCCGACTGCTGTTTTTGATTTTTGACCTGTGATACAATTCAATTCGATAAAATGTGACAGAGTATATGAGGAGAAAAAAAACTTCTCATTCAACACATGGTTGCCTGCAGCAACACTTCCATCGTACATTCATAATTCATCGTAAGGTTGAATGATTATCCAAATAGGTTAGATCAAGGCCAGCCGCCAAATGAATTGATAACAGGCCTGTGATATATTCTGTTTACTACTATGAGTATCTTTCCTTATCAAAATTTAGCAGACATTAAAGGTTTCGGAAAGCAGAAAACACACAATTTTTTTTAGATAATTATTCAGCATTCTAAAAGTTAAATTATATGTCTAACGGTTTTACATTTTAAGACCGGGTAGACGTTGCCTCTTGGATTTTACCATAAGGAATGAGGTAATCATTGCATTATGACTTAATGACGGCTTGGCTTTCCTTTGTCGTTTGAAACTACTTTTGAATTTTGATGCTTAGAAAACAATTGACTGCATGGTCAAATTATCCCTATTCAAATGTATTATCGTACTTTGAGAAAACATGTTTAAGGCATCAAAACAATTGCTATCTATCATTCCATAGAATCGTATTAAGAAATCTCAAGTAATTTAGTTTGAAATATTAAAAAAGGTGTCGCCTACTGCTGCTTCTGATTTTTGACCTGTGATAAAATTTAACTCGATGGTATGTGACAGAGAATATAAGGAGAAAATAAAACTTCTCATTCCACACATACTTATCTGTCGTACAATCATCATTCAACGCAAGGTTGAATGTGCGTAACATGAAAGGTTCAAAAACTTTAGCCTCTGGTCCTTGGAAGCGTTTTACGAAATATCTTATCATGCTTGCGTAAGATAATTGCGTCAATTCGAAGAAATGGTTTCCTCTTTTTGCGGTATCTAAAAAATCAACATTGAAAATTAACATATTTTTGGAATCGCCTCTCCGGGACGCTTCCAATGACGTGTAAAACTACAATATCGTTTTTTTAATTTAGATGCTATCATTGTATACACGATTTTACCTTAGCATATAACTTTTCTTACGTCTCACAGTAAAACAGAGGGTGTCTCACAAAGATCCGTAAGGTAGGTTCCCTCGTAAACGTTAATATAAAATTTTCTATCGTGCTTTTGAATGCATGCCTATTGTCTTTCTTTAAATAGCTCTTTTCCTCATAGATCTTTTGCATAGTTTACACAGGGACAATTACCGCAGTCATCCAAACCTCTTGCAGCAGTTACTTCCCTTACACAAGACAACCACTGTCATCACCAAGAATATTCGGCTAAATTTCGGCCAACTTCTGAATAAACCATGTATATTACTGATTTAAACTGAACTTCGGTGTTTTCTTATTGATTAATACCTGTATTTCTTTTATGACAATAGCATTATTCTAAACTTCGTCACATTAAAACAAGACAAACACTTAAAAGTTATTATTTCGTTACTGAGTTTTGTAAATAAAGGGGTTCATGGTTGCTTTGCCTAAGGACAATCCCGAGAAACAAGTGTTGGTGGGGTACGAACCAAGGTATCTAGGATTGCCAGTCCACCACCTTAACTACTAGTGCATGGATGTCTCTATTTATTACGAAGAAAGAAACGAGAAGAGGGACAGGCAGCATTAGTTATGAAGATGGACACAGCTCCTTATATCTGCTTCTCAAATACAAACTGACTCGTATGTTTTGTATTCAACACTGAATAACCTGGCTATTATGTTATGAAGTCTTCTTCCTTGTATTAAATACATTGAAATGTTTTTATATTATTCTCTTTCAAGAAAACAAAAGGGTACAGGAATATAGTCAACGTAGACCATATAGATTGACTAGATATGCATTTAATGTATCAATACTGTAGACCTTCATACTGGAGATCAAAACATAGACAACGAGTACTTTTGCCTTAGCTAAACGGCACTTTTGGTACATGGGGGAGGCATTATGGTTTGAAAGCCATTTTCAGGTTAACAAATATTTTCGGAAACCTTAACTGTCTTCGAAAGCGAGTATTCATCCAAAAAGGGTTTTAAACTGATACGGTTTATTCCTGATTGTCCCATAACTTGATATGATTATATTGTGTCTAACGCTGTATCAACAATTTTCCAGTTATGTAACAGCTTTCCTGGGTTCACCAGTACTATGCTAGGTCTCCGAAGTGAGTTGCCAAAGGTCACTCCCAAGAAACCAGATATGTCAGTATGTCTCGAACCCGAGACCTCCAAGTAGTTGTAGTAGTCCGCTACATTAACCACAGGGTCACACAGGACTCTCCAACAATCTGAATCAAAAATGAAAAACCCCTGGTAATATCACATTTTGACATTTCTGCAGTAAAAACAGAAAACCAACGGTAGGTCATCGTGACTTAAGAGGGAATTGCTAATGTGACAACAAGTTCTCATTTGGTTACAATTGTCCTTCGAATTCTATACAAGATCGTAAACGTACATTACAGTGTTTACTTTTTTGGTCGTATGTTGTTGCTTTATTCCTTATAAGACATAATACTTAGAAGTATAGTTACTCATTTGCCTTTTCTCAATACTTCCAACATGAAGGTTTTTTTTTCTTTTCTTTGTTTAAAAAAAATTGACACTTTTGGAAACATGAATGAGGCCACTTTAACTGGAGTCAATGGGAAATAAATGTTGATTGTTTAGTGATAAACCCCCTTTCAAAGATTAGACAGATTATAGACTGCGTAAACCAGCACTATATCATGCCTGACATAATGGGATAGATTATGCAGATGGCACAATTTATGGGTAACGTGATACTATCAATGATGTATGTATGGCAAATATTTTATATTCCAAACTTGAAATCTGCAAGGTTACCTTAATGTCACCCTGGTCTCATCGCCGCCTAAGAACGGGTTTCCTTCTCCAATTGAAGAATTCTCATCTTAGTTGAGACATACAGTAGAACATACAAAAGAACGAGTTTTCCTTTATGAATGGCCAACGAAGTGGTGTCTTAGTTTAATACAGTAAAACAGATCTACCTCGAACTTCTAATTACCCAACCTCTCTATAAGTCGAAGTCGATTTGAGGTCCCGAATCATTTGTTCTTTGATTCATGTTTTCAGTCAATATTTTAATAACCGACATGATTAACCCTTTACCAAACGCCAAATCTTCAGCTGTTCCAAATTGAAAGAATTTGCAGACAACATTTCAAAATGTGATGAAACGCGAAAACAATTTTTTGATAGGTCAGAAAGCAATCTAGGAAAAGGACAAATTGGTCGTTACGTGCAATATCTCCTTTTCCCACAATGCTTTCAAGAGTTGTCTGAGACAAAGACAATCGTATCTACTCGGCAATCCCCGTAACAAGTCGGTAGATATACCTCGTAGGCAGTACATGAATACACCAGAAATCCTGGGGTAATTCGCCTTATTTCCGGCGGATAACGCAAAATGCACTCAGGCACTAAATATGTTATTGAATACACACAAATTGGTTATATATCACAATTGAATGGGTTTTTTACCCTTTTCATTAAAGATGATCATATCAACACATCTTTGTTACATATTTTGTCAATCGGCTCTTTTCGGCAATCCCCGGCTTGTTACGGGGATTGCCGAGTAGATACGATTGGCCCTTCGTTGCTGACCTACTTTCAAAAATGGCTCCCCATTACCTCCGAGGTTATTTCAAGAAATGGCCGAGGTGTTCCGAATGAGACAAAGAGGTCAAATGTCGTGATTGTTTGGTAAATGGTTGAATTACATTGGTAAAAATGACGAAAGCAATACTGACAGATTTGATTTTCTCTCCAAGTTTGGGACTGGCAAAGTGCGAAGCGGAATCAAATAAAAACAACAAGGATGAAAATCGACAGACTCTTAGACAGCTTGAACCTTCATACAGAGATTGTGTTTTGCCCGTAGACGCTCCATGACGAGGTTTCTGGCTTCTATCAGGAATCGAACCGATCTCCAGTCCACGACATCAACCAGGAGGGTGTTCGGTTTGTTTCTGGCCTATCTTACAAAGGTCCGTACGATAGATTTTACCGTAAACATAACGGTGTATCATAGTTCTTTTAAACACATGTATATGTTTAATTCTTTTTATTCCAAGCACGGTTTTTGCACTTATAAGATTATACTTAATAAATTACGTATGCATGTACAGAGATTTAGATATTTTTGTCTCTGGTATGTATTACGAATAAAATTCTTTTCATCATAATTGTTTCTTCCATAGGCTTTTAAGAAAAACTCTCTCTTTCAAACATATCGAGTATCGTCTACAATTACTTTCAGTTTATAGAATTTACAAAATTCACAAAAGTACCGAAATTCAGTATGATGGAAATGGAACGAATAAATACGACCCATACAGACTGCTACAGTACTTGCTGCAGATACCATCAAAGCATATTCAGCTAGATGCGTCATTAGGAGTCCGTATAAAAGACGTATGGCTCGTAAATATACGGCGAAATTGACACCAATGTTTGTATCGCTGGGAAATAGATTCATCTTTTCATTATTTTTTTTATTTTATTTTATTAACCCATCACCCTTTTTTACACAGTTTTCTATCCATATTGTTTTCCTACTGATGAAATCAAGATTCTATTAATTGATCGTTTATTTATCATATAGTAAGCGAGTATAAGACATTTCGATTGCAAAATTACGCAGGAAGAATAGCAACAAAAAGAGAGAAATCACAAACCTTGTCGACCCTTCTTTGCATGTACAAATTATGATAACTTATGATTTTGTTGTTCTTCTGTTTGTTTTTCTTTATTTTTTGGTTATTTATGAAATGTGGCTTCTTTTGGAATGCCGGTTGTTCTATCCAGCACGGATCTGGTAATACAACAAGCAACGTTTCGTGTCTCTCTCTGCCACCATGTATCACAAAACCATTTAAATACCACAGTCGCGATGTGAAAATGAATTGATTTAAATTATCTATATGGGTAGGGTTTTCTTTTTTACATTACTTCAGTTTTGCTGCGATGTCCGATACTGAATGATGGGGGAAGACACCATAATAAACTGCCAATAAGACCCGCTCAAGCGTGACAGAACCATCGGCATTCCGTAAGTCAGTCGGAAGACTACATCTCATGAAAATCCAAATGCCGTCACCGGGATTTGAACCAGCGCCGCAGGGGATTTCATGTTCCGCACTCAGACCACTAGGCCACGGAGGCCCCTGTAGTACTATTATACCAGTAATTGATAAAACAGTAAAACGTGTTCGATAGGCGACCTGTCTCATTCTAGATGACAGATACGTCTCCTTTTGTCACAATTGCTTATTGAGATGTCTTTTAGTGTTGATACATTAAATATTCAACCATTGATAATACAACGCATCAATGGACTTAAACATTTGTATGGTCTTTAACGCTGGATCAACAATTCTTTCAGTTATATAATGGCTTTCCTGGTTCCACCAGTTCTAGGCTATGGCCCGCAGTGACTTGCCAAAGGTCACGCTAACGAAACCAGAGATTTCAGTGGGCTCAAACATTGGACCTGCGAGTTCTAAGTGTCCGCCTGTGCCATGAAGGACCCTTCGACTTGATCACGATACACGATCTTTAAAAAGAATGTCAGGAAAATTCTAAATTACTCATAGAAAGCAATTTAGCTTTGTGTCACAGTGGTTTTCAGAAGATATTTTCTACGCATTATCATAACGAAATCGAAATAGTTTCTAAAGATTATTTGCTGTCTGTTGTTGCTTTCAATTTTAGCCAATCGCAAATGCTCATGAGGGAAATAGGCTAAATGGCCACCTATGGAATGATGGGTAAACACGAAGATCGGACCAGAGATTGATATCTATTTTATGGTCACCCCGTAAATAAATCAGATTTAAGTACTCATGTTAGAATAATGCAACATTACACCTTCGATGAACTTGGGACATTCTGGTGTGTTTTTGGATCAAGGACAGATTTGGGCCATCCTATGAGAAAAGAGGTCATTCCGTAACCACAATTGTAATTTATTAACAACATGGTAAATAAGTCATTTTCGAATGAATTGTGACTCAATTGTTCTGCTTTACATTCAGCTAATCTATACTTTCTTCTTTAGAGCCAAACATAATGCCGAGTAAGATAATTTGTAAAATTTAAATTCTAAAACAGGTAAATAAATCGTTTAAACCAACGTATTCTCGTAATCAAAAGTAAGATAACTAATCAGTACACATGGGGTCAATCAAATTAAAACACCTCTGAAATAATATGGAAGCCGACATATTGTTTCTTGCAAGACATCTTCATTGTACTTTCGTTCCCAAACAGATCTTCAATGTGAAATCTGAATACATAATATATTATGATTAAGATAACAGTTATATATATCACATGATTTCACTATTATATATGAAGTACCAATCAAAAATGAATGATTTGAAATGATTTTCAACACTTCCATATACATTGAACTACTTAATTAACGTGTGCGGCTAATAGGAAAAATGAGTACAAGCCGGGGCCGGTTCACCCGAAATATTGTAACCCTATACTTATGTACGTGTTGTATTTCTCAGCTCGTAGAAATTCGCGAATGGTTACAGTTCAAGTTTGAAATCTCGCATTCAACAAGAAAGATAACTCGTATGAAATAAAATGCATGTTTTCGTGAGGTAAAAGAGAATTATTTGCGCAAAATCATTTTTAAGCATTATGAAGTAATGTTGTTATTTGAAAGACAAAATAAATATGGAATTTCTGATCAAATAAATATTTGGGGAAAATCTAAATCGAACGTATATGAACAAGTACGAAAGCCATTTTACAGACTGGAGTATCTGTCAAATCAAGTACGACAACTCTTCCAAATCGAATGCGATACTTTTTTTCTAAATCAACTAATATTGCTTGTATAAATCAAGGGTGAAATTCACACTGACAAGTTCGATTGTCCGTTCAACTCAAATATAACTCAAAACAGAGACATAGACATGTTATCTATGTCTTTGCTCAAAACAAGATGTGAAACAGTATATACCAAGGGCGATAAACCGTAAAAAACTGGCAAGATAACTCGTCGTGAAAATAAGGATAACTCGCCAAATTCAAATTTAAGAAAAAATAATAATTTGGGAAACCTCGTACTCCAAGAGTGATAAGTTGTTTAAACAAGTCCATCTTTGTAAAATGGAAAAAAAAACACTTATGACATAATAAGATAATTCCTATGAATATTTCTTCCATGTATTTTCTGGTGAAACGTTGAAAATGACATTTGTTGCACAGCATTCCGGTTTAGTGGCATTATTCAATATAAGAATGCTAGCATAAGGCGAAAAATAGAATTGGTTTCCATTTACTGTAACAAAAAAGTTGTGTTTTGTACTATACATATAATAGTACAATGTACAAGTTTTTTCGTTTGCTTTTGTTACTGGCACTTGTTGTAACTCTATCCATTGAATAAAAGTTCAAAGTCCTTTCACATGTCTTATTTCTAACATACGCAAAACCTGTTTCTTTTCTACGCATTAAAATGTTGGCTTACTTTCTTACCAAAAGTACAAATTTTCCACAAGTGCAATTGAAGCAGGAAAAAGTGGTACGAAGTATGAATATGCTA
The DNA here is from genome assembly GCA_947846245.1 of Cerastoderma edule. Taxonomy (NCBI): domain Eukaryota; kingdom Metazoa; phylum Mollusca; class Bivalvia; order Cardiida; family Cardiidae; genus Cerastoderma; species Cerastoderma edule. The sequence continues at coordinate 48,958,559 of OX401405.1, forward strand.
ATTTGTATTTACGTCACTGTTATATCATAGGGTAGCCGCGACACGCAAAAAGATCTTCCTACTTGAGGTAGATACCAGTAATCGGCCATTTTGATAACTCATTCTTTCGATAGATTACCTCGGGCGCACTCGGTGTACATCGGTCGGTGCAGTGACCATTCTGTTCTAAGCGAAAGGTTTCGGTCCCGACTAATTTACTTGGCGGCTGGCCTGGATCTAACACATTTGCATAATCATAAGGTCGGTTCCAGCATTATAAGGGTTGAAGTGTCAAAAACTCCCTCATTACGAAGAATATTCGCCCCAATTACGAATATAACACACCTGCCTTGCCTATTTATTTTTCCATCCCATCTCTTCAGAAGAAATCAATTATTGGCTATCAATGACGGTATACTTAAAAGCATACCCACGTCCAGAAAAATTGTAAAACTGGGTAATATGAGTTATAAAACATGATAGAATATGTTGAAACATAGCAAAAAAACACAGGAGTATGACAATATAACGGCTGCACTATTTATTATATTTTTCGAAGTGCTATTTTCACGAATTTGGTGCCACCAATTTAACTTCATTGTTTGCATTCGAGTAACATCTAAATCAGAAAGAAGCGCTCGGATAAATGAGTGGCGATCATCTTGTTAGAAAAATCACATGAAACACATAAATACTGTCATTTATCCATTATTAACAATGTGAACATTCAAAGTGGAGAATTTTTAACGGGTTTTATTAGTTCCTAACGTTTCTCGGCTGACCTTGTTTTATCGTTAATTGTAAACAAATCTCATATTATTTACTCTTTTAAAAGCATCGTGTGAACGTGTTACAGGCTCAATTCTTCTCTAAGAGGGAATTTTAAGTACATGAAAGTTTAATTTGCAATTATTCTATAACTTTCACAATTAAGTATAAATTAGGGCAAGTATGGCTGTAACCGATTCGGCGAAAGTGATTTAAACTCGCTCGCACTCTCAAAATGAAACCCAAATTCTTAGACGTGTCTTGGCACTGGTAAGTTTTTTAACTGATTAATTGATCGCAACATTTTAAAAATGCATCTCAAAGGACCGTTTCTATCAAAGACGGCTTCTTTGAAAAAAGAGTAGTTTGACGACGTCAACTCGATACGAAAAGTGATAAATACGACAATTGTAAAGTGAACTCTCGGATAGACACTGCTTTTTAAATACATGCCATAACCATGTCATGTTTGTCTTCATTTGAACATTTGAATTATTATTTTGTGGCATTTCTTTTTTCTTTTTCTTTTCATGTTGCCCTCCGTTCACCCCAATGGATTCGTGTCAATGTCATAAGATACGCGAACTCTTATATATTAAAAAAACACACATCGTTATCTTACGATCAAGCCCGCATTTAACATCCATTGATAATAAAGGGATTATGGAAAACCAGCGAAGCTAAATGTCGCAGTTTATCAAGATACAAGCTGTATATGGTATAGTTATAAATATGGATTTTCACAAATAAGGTAATATTTCAAAACAAGATTTATAGGTTGATATGCGGTCGGTTTGTAGGTCTTTCCTCATAGACGAATTGTGGGGCCTCCATCGCGAAATGGTTAGATATCCACGCTTGACTCGGCCTAGATCAACAGTAAAACTTGACATGCCCATACGACACTTATAGTGTGTTCTACATCGAAAAACAATTGCAAGCTATTTGATGCGATGTGAAATCCAAATAAAGCCTAGACGATTTCTTTTAAATCTTCGAACAAGGACCCATTAGAAGAAAAGTACTTGTCTGTGCATTTAAAGTAACAACCCCATAGCCTGGAATTTAACTATTTTGAAACTAAATGTTTTCTTTCGATAAATTGGTATGCTTCTCAAGCTTAATTATTACATTAAAGGATATGGCACATTCATATTGAATGTCAAATAAACTGTTTAAAAGGTTCATTTGCAAACAATGATCTCTTATTGAGGAAACATCGTAATGTATTTCGTTTTGTTTCACCCATAATATTACATGAACTGGTAGTTCGTAATTGGCTTCTTCATGATGATTCCATTGGGTGTTTGTTGCTGCTCGTTAAATGTTTTCTAGTGATACTATGGCAACGGTTCGTAAATTCACACATTCTTTGTTATCAGATATTTCCATTTTGTAATACAGTGTTACGTCATAGTAGATGGTTAATGTTCTGCCAAACATTACACTTGCATATAATTAATATAATTATATATTCGTTTTATAAAACATGCTGTAACATGAGAAGAATATTTTGTTGAACTTAAGCGGAAACGTAAGGAACATCTTTTCAGAAAATATGATATCCTGTCGCAGACCTTTCCGTTATGTCTTACCATGTTCCAGTCCATATGGTAAAAAGAATATAACAAACGGGGTAAACATCGGGTCTCTGTTTACCATAGTTGGTTTAACCCAATACCAAACAATAACGACATTTTACCAGTTTATTGCAGACGACTCTGGAAAACATTGTGGGAAAGGAGAAATTGCTCGTGGCGAGCAATTTCTCCTTTTCCCACAATGTTTTCTACCCTATCGAAAGATTATTTTCAAACTTCATCACATTTTGAAATATCGTCTGCAAACTCTTTCAATTTGGGGCAGTTGAAAATCCGGTGATTATTAAAGAGTTTACAAGATAATAAAACGATTATCCGCAGTAGCTCAGGTACAAAAAGGTCCGCATAAATCTGACACGTTTCAGTTGTGTTGACGACCAGCAATACCTTGCGGACCATGAATACAAAAGATCGCTCTCTCATTTACGCATTAAAGCAAAGACCCAATCGGAACTACTCGGGTATTTCCGTGAGCTGTGAAATACACCTCGGATATAAGTGTAGAGTTACAATTTTTCGGGTAAATCGGCATCCGCCAATTAACACCTTTTCTAAGTGTGCAAGTTAAAGGTCAAATTTCCCGATAAACAAAATTTTCTTTAATTATCGTTTTTGAATTAGGTTATGGTTTCGTTATGACGGAGGTAATGATTTTTTTCTCATATAGAAGCGAAAAATGTTGTTTTTGACTACTTTTATTCCCCTTTATCGATTTTTGTGAATGACTTATCTCCCTTGTTGTGACGTCATTTGTGCTTCAAAGTCATATGAACTAACAGTAAGAAGAATCTAGTTCTCAGTAACGACGGTGTTTTTGCACAAATTTCGGACATTTTAAGTGTTGAATTGTGTTTTGGCAAACGTAAATTGGATATTGAATATGGTATTTTGACAGGTCTTCTGGTGTTATTCTGCTTTTGGTAACTGGACCGTGTTTACTTTACAAATAAGCAAAAGATATATTCCCCAAACAAGAACAGTAGGCTGTGTTACTTTCACTTCGAAGATGGCAAGTTTACGCATTGTTAGGCGTTTCCAGAGAATTGATTTTATTGATCTTTAAATGATCGGACTCAATTCAAAGTAATTTATACAGGTGAAGACGCTTCAAATTCATTCTACTTATTGAGTAACCGTTATATTTTCCTTATTTGAAACACACCAATAATATTCACTTTACCTTGATGTATTGGTTTCAAGACTGTCAATTTAAACCAGACAAAGCTAATCTCACTTTCAAACACCAATCAAGCGATAAAGCATACAATCATGCATCTTGTTCTTATTTGCAAAACTTATTTTATGTTTTAACATAATCGTAGAAACGTTGCCATTGTACATAAATGAGACAAAATGAAAATGTACGTTGATTGCTATGATAACAAACCGATTAAAACAAGCAAGATTCTTTTATCTGCCGTTGTCTTTGAATGAAAATTCAAAGTAATGAATATTTGATATCCGCAAACGGTCTCTGAACTCATCAACGCAAATGATAATGGGTTCGATCTTAACTTGAGCGTCTGCTTTTCGGAATTATTTAAATCACACATCTTATTTTTTTGCCATTGGTAATATTGGTTTAAATGACGTATGTCACACTGAAATGCAGGTGTTCAAACATGATTATACAAATTTATATTGATCATTTAGTAATAAGATCACTTAATATATAATTTACACATTTGAACATAATCTCTTTGTTTACAATTTAATTGATTATTGTCAGTTTATCTCACATACAAAGGGTCAATCAACAGACATCGAACATTACAAGGATTAAGGGTCGTGATGCAAATTAACACCAATCTGCCACATTTGCACTGTATGTTTCAAGTCTCAAGTCCTTTATTGTTTAGGCGAAAGATAGCCTCTGGCGTTAATCTCTTAAATATCTCTGTTGTTAATTAACAGGTCTGACACGTTCTGCTATTCCAGACATGAAATAACAAGCGGCAAATCTATCACTTTCAATGCGTGGCAATTAAATTTATCTTAAAAATCCATTGTTAAGATATAACCAATTAAGACCAAACTCTCACAGGATGTTTGGATTGGTAAGGTGTCAGGACATATTTATCTCTCAATGTGACTTACGTGTGATACTTTGTCGTTATGATATTCAAAGAAGTGAACATGTTGTCTTTTTTATTAGAATAGTTTGACACTTCAATAAGGATATGATAATCAGTATTCACCAAAACGGTATTAACTCTATGTTTCAACAAAAAAACGTTTTAACATCAATTTCAAGTTTTGTCAAATTGATATTTAAATTCCAAAATCATAAAAAATAAATTCAAATATGTTTATTTAAGGTTGTTAGTAAAATAAACTATGACGATTTTTTGTTTTAGCTGTTAATTATTAAACCTGTCCGAAAATTAAATGCTCAATATGTCAAGGCTACTTACACGAGAGAAAACGAACATTAATATAAAGTGAATATGAAGAAAAATTCTTAAGTTCTTAACAGTTGATCTAGAAAGACGACATCGGAATCAATTTCGAAATCATAGACCTCTTACTAGGGGTGGAGTTACTGGAAAGTTGCCGGATGATTTTAATAAATACTCTTAAATGTGCCAGTGTTTAGTTTTGAAATTTGGATGTGTGGTGAAAATGTGAGGTAAAGGATAACCTTCGTATCACAAGTAAGTTGATGTGTAGTGAAAATGTGAGTTAAAGGATAACCTTCGTATCACAAGTAAGTTGGGTTATTATACGGTTTGTTTGTTCGCAATTTATGATCTTCTCCCGTTTCATTTCATGTATTGATAAGACAATGCAGGGTGAATTTGACAGTTAATAGTTATACGATGTACGGTGTTAAGACAATTCGTTTATTCAGACCTGTGTCTTTGTTTACTACTCACTTAAAACCTTAATTCTAATACACGATCATCGACGAAAAAGTACTCTTGTTTTTTTTTCAACAAATATTAATAAAAATAGCTGTTTCAACAAATATCGTCAAAATTTCAAGCCGATTCTTACATATGAAAACATTTACAAATCCTTTCAAATTTACGCCTTACGTCACTTACTTTTTTTTTTCAAAAGAATATTCTTATAATATGAAACATATTCAATAAAGAAAATGCACTGTCAATCCAAACATTGACTTAAAGATTGCTATTTCGAGGAAAATCGTCCCAATTTCAAGCCGTTCCTTTCATATGAACGCATTGACATATCCTTGTAAATTCACGCGTTAAGTCACTAATTTATTTTTTCAAATGGATCTTCTTATAATATGAAAACTATCCAGTATACAAAATTCACTGTCAAGCCAAACATTGACTTAAGAATGATTTAATTCAAGGAAAATCGTCCAAATTTCAAGCAATTCCTTTCATATGAACAGGTTTACGCAATGACAAATCCATGCAAATTCACGGGTTAAATTATTAATTCATCTTTTTTCAAATTGATATTCTTATAAAATGAATCATATTCAATAAAGAAAATGCGCTGTCAATCCAAACAATGACTTTAGGATCGTTTATTTGAAGAAAAACACCAATTCTAACCAGCGATCGCTCTTCACGCCCTTTACATGGCGCATTCAGTGGATCACGAGTGACGTCACAGCAAAGGGAAGTAAGTCATACGAACTTTTATTAATCGGTGCGCTATGACGGTGATTTATGACGTAATGCGTTATGCTAAAATGTTGCAAATAATTTCAATGTGATTCTTTTACTTCATATTTTAATTTTATGAAATAAACCCAACCTGTACATATGACCTTTAAGTAGTTCAATGTGTATGGAAGGGTTGGACATTCTTTAAAGTAATCTTTCTATCAGTAACTCATACCAAATGGCAAAATTGTTGTTGTGACATGTTAAGTTGTTTCCTCAATCAAATTTAAAGACTTTTTAGATTTCGCATTTAAGATCTATTTTTAAACACAAAGTGAAGTGACGTCATTCCGCTGGGAACTAATATGGCGTCATCCCTATTATTTCAGAGGTGTTTTCATTTGATAAACCCGATGTGTTCAGATTGGCAAAGACCTAATAAACTGTTTATTAGGTCTTTGATTAAAGTCAACAATAGCTCGCGTTAAGACAACGGATGGCGATAGGATCATGTTTCTTTTTCTCTCTTTTTTCCTATATATTTTTTTTATGCCCGCCTTTTCTTGACAAGATAACCCAACATACATTTATAGCTACTCTGTTGCCAAGAACTTTAAGAACAAAACTTTTAAGAGTAGCGTTTCGCGTTTAGTAAAGCAGGTGTCCATAAATATTATCTAAAACACTTTCACACAAGTGTAATGTGACGCCATTGTGTTCGACACGTGCGCTTGCTGTTCTTACTGATGACGTAGATCCCTGAATGGAATGGTTGTTTTTTTTATTCTATTTTTCTTTTTGTTTTTGTTTTTTTTTGACTTACGCAAACTCTTAATGAAGTATCTTTTCCGTGTTGATTCTAAGAGTCTAATGCTGCTTTACTCGAATAAGTATAAGATGAAGTGTCCTGGCTGGAAAACGTAATTATCATATTGTACCTAGCCGGATCGAGCTTTCATTGTAATATAAGTTTGCTGGCGTAGTGACTGAGCCATCCCATTATTTTAAATACTATACTCGGTTCAAGATGTGAAAACTTGCTGACATTACTTTGCTTTTTCTTCTTTTTAAGCAATAAGATATTTTCTTACTTTCTATCATTCCCTTGTTTGTTCTTGATATAGCATCATCCGTCACGTAATATTCAAAAGACTGTTTGCGCTTTCATATGATGTAGATTCATGTTTTGGCAGAGACATGTAACATTAGCAGCTGTTAACGACTAGAAACTCTGCCTTAACACCACCCTGATTTCATTTATTTATTTTAATCTGCGTTTGAACATGTGAAAAATAAAGAATGATGCATGATACATCTATGAAAAGAAGGTCAATAGTTATGATAACGTAACGTAAACGTAAACGGAATGGAAAGAGCGAGGAATTCACAGGACCTGTTCTCACGAGTTGGTGATTTTCACGACACCATTTTACCCACAATGCAACAGTAAATTCTTGTTTCTGTTGTAAACAAATACCGTTGCAACAACTTTAATTCCTATATTTGAGCCTAAGACAGAACAGTTTTCAAAATGTAAGATAGTTTCGTGTTTTTCTATCATAACCGTGTAAGACAAGAAAAAAAATCTCTAAACATTACGTACTTTCGTCGCTTTCTCGATACATAATTTGACATTCATGTAAATAGAATGGGTGGGGTAAAATTTCAATACGGCAAAGCTAAACAGGGAAAAAGATCTGATCCAGCTACAATAATAATGAAGTTGGTTATGTCAATAGATTAAAAGATTTTGCTTACTTTCACAGAAATCATCTTATTTGAAAAACAAATGATTGAAATACCTCAGAACTTTGGGATAAAAGAAAGACACCTATCAAAATAAGGAGCAGAAGCTCAGAATCATTGTTTAACTCCCAATGCTAGTATATGCTACCTAAGAACTAATAGTACATATATACATGAAATATGGAGTTATTCATGGATTCAAGCACCTATAAGCAGAAAACTATCCTTTGCACAATTTTCTTATTCTTCTACCATACAAGTTTCGAAACCCTGTTAGGCGAGGTGAAAATTACCAGGACTAACCCACAAAACCAGCGCGATTACTGGTTAAGTATCCAGGAAACAGTCATAGAGAGTGGCTTTGAACAAGCTTAAAGCTTCCTTCATATATGGTGAACTAAGTTCATTTTCTTTATATTTTATCTTTCATTTTATAGGCAAAGACCACCAAGTAGTTCAGGAAGGCCCAAGACGGGCGCCAGGCCTATTGGAACAGGTATGGATTCAAGTTTCTTTATATTGCCTTCAAGAACCACCTCGGATTTTAGGCAATTACCCCTTACGGAATGTGTGTCTGGTTCAAATTGAAAGCAGCAACAGACAACACAAATGTCTAATTGTTTTTAAAACTGATGATATTCAATAAAAACAACTCCAAAATTGATTAGCTACTCATCAGGAGTATTGTTTCCTATTGTGGACCATAAATTATCTAAGGAATTTGGCAGCAGATTTGATAAAGTAAGGTATTGAATTTTTAAGTTGTCAAAGGTATCAAAAGCTGGTTCATTTCATCCAAGACATTATGCATTGTGGAACATGGATATGAATGATACTTAATGTAAACTAAACATACTCATGGATTAAGAGCATATTTTGACAGTTTGATGTGCCTATAGTGTATCTTATTGTTCACCATGCAGATTAAGTTTTAAAAAACAAAACAAATAAAATATGAACTAAGGAAAACATTAACTGAGGCTGTCCAAAAAAAGAATATCTTCTGGCATATTTAATTTCTTTTTATCCAACAAAGCAAACGGCTCTGTTTATACTACATTATCAAAAGTTTGATTAGTATTTAGCCTTACATATAAAACTTTTGTTTCTTGCATTTAAAGATCATGAAGTACAGTTGATTAAATTGTTTCATATCTTCAAGACTTCATCTTGTCTTCAATTGTTGAGGCATAAAGGGTTACCGTTTGAGACTAGATATGAACTACGTTTTACATAATATGGTAGTATCCAATTATCATCTTACTGATCTTCTTTTGTCTTTTCTGATTTTCAGCTGCAGGGAGACAGCCTGGAACAGCTACCAGGTTGACAACAGCAATGGTAAACAATTATTATTGAAGTATTCAGTTGAGAGGCATAAAATATTACATTTAAATCTATAGGATAAATCATAATTAAGGGTTATCATTATATTGATCTCTGTCACATAAGCAATTGTCTCAGAAAGACAAATTAGCAACTGTTTCATTGAGACAATTTAACTGAGTACATGTTACATAGGGTTTAGATGAAAATGTTTGCATATGAAGTAATCGTCATCTATGTTTGAATCTTTTTTTTTTTTAAAGCATAAAATATTTCCTCTGAAACCTACAGGAATAATCTTATTTTGTTGGGTCTCATCATAATTGTCTCAGAGAGTCAAATTAGCAATGGTCTCAATGTGACTGTTTCAGCGAGACAAAATAACTGACTAGCCATTCCATTGCGTTTACTGTTAAGACAGGACAAAGACACATGAAATATGCCTCTTTACTGGACATGTAATAAAAGTCATTTTGTAACAGTGGATTATTTAAACTTTCTGAAGACCTGGATAGTTATATGTTTAAAAGTGATAAAACGATTTTTTTTTCTCAGAAGTATAGACATATTCTGTATAGAAAACATGTAGTTTTAGATAGCCAACAGGTGTTGATCTTATTTCTAATGAACCATGAATCTACAAATTTTATTTTTCAATTGAGACGTCATTCACTGTTTTGAGCATCTTATCTTTCCTTTTACATTTTCTCGTCTCTAATAGTTGACAAATAAAGATTGCAAACACAATATCAAAAAGGGTTTTGCTAAATGTCATTAATATGATGATCAAATTTTCCTATTGCCTCATGGTTTTAAAAAGTTTTCTGCAGTTAGGTTTAGGATTTTAAGTTTGATTACATTAATTGAAATGAAAAGGTTTCATTCATCTTTGTAAGGACAGTACTTGACCAATTTCTATTCCACACTGTAGGAATTGCTTCTTGTAAATTGAAAGCGGCAGTATTATGTATAGAAGAAGAATCTTTTTATATATGATATTTGGTAGAATAAATTGTGACAAAAGGTTAAATTGCTCATATGCTCTGATGATCAATTTACCATTTGTCGCGGTGATTTCCCATGTCTTTTGCAGCAGGTACTACAAAGCGAGACATTATGAATAAAGGGGTTAAGCAAGTTTTATTATGAAAAATCATTACGTTGTCCCATGATGTATTGAAAAGTTGACTGTAATTTGTGATTATAGAATCCTGAGGCAGCCAGGCCTGGTACAAGAGGCGGTCAAACGGCTGGTGGTGTTGGTAGGTATCCTTTAATATAATCTGTTTAGTCCTTATTTCATCAACTGGTTTTTTTGGGGGTTTTTTTTTAATCTTTTACTGAACACCAGATTTTCGACTGAAAGAGTTTGTAGACGACATGTCAAAATGTCATGAAATTGAAAAATAATCTTCTGATAGTGCAGAAAACATTGTAGGAAAAGGAGGAATTGCTCTAAACAAGCAATTTTTCCTTTTCCCACAATGCTTTCCTCAGTTGTCTGCAACAAACTGGTCTTATGTCGTTATTGATTGGTAATGGGTTAAGTGTCTTTTCCTATCTTCCAATCCAGTTTACGTCTTATTGCTTTTTCGTCTAAGGTTATTCCTATAATCATCAATTTGGAAAGGGTCTAATATAGAGCCCTGTTATAGAGTATTACAATCCTGTGAAGACATAATAGAAACCCTTCTTCAACTCCAGTTTTCCTCTCATTGCTATTTCATCTGTAATATTTATAATTATCAATTTGGAAAGGGTCTTTTGTAGGCCCCTTTTATAAAGTGTAAAAGAAAACCTGGAAGCATTATATACTTATGTTTTCAGCATTAAATGCCCAGGTGAAGGTGGTAGATAGACCTATGACCCAGCAAGGATTGGGTGGAATGAAGACAGGGATCAAAGGTAAGAAATATTAAGTGCTTTTTTGAAAAAAATCTTTGCTCCAAATAAAAAAAGTGCGGATTTTTTTGTAAATATACTAGCAAGGATCTTTAAAAAAAATGTTCGAAGAAATGTTGAGATTTAAACCCAGAGGCGGCAAAATCAATTGTCAGTAATGCCTCGCTTGTTCAAAAACTTAAACAGACAAGTTAATTTTGTCTGAAACTTACTATAAAACCATTATAGGAGTAAGTGCAGAAAATGTTGTGTTTACAGACAAATAAATCAAAATCACTTATCAACAGCCCTAAAAACACTCTCAAATATGGGCACATTTTGTGTCCTTCCTGGATCATAACCAGTACTCACTCGAAATGTGGATGAATGTGTTGTCATGTTTCAATATGTATTGTTTTCTAAACATTTTTATAAAGTATTTTTTTACCTGGTATATTGCAGGCCAGAGACAGGTTTATGATAGAACATACTATCTTGGTTTAGTTAGGTAAGAAACTTCTTGATAGTTTAGTTGAACTTATTTATTTTACTTTTGATTTTGAAACAAGTACTTAATACTTACATTTATCATTCTTGCTTCTGATTTCTGGATACGTATTCTGACCAAATGTGGATTAATGAAGGGCCGCTACTCACAAGATTTGAATTAACAACCCTCTAGCCCTAGACCACTGTCTTCCAGACTTCTTGATAGCTTACTGCTGCCTTTACAGATTTGCCTCTCTCACCTTTAAAACCATCTATTTTTAGTAGTCCATTTTATATTTGCAGTTTTAAAGAGCTTTGTTTTGTGGTGATGTACCAGTGTATTGCCTAAAAAGAAAAGATTCACCAATTTTGAAACGAAAATTATCTGTGAAATTCTAAAGCTAGTATATTTTAATCAATGTTGTAGTCTGTCTGATTTTGCTTATAATTTCAACCCAGTTAGATAATTAGTTAAACTATAGGTAAATCATGAAATAATTGTGAAATGAAATATTTTCATTTTTTAAGATGATAAAGAAACTTGTCATTGTACATCATCACTTATCAGTATTTAGTTGTCAAATGAAATGTATATTGCTGATAATAACATCTTTTCTTCTTTAAAGCCTTAACAAGGTGTATCCCCTTTTTTGCCACATGTGTACTAAATTGCATCCAATTCATGTTTATTCTATTCTATTTCAGAGGCAAAATAAATGAGTTGAATGTAGAGATTGCAAGACTCAACAAGGAGATAGAAAATACTAATGAAGAAAATTCCAGCTTTTTAACCTATGAGAAAAGGTAATTAATAACTACGTTTAAAACATTGAATGTTGAGAAAGTATTAAGTGCTCAAAGAGTAGTGTACCAAATATCTATTTAACTAACCCTGAAAAATAGGCAAATGCTCTCCTGTTAGAGTTTTTCCCCATTTCACATTTATCACAATAAATTAATCTTAAGAATTGTATGAAATTAATGTTAAGGAAAATTAACATCTATTTTCTTCATAAATCATGTTCAAATAAGTTTGTCCACCTTAACACAAAAATCAGACTTCTAGTCTTCATAAAAAATGTATTGACTTTTAATCTAGGTTGAAATTATGTTAAACTTATTTTGGTTTTATTTCTAATTCTTTCTAAGATTATCATTTCACATATAATATGATTGGTGGAGTAAACTTCTTTGAACTTAAAGAGTTCTAGCAAGGTGGGCATGGCATTTTTTTTTTATTTTATTGATATATTTTTCTCTAAACCCTTTTAGTGTTCACTAACGGAAGACCAATTCTTATGAATTCCAAAAAGTATGACTTCTGTAATTACATGATTTTTAATATTGATTTCCTGTTTTAGGGCTGAATCTCTGGCAAGTGAAATCAAAGATTTACAGGGAGAGCTTGGCGATTACAACACGGTAATTATCTCTTACTGGGAATAATTATGCATTCTTAAAAGGATCACTCTTGTTTATTTCCAAAAGAATAAAACGAACAAAGAGGATATATGTAAGAGCAGATGAACTGAACATATAGTTTCGCTTTAACCACAGGGCTATATACTTATCCTGGGAGCAATATGTTTTATAATAATAACATGGGTTCCATCTCCAGAATGAAAAAATCAGTCTACCACCTATACGAAGTTATCTGCTTCAACAACAATCAATGAAATATTCAACAAATTCTTACAGATATTGAAAGAAGAATAGGTTTGTTTTTTTTCCCATATAAAATAAATACCTTCCCATGACTCTACCTTACTTATTGGGATCACAATGCATGGAATGTTTAAACATTTCGATTATGTCCCAAACCTCTAGTCTGTTATGTGACATCTCTTCACTTATGGAACGGGGGCCCGTTTTACTAAACAGTTTACGCTTAAGATTTGCGTAAGTCTAAAACAACAAGTTCTTTTATTTCAATATTTGGCAAAGCAATATTGCAAAGTAACACATCATTGGAATCGTCTCTCCGAGACGCTTCCAATGACGTGTCACATTGCAATATTGTACTTTCATTGAAGATATTATCCATGTTAATCAATTATGACTTACGCAAACATTTTCCGTAACTTGTTTAGTAAAACGGGCCCCAGGTTATGTTTTTTCAATGAACACTGGTTCCTCTCTTAGATAACTGCAATCTTCTTCAACAGAAAACGACTTCTCTATAGAAAGCCTAACTAAGCATAAAAAAAAAATTATGATTATGTACATTTAATGTTTTGATTTCCTTTTTTTTTATTTGTACATGCTGTTTTCTTAGTAATTGTGGATCCAGGAAAGCCATTTCATAATAGAAAAGATATACATACGGTGCTTAACCCCATACAAAAAAAAGAAATACGTAATGTTTTTAAGTGTTTCATAATTATATGTAAGGTTTGTTTTCTCTTTAGCTTGTGGACAAACTAACTACAGATGAAGACATCCAAGATGTGGAGCTGGATTTGAATGATGTATGTAAATATTTTGTGTGATTGATAATTTGAAAAAAAATGTGTATGTGATATTGGGCTCTTGCAGTCTAACAGTATATAGTATTTCTTTGGTTATGGGATAACTGGCTTGACAGAAATCAAGATGCACTTAATGACCACAATAATTGTTCATGTGCATTAAAGGTACTATTTCACAGATTGTTCACTTTAGGTAACATATGTTATAACGGTGATTTTGCTATTTTTGTTGTTGTTTAACAAAAACATTTATAATTACTATATTCTAAAGTTGCTGAACATCTGTGTTTTCATTTATAAAAGTAGAAATAAGCATCAATGCTTCTCAATGCTTTTGGCAAACATTTACTTATTTTGCATGACAGCCCCAGACTACAGAATGTCCCTTAAAACAAGAATGGCTGTATATATTATGCAATCTTCTCCTATGATTTCAGCTGAGAACCCAAAATGAGAGAGAGTCAAGAAAAATAGAAGAGCTGTTTGAAGTCAAGAAACAGTAAGTACTGGACAATTTTGATTCCCTATGGCAACCTAGGGATGGACTTAAATCATTTACACTGAAACAAGCCATCTGTGTTGGAAATTATTTCTTTTCATTTTCAACAATCTGTATATCCCACAAGCTGACCAGGACATGTTGTATTTCTCTGTAACAGACATATCCATAACATTTAATAAGTCACATTCAATGCACTAAATGACCTTGGTTGTCAATGCGCATTAAAACACAATTCATTCATTCATAAGTCACATTCAGAATTTAAATCTATATATTTACTGTAAACAAATCTTTAGAAACTATTGATATTTGAATTATCAATTCTACACAACTTGTAGTGTTAATAAACAACAATACGAGTTGTGCATAATCAATAATTCATAAACTTTGTGTATTTGTTTACACTCCTTTTGTTTTATGTCCTGCAAAACCCCATGGTAAGGGTTGTGAAATTTTGACTAGGGGTCCCAGGTATGAGCTACATTGGCACCACGGAATTTGTGTGAGTGTCTAGGCAAGCCACTCCATAGCCCTTACCTAGTACTGGGTAATTCCAGCAAAGCCAGTATATAATTGAAACAATATTGATGTTTTGTTAACAAACATTTAAAGCAAAAAAGTGTATTTGTAGACACTGCTCTTGCCAAGGGACCTTTGTTGCCCAATAGTTATGGTTGTGGACTTGAAATTAGAAGAATCTGGGCTGAGCCGCTTCAAAGCGGCTGATTCTGTTGCAATATTCTTTACTCATTAACCCAAACCATTATGATATTTAACCACTTTGTTGCAGACGACTCTGGAAAACAATGTGGGAGAAGGAGAATTAGCTTGTGATGAGCGATTTCTCCTGCAATTTCTCCTTTTCCCACAATGTTTTCTGCCCTATCAGGAAGATTATCTACCAATTTCATCACATTTTGAAATGTCGTCTGCAAACTTTCAATTTGGGACAGTTGAAGATTTGGCGTTTGGTTTAGGGTTATGCAAGACAATTCAGAGGCCCTTGACATTTACAAGTTGGTGAAATCCAGGAAAGCAGATATAGAACTGAAACATTAATGAAGCAGAGTTAAACCCTATTCAAAAGGCTCCTTCTCATGCATAGCAAGACCTATCAAGCTGTTCTAATAAGCAACATCTTTTTTTTTTCATAGTCATTTTTTCTCCTTTGAAAGGGTCTTCATTATAACTATGAAATCCCCGGTATTTACTGATGAATTTAATTGTTGACTCTAGTTATGTCTTACAAAGGTGTGTGCTCTCTGTAAGGCTCTGTTCTTATTTGTTTCCAGGAAGGAGGAAGCCATCACTGGAGTGGAACAAGAGTTGGACCAGGAAAAACGAATGGCAGATAACCTTGTCAATGATATGGTAAGCGTATATAACTGTAAAACTTTTTTACACAATGAGTCTTACAGAAATGTTCCTGTACATTTATGTCTAAAGAACTTGTCGAAATCACATGGCCCCTCTCCATGTGGGTTCCAATTCCAGATAGGGATATGGATTTTAATGAGGGGTAGTTTGTCGAGATCACATGGCCCCTCTCCATGTGGGTTCCAATTCCAGATAGGGATATGGATTTTAATGAGGGGTAGTTTGTCGAGATCACATGGCCCCTCTCCATGTGGATTCCAATTCCAGATAGGGATATGAATTTTAATGAGGGGTAGTTTGTCGAGATCACATGGCCCCTCTCCATGTGGGTTCCAATTCCAGATAGGGATATGAATTTTAATGAGGGGTAGTTTGTCGAGATCACATGGCCCCTCTCCATGTGGGTTCCAATTCCAGATAGGGATATGGATTTTAATGAGGGGTAGTTTGTCGAGATCACATGGCCCCTCTCCATGTGGGTTTAAATTCCAGATAGGGATATGGATTTTAATGAGAGGTAGTATCCTGACTGCCTAACAAAATGCAGATGGTTCTACCCCACTTAGCCAGCCCTTATGGGGAATTGAGTATGGGGATTTGTTCATCATTATGAGTCAGGTATTGTAACATAACTGAAATATTGTTGAGATGATGTAAATCCCGAATAAATAATTAAATGTTTGCTTTCTTTTAGAACCCTGACATGAGACAGAAGTATTTCCGTCTAAAGGACATGAATGAGCACATGTTGAAACAGCTTGAGACTGGACAGCAAGAGCTGGATGTGCTCAACTCAAAGATAGAGGGATTACAGGAGGTACTGTATTGGATTGGAAATCTTCACAGTTATAAATTGTCCTGCTTGGCCCACTGGGGTCCCGCATTTGAGCCATATCTGTACCTCTGGTTGTGTGGCAAGTCACTCCAGAGCCCTAGCCTAGAACTAGTGTATCAAGAAAATCTGTGATAGAACTGAAGAAATTGTTGACATTGCATTCACCGTCATTAAGAAATTCACCATTATAAACAGGTTCTTTGTTTTATAGGAGTAGGGCATATGATTGAGAGCAATTTGCGTCTATCTCCTTTTGTTACCACTACTGCACTATTTTCCTTTGAAGTTTTTGGCGGCTTCCATCACCTGAAATTGCTGGATGAATGGTGATGGACGAATTAATTATGGTCTTTTCAATGCCATGAAGGATAATGATCAAGCTTGGGTCTTGAACTTGAGAAGCCTCCTATTGCCAGTTGGTCATGCCAGAACTGAGTCATTGTGACTTGACTTACAGAAGGTGGGACCCTGTCTCACTATACTGATGCAGTAAACCTTTTTTTTTAAACCATTGCTCAAAATATGTTAACTATTAAGATACCTACAATGTTCAGATGGTTGAATATTTTTCTTGGTATTAACTTATTTTAAATACCTTATGGCAAATTGTGTTAAACCCATTACATTTAGATTTGTTTTGACTTATAAGCATGGCTTGCAAAATCAATGGTCAATATTGCCCAGCTTACCCAAAAGCCTTAAAGTGAATAATTATTGAAATACTACTACATAATAAAAAAAAAATGCACTTGCAAAAAAAAGGATTTGGCATTAACAGACAAAAAAATCATGATAAGATTTATCAATACCTGATTTGAAAGCGCTCACTGATTCTTTTGATAGACTGGTTCCCTGCATTGAATACCCTGTTCACACCTTACAGGAGCTGTCCTTGTCCCAAGTGAAGCAGGAGGCGGTCCGCCTGTACGAGCAGATGAACGACCTTGAGATGAAGCGGGACAGTCTGATTGAGGAGGCCAAGTCGACCAACAGTCCCGCCGAGGAAAGAGAAAAGCTCCTGAAACAGGTGAAGGAAGATAATCAGGAGATAGCCAGCATGGAGAGACAGTAAGTGGTGGTTAAGCTTTCAGTTTTTCAATTTCCCTTCTTTGTTCATGTTGAAGATTGTTAACTTTAAGTAACGATTTTCAGGCTTGAGCGTTACTTTACAATAACATGCCTGATATAGGATTTTGGGACTGGTCCAATATGAAAGCACAAGCAGATGACAATGATAAGCCTACAGGGCTTTTCCAAGTTATTTAACAGGGGCCTATAAAAGGCTACTTCCCAATGAAATTTATTCAAAATCATGCATTTTTCCAAAAATTCAAAGTCATACCAGCTTTTTGGCTTCCCAATTCAGCAATTTCAGCGATAAAATTTCCAAAATTCAACAGGCTTTGGCCGCTTTCTAATTCCAGGAAAATAATCGCTGGCCTAACACAATCAGGAGATAGCCAGCATGGAGCAACAGTTAGTGGTTGCTTCGTCTGTGGAATAACTATGGGTGTACATGTGTATGGTTATCTTTATATCTGGATACCATTGACAGGCCCTGCTTATTTTCAGGCCTGGTCCTTATTTCAGGCTTTGAGATTTCAAATTTTCCTTCTTTGCTCATATTGAAGATGGTTAATTTCAGGCTTCAAGTAATGATTTTCAGGTTTTATAATTCCTTAACAATACCAGGCCTGATAGAGCTACATATACTGTTTATTAAACCCTGTGTCACCTTTCAGTTAGATATTTGATCTGTTGTTGTTGTTGTTGTTGTTGTTTTGTTTTGTTGTTGTTGTTTTAATCAAAAACATTATACCTTTGTGGAATACTTCTCTTGATAGACTGTTTAGATCTTATCTAAAACCTTTGATGCAAGTAAAATTAATTCATAATTGTCTTATGCATGAGTTTATTGGATGCACAAGTTATTGTGAATTACTTTATGAATCTATTTGCTTTAAATGTTTATGATATACCTAGATGAATTGCTATAACAGTTTTGCTACATTCAACAGTTTTAACATGTTTTAACACAGCTTCAGCAAACATTTTAAGAAACAATTGTCTTCTACAGACAACTAGCCTATGGTTAGGGATTTTCTCATCTATTACAATTTTTTCTTGAAATAGCACTTGATTATTACTGCTTACTTTTAATTTGATTTGACCACAAATACTATATGGGAGAATTTATTCATTTGTTCTGGTTACCACCTTAGAGTCTTTAACCTTCACAGTGCAGGAACCAAACTTCATGCTTATACAAACATGTAAAATCACATGCCAGCTGCCAAGTAAATTGGCGGCTGGCCTGTAATCTAATCTGTTTGCTACTCTTAGCATCTCTCCACATTAAAATTAACCAGATATTTTAAGTTTTTGAAAAAGGGCAACACCAAAATATGTTTATTGAAAATTACCCAGCATTTTAAGGGTTAATGGTTGTTATGTTCTTTGTAACAGGACAAATGAATTCAGGGAAAAATTGGATTCTTTACAAGAGGAAATCCACCAACTAGACATGGACATTGAGGAGAATCAAGGTAAATTATAACTTAGTATTGTTCACTATTTATTATACCTTCCTTAGAGTCATTAAATTTATTTTCCTTTTGTGTGAAAAACTGTTAGGACATTCCACAAATTATAAGCAGGTGAATTACACAATTGTTTGTTTTTAACATGGATGTGCTGTGCTGTAATTCAGACATAAAAAAGTGTTAAGATGAATGTAGTATTTCTTGAATTTAAGACCCCCTTAAATGACCAAAACATTGGATAAAAGGCATCTGACAGCTGACTTCTACATGACTTGTATACAGTTTTAATAAGAGACTAGATACCAATGCTATTTGTGCATTAGATACCAATGTTATTTGTGCATTAGATACCAATGTTATTTGTGCATTAGATACCAATGTTATTTGTGCATTAGATACCAATGTTATTTGTGCATTAGATACCAATGTTATTTGTGCATTAGATACCAATGTTATTTGTGCATAAGATACCAATGTTATTTGTGCATTAGATACCAATGTTATTTGTGCATTAGATACCAATGTTATTTGTGCATTAGATACCAATGTTATTTGTGCATTAGATACCAATGTTATTTGTGCATTAGATGCCAATGTTTTTTGTGCATTAGATACCAATGTTATTTGTGCATTATACATTCTTTAGGTGCTTACAATGAGTTTGAGTGTCTATATATGGGCCGCGTCACGCGAAAAGGGGCATTCGGACATGAATAAAAACCACTGACTCAGCTCTTTCTTAGCGCTATTATTCCAGCATCTAGTCACAACAGTTATCATTTGTATTTATTTAAAGGTATAACTGGATGTCCTCTAAGATGGCAAACAGTGTAGCCCCAGACCAGCCACCGGTTGGTCTGTGGCTACACTGTTTGCTATGTCCGAGTGCCCCTTTTCGCGTGACGTGGCCCATATGTCTATTGTATTTAAGTGACTTTGTAAAGATGTGTGTCAAAGTCCTTTATTTTCTTGATATATGTAAATGGTAAATTTTATCTTGATATAGGTAAATGGTAGATCTTATCTCGATATATGTAAATGCTAGATCTTATCTTGATTTATGTAAATGGTAGATCTTATTTCGATATATGTAAATGGTAAAACTTATGTCAATTTATGTTAATGGTAAATCTTATGTCGATATATGTAAATGGTAAATCTTATCTCGATGTATGTAAATGGTAAAAAGAAACAAATTTTTCATAGATGCTCGTGTTTTCATCTGCAGGTGAAAGAAATCAGAAGTACAAGGAGCTGAAGAAACGAGAAGAGACCATGGATGGTATGCAATGACATTTCTTTCTAGCTTCTGGTCCTTCAAGAATAAGGTGCTATACTGAATAACACAGGAATCTGTGGGAACATAATAAAAATTGTTATAGACTTGAAACAAACAACTTCACTGTGTATTGTCCCTATTCAAAACTCTACCACATAGCCTGTAATGGTGAATTACAAAGAAAAGAACATTTATAACTGATAGACTGTGATAAACATTGTTAATCCTGAATGAAAGTTATGAGAGGGGATATATTGGTTTGGGTCTTTACACATTCTATCTGCAAAATCAAATTGTAAAAGTTGCTTTTGCCAACAGTAATAGCTACTTTTGTGATTTAAAACTTCTTGAACAGTGTTCAAGGCTTTTTGGTCATGTCCCCCATTTTTAATTCTTCTTTCAAATTCAAGGATGTTTTTAAACCTGTATGAAATAACATGTATATAACATGAATTTAACATGGAATTTTCCCCTTTTTTACAGATTTCTTGACTACCTTTGAGGAAAGCAAACACCAGGAGCATGTGAGATGCTTTTATCATAATAAGTTTATCAAACATCTTTTTTTATGTAATCTGGGGGAAAAGTAAACACGATCTGAGGTCTGTTTGTTTTAAACTCTTCAAGAGTCCCTTTGGGGATTCCCCCGTGTCCTGTAAAGTTATTCAATGTTTAGTAATTGCGCTGCGTCGGAGTGGGCAGCAAATTTTCAATATCATCATGATAAAACTCTTTGATATCTCACAATCTAACAAGTGACTCTACACATCAGGACAAATATGCTTAATATGATCAGCTTTTGCAGAATATGGGTGTCTTATGTACTTCACAATCAAGCGTGCCTGTTTGTTTACAATTAAACCCCAACTTAAAACGTGCCTAGGGCATTGTTTGACACGGGGATAACAATTAACAGATTTAGTTCGTGATTCTAGAGGTATTGTTAGGTGTGCAGAGTGTCATATCCGTCTATTAACCGGACCGATTTTTCATCAAATCTCAACTTGCAATCGGTCCAGTACAACTGAAATCGATCCAAAACCAGAATTTTTCTGATCCCTGGTGAAACTTTGAATATTATTTACCCATTTTTATTGACCCATTACCCCATAAGGGTAAAAACCATTGAGACAAGGTTGAATTTCCCTTTAGGAGTATCTCTTACTTTTCTCACAGTGGTTTTTAATATACTTCAATAGCAGATGCATGACTGAGAAATAAATATATATTGGAGTATTTGATTAAAAACTTTTATTCTGTATTGCAGCAAAGAATCGGTGAGCTCGAACAGAATGTTGTGAGTGTTTTGGAGCATATAGGCAGGGTAAGTCATTTCATTCTTGATGAATTCATTTTAGTCTTTTGTAACATTTTTATTCAAATTAATCTTCCAGTCAAGCTGAGCTTCATATGCATTCATTTTATTTTCTTCCTATGTCTAATTGGCACTGGTCTAAATGAAATCAAAAGCAGATGACCAAAACTAATGTGAATGAAAATAAGTTTATTTGGTGCTGAGTGTATCATTTACTTAGAAATGTGGCACAAAAATATTTTTGTGACCCATACAAAATCTTTTTTTCCAATAATAATGTTATGCTAATCAAAAACAAAACACTAACTGTTGAGGAAAGTGGTCCAGGGTAAGAGTGTCTGCCTCTGGACCCAGGGTCTTGGGTCCGAATCCAGTGGGAAGTGGGTTTCGCCTTGCGACCTTTCATTAATCACTTTCATCAGTGATTAATCAAAATTGTAAGAAAATGTTTCACAATCAATGTAAAATAAATAAGTTTAAACTAAAATACTTCTTGAATAATGCTTTTGTCTCTATGACATAAATAAATTTGTTACAGAATATGGGTCGCTTCCAAGCCCTTCCATCCCAGGGGGAGCTAAAGGAGATGAAGGAAGATCTGGCCTTCAAGGAAGGAGAAATGAAGAAGTCGGAGTACACAACTGTCAATCTGGCCTCTGGTAGGTTTTGTGAGAATTGTTTGCTTAATTATAATTGTGGGGTCTTTTGTGTTCCAGTGGTGGTACTAAAACTTGTGGATCCAGGGTACCGTTTTACTAAACAGTTTACGCTTAAGATTTGCGTAAGTCTAAAACAACAATTCCTCTTATTTCAATATTGGACGAAGCAATATTGCAAAGTGACACATCATTGGAATCGTCTCTCCGAGACGCTTCCAATGACGTGTCACATTGCAATATTGTACTTTCATTGAAGATACTATCCATGTGTATCAGTTACGACTTACGCAAATATTTTCCTTAAGTTGCTTAGGAAAACGGTACCCAGGGTACCGTTTTACTAAACAGTTTACGCTTAAGATTTCCGTAAGTCTAAAACAACAATTCCTCTTATTTCAATATTGAGCGAAGCAATATTGCAAAGTAACACATCATTGGAATCGTCTCTCCGAGACGCTTCCGATGAAGTGCCACATTGCAACATTGTACTTTCATTGAAGATACTATCCATGTGTATCAGTTACGACTTACACAAATATTTTCCTTAAGTTGTTGGGTAAAACGGTACCCAGGACTTTAGCCCCACTTGTACCCATGGTGTAGTGGGAGTTTCTTTTGGCAAGACTTTTAAGAGTCCTAGCCTAGTAGTTGTAAATCCAGGAGAGTCGCAATATGATGGTAAAATTGTTGAAATGGGGTTTTATTTCATATAGACAAACAAATGAAAAGGTTATATGGTGATCTTTCACAGTATCTCTCTATTTGCCTACATTTCTATAGCATCTCAGTTTAAGAAATTCCTTAACATCATATTTCTCATTTTTCTTCCTATCTGATAAGATTTTGCTTGTCTCTTTACTCAAATGAATATTTAGCTGAGGCTCCAAAAATCTGAAGAAAGACCTGTTTGTGACCTTTTTGAACAAAGAATTTCAACGATTTTAACTATACAATCTGTTTGACAGTTGAACATTTATGATAATGTGTAATGAACTTCTTAAAGAAGATTTTTTTTTTTTTTTTTTTTTTTTTTAAAAGCTTTATTTCCTTTTTAAATTACAGTGTAATGGTTAATACAAAAGTATCAATAAAGAACATGTAAACAAAGAAAATAAGAAATAAAGTGACAAGAAAACAAGAAGTAAGAAAAGAAGGCAGAGAAAAAGACAAAGAGATAATGGAAAAAAGAAATTAAAGTTAAGAAAAAAGAGATAGTATAGGATATGTGTTATTGTAAAGTTACATAGTCAAAATCATTGTGACATTATATTGTAAAAAAATAGAAGAAAAGGATATATTCAATCTCACGATATAACTAATTTGCCATTTTCTTGAACAAGATAAAAGAAACTGATAATAATGCATAATGCAGCGTGAATATATTTGAAGTGCAAAGGTCTTAAAGAAGATTGGTATGTACTTTAAATTGCATATTTAAATTTAATTCTGAACACAATTGTAGATTTATGATGCCAAAAAGACACTCTTTTGCATTTTCTAAAAAACAATTTATATGAAGTCATTTTACAGTTTTTTTATTATTTTTTGTTCACATCTTGTTCAGTTTACCTCATTACTATCATCAAAGTATTGAATTTTGATTCCTTTAATCTAGCATTATCTGAGTTTCTTTAGTGATTTGAAAATTATCAAAGATTTTCTATCTTAGTGACAATTAGATCCACTGGTGCAGGGTGCTTTATTATTCATTTGTTTACTTTGTATGAATGTTTTGTTATGCACATGGCACAATGATAAACAATTTGGGCCGCGTCACGCTAAAAGGGGCACTCAGACATAAATAAAAACCGCTGACTCAGCTCTTTCTTAGCGCTATTATTCCAGCATCTAGTCACGACAGTCATTTGTATTTATTTAAAGATAGAACTTGATGTCTTCTAAGATGGCAAACAGTGTAACCCCAGACCAGCCGCCACGTCAGTGACGTGGCGGCTGGTCTGGGGCTACACTGTTTGCTATGACCGAGTGCCCATTTTCCCGTGACGTGGCCCATTTACTTACTTACTTTGTTTATGTTTATCATTAACTTATATGTGCCCTATTCATCTGTAGCTTTTGCCTCATCAGTAAACAATATTCAATCAATCAATCAATGACGGATGAATTTGATGTACATGTAATTATTTTTTCATTGCAGAGAATGAGAAATTAAGAGAGGATTTAACAAAGGTGGAACACTTGGAAAACAAAATCACCACTGAGTTGAATGTTTTAAGAGAAAAAATCTCAACCATGGAAACTGAACTGATTGATTATAGGGATATTGATACTCTGAGGAAGAAATCCGAAGATAAAAAACAGGTTAGCAGAATTGTTGATATATTAACATGTCTTTCACTGTTGCATTTAACTAATACCCATTTTTCTTTGATTACATTAGTTTGTTTGTTTTTTTTATATGGGTTTTACATCACATCAACGTTATTTCAGTTATGTAGCGATGCCCGACTCTTAATGATGGAGGACGACCCCATACTCAACTGCCCACAAGGGCTGGTCAAGGCGGGTAGAACCATCGGCATTTCATAAGTCAGTCGGAAGAACATTAGTTTTAAACTAAAGATTTGATAAAAGGAATTATTGAAATCTTTCAAGGGTTATTACAAAAAGATTTGATATTCATTATTTATTTTGGCTTTTATAAGGGGAATAGAAAAATGAATAAGCACCATGATCTTGAGTAGTTTGCTTTTGAAATTGGTTAAAACTGTTCGATTGGAAAGAGATGAATGAATAAGTGAACTTTAAATACCTGTTGAATGGTAATGCTGTTGAAATATCTTCTAACTTAAACTAATATTATTTCTAAATTGTTTAACTTAGAAACAAATGGATGATTTACAGCTTTGCTCCTACTATGAAAGATAATATTTCTACATTGTTCTATACAAAAAAATAATGGATGGCTAATAGTCTTGTTGTTGAAATTTCTTTTCACTAAAATTGATATAATTTCTATATTGTATTACACAGAAATTGATGGATGATCGGATAATCCTACAAAAGAGAAAGGACATGTTCAAGAGGCAGTTGAAGCTGCTTAGCTCACAGTATGAGGGGCTAAAGACCTCCCTCAACGAAAACGAGACTTATACACAGGTATTTATACAGTTGAAGTCAAGTCAACATTTGGTTTATTTCTCAAACTGATTAGAATAAAATACTTGTGTAAATCATGGGTGAAAGTGTTCAGGTTTATTCCTGAATTTCTGGTTTTTGAGACTGTTTGTCCGTATATGATGCTATAGCAAACCTGCCTTTTCAGGATAATGAACAACAGAGTTCAGGTTTTTGAAATTCTTCAACTTTCACCCATGGTAAATACAAATCAATAGGTACATGAAATATCATCATATGGTGGTGGGGGAGGGGGGGCAGGAAGCATCCTATTCTTGTTATGACCAATCATCAATCGAGAAATGGATTAATATGCAGCCAATTTTGATCTGTCCCTTCACTGTCTGCATATGAAAGGTTTTACTGTAAAAATATCCTTTATGGACCTCTGCAGATATCAATTTAAAGCTCCTTAACCCTTTCCCAAACAACTAATTTTGGACTGTCCCAAATTGAAAGAGTTTGCAGACGGCATTTCAAAATGTGATGAAATTGAACAATATTCTACAGAAAGAGCAGATAACCTTATGGGAAAAGGAAAATTTGCTTGTTATGAGCAATTTCTCATTTTCCACAATGTTTTCTAAAGTCATCTGCAACAAAGTCGTCAAATGTCGTTATTGTTTTGGAAAGGGTAAAATGCAACAAATTTTGGTTGGGTCTCTTTCATTTGAGGATATCACCACTTAAAACTTTCATGATTTTATTTTTTTATTCTGCATGTACATGTATGTCAAAAAGTTTATGTGCTTACTATTATGTTAAAGTCTTGACATATTTGTTGTTTCTTTTTATGCAGCTCGGAAACTTGGAAAGAAAATGGCAACATCATGAGCAGAACAACTTTGTTATGAGAGACTGTATCCTTTTGTTTGTTTTTTTCTATCGTAATTGCTTTTTGTTTATCCATGGTAAGTGGTATATTGTATGAACTATGGGGGCCTCCATGGCCTTGTGCTTAGAGTACAGGGTACCATTTTACTAAACACATTATGTTTGCGTATGTTTAAAACAACATTCCCTCTTATTTCAATATTGAGATAAGCAATATTGCAACGTAACACATCATAGCATATTGGTTAAGATGGCAGACTATGACTAAAAAGTTAGTTGTCCAAGGTTTCGAGTCTGGTAGTTTTTATGTTTTTGGGCAGACAAGTTCTATTTTTTAATATTTTCAAAAGATTCAAAACTGCTATTTAATTGAGATGAAAGGAAGAAACCATCATAAAAGTTCTTGAAATTACTTTTTACTAGCATGTCGCCTTTTATCTGTGTGTTTTATTCTGGTTTAGAATGTGTATTTAGGTGAGGCATAAAGTTGATTGATCTCCTAGATATAACAATATAAAAGATAGAACTGTAGTTTTTTTATGTTCCCAAAATTAATTCCTTTGATTGCAAAGAGATAAAAAATACATTTTGTTTTTGTTTGCCAAAATTTATTTCCCTTAACATCTGATTTAGTTATCAATGCCAAGACTATGGAATGTAACTACCGACCAATCAGTCGCCGCGTGTTCAGCACTATAGGGGATTACAACACTCAGTTACAGAACACGGTGGCCAACAATCCCAGCATGTAACGCAGAGATAAACAACACAGAGGAGGTTAAGGGACCAGGAAAAGACTGTTATTTACCACCAAACAGAAACTTTTTACTATTTAACCCTCAGAATGCTTGGTAATTTTCTAAAATATATTTTGTGTAGTCTTTTTTCCCAAACCTTAGATATTTGCTTAATTTTGTTGAGGAAAGATTCTTAGAGTAGCAAATAGGTTAGATCACAGGCCAGCTGCCAATTAACTTGGCGGCTGGTTTGAATCTAACCTGTTTGCATAAGCATAAAGTGGGTTCCAGTACCATAAGGGTTAACATTGTATGCCTAAGATCTTCCGTGCATTTCTTTCTAATTGTTAATCAAAACATACTTACCATTCTAATGTGTGAAAGTTCAGTGCAAGACTGCCATATTAATTAGATAGATGAAGGACCAACTACATGTATATATAGTCCTGAATTTAAGCTTCAACCAGATCAAAGGTAGCAACAAATGAAATCTATATATATAGCTAAAAAGCCTTTGTTACTAAAAAGGAAAATTGCTCAGTTAGTCTATTTTTTTTCCTTTTGCAATAGTTTCCGACAAACATATGAAGTAAACGTCATCCCATGTTTTGTATGTAAGACAGAAGGTTATTGTCTTAAAATTGATTGTTTACCGGGTTCGAGATAATTAATTGCAAATAATACTTCTAAAAGTAGGTAGAGATTTGGAACCTTGATGCTTATTGAGACCTCATCTAACTTTAAATCACAGCTTTTATTAGAATACAACAAAACATGATACAAAAAGATTGAAAACATTTTCATTATACAAATATGTTAATGTAATTGCATACCTCAGATCTTTTATCCTATTGGTATTTTCAAACAATCCTGCAGTTGTAGCAGCCGACAAGTCACATTGAAATGCTAAATAAAAGCCTTTGAAGGTGGATAATAACCTAAAAATATTTTGTTTTATTTTGCATAGTCGTCTAAAATTACACATATGGATTATATAATACTGTGTGTTCAATGCATTGCTATAGGATGTCCTTTACAAACTAAAACCCCTTATTATCATTCATTCATTGAATCCTCGATATATGATATGGGTTTATTAAGCTATTGTTTTTTTTAGGCTACCGAATATGAAATAATTCCGTCCATCTTGTTTGTCAGTTTGTGATCATTAATGATTAAAGCTATTTATTCATAACCCCAGTTGTTTGTTGTGAATTGCAAAGAGGTACTAAGGACTATCTGTCTGGCACACAAGAATTCCTTGGCTTGGAAATAGAACCACAGCCGCCATGTGATTAGAATACGGGCTGTTTCACCAAAAAGGTTCGTAACTTAATGACTGCGTTTACAAAATTTCCTCACCCTTGAATCTCAAAGGTAACTTCGTTCTATGTAGTGAATGAAAGAGAAGACGTGCGTTTAGAATTATATGAAGATTTCATTGGTAGGACCAGAGACATAGATAACATTATCTATGTCTCTGGTAGGAATTGTGTTCCGTTTACTTCTAAGTTGAAGTTTTTCGTCTTCATAATTATGTTTACGAGGAAATCTACCGTGCTAACCTTTGTGAATCAGGTCCCTGGCCTTAAGGTTAGTCCCTCCACGAAAGTTTGAATCACGACACCGTAGATTTGGGACATCATGTAATATGATTATGCTAGGTCCAAATTGCATGAATTAGAGAGCAATTTATAGATACTTAAAGGCCCATAAAAGGAGATGAATGCTATATCAAACTATATTATTTGGTAAACTTTTGGACAGATTTAGATAGTTATCACAAGAAAACACCATCAGTACAACTTGAACGTGAAAGTAAACTAGAAATGACCCAGATTAGCAAGTTTTATAATTCAGATTTCCTGATTCTTCACCTCTGACCTTGACAATTAATACACACATTTTTTAATCGACCAATCAGAATTAGTTATTTTGAATATGTGAACAAAGAGGTTGTTGATAAACATGATTGAATTGGAGACGACTCTATTTCAAGCACAAATAACTTATTTTAAATGAGTCTATTTAATAGGGTCTCAATACATTCCTAAACCAATTCTCATGACTTTTATGAACATAATAAAAGAACTCCATATACTTTTTCAGTAATATATTTGTACTCCTCTCCTTTGATGTGCCTTTAAAGAATGAAAACGTTGTCTTCATGATGTTGCATGAAAACTATTGTCGCAAAAAAACTTGTTCGCTTCATCATTGCCTGGTCTTCATAATTCTGTTGGATGATTTTGTCTGTATCTATGGTGTTTAGCGCCGTATTAACAAATGTTTAGTTATGTAACGGCTTTCCTGGGTCCAACAATAATATAAGCTAGGACTCTGAAGTGACGTGCCAAAGGTCATTCCAACGAAACCAGAGGTGTCGGTGGGGTTTGAACCCAGGACAAAGTCGGCCAACTGAGCCACTGCTTATGGACATGTTCAATCAAATACGAAGAAATGAGTTTAGCACGTAGGCGTGCTAAAACCTTTTTATCGCAACTGCATATCGGAATGTTGTCTTGATATTGAACTACTCAGAACACGCAACCCATTATGCAATCGTATGTCATTCGATTTTAACACACTCCCTCAGTTTTGATTTTTAGAACGGTCCAATTAGAATGTAACAGCAGCCGACACTTATAAAGCATATGCACGATGTTTACTCCTTCTTTATGATATTGGATCGAAACGATTGTAACAAAAGAAGAAATTGCTCGTCACGAGCAATTTCTTCTTTTGTCACAATCGTTTCTATAGCAGGTCTTCTTCATAGTTTATCAAATAAAGTGTGCTCTCTAAATGAAAAGATAAAAACGTGACACTAGTTCCGGTAATGCTTTCGAACGTAACACACACGCTTTGATGTTAATTTCATGTTGTCACGGTGATCTGATGTTTATTTCCAGACAGCACTTTGTCTGATTGACAGCAAATTGTTTATCGTTTAAACCCCATAAAAACTGTCGCCCGTAATGTTAAAATAGGGTACACGGGTGACGAATACGTTGTCAGCCCCCCAAAGATTAGTTTTTTATGGTGAGTTAACATTACCGATACTGAACCGGTGTTTTAATTATATTGTTATGCCCTGCTCATAGCTGATGGCTGAAAACTCTCGCGTTTTATTGCCCGTAATGGCAAGATTAAGATTGGGTGAATAATCGACATTCCGTACGTACGCACCAATAATGTAATGTAGCATGCACAAATCTTTATTGTAAAGTAACACGAACAAACCAGCAGTATCGTAATGCAACACGACCTTGGAACCGTCTCTCCGATCCGATACGGCTCCAATAATGTGTCACATGACAATATCGTATTTGTGTTTTAAGATAATATTCATGTGCATGTGTTTATGTCGGTTTTGACCTAGGCATTTATTCTCCATAGGTTGTTCAATAAAACGCTACCCTCATTCGCAAAGCTACCTATACGCGGATTATGCACCTGTATACACATTGTTCCAAGAAAATGGTAATCTTAGACCTACATTGATCGTATCGTATCAAACTCTTGATTTTTTTCTCTCTGGAGTTTCATTGTTCATTTACTTGGGTGAAACACATTTTACACGTGATGGATCATAGAAAACAAAAAAGGCATGACCCTAGAACCTCCAACACCTCAGCCGTCCGAACACTCAACTACATGGCTTAGCTACGTCCCTAAACTTGGGCCAACTCAATGTCGAAATTGTTCATCCATATTCCGGTTTTCATGGGACTGATCTATAGTGTCTTGCGGAATGCTACCCACAAAGCCAAAGGCACCTGCGGGTTAGGCTCCACTTCCTTAACAACTGGCCACTTATGGTCTATTTTAGAAGAACATGTACATATAATACCGCATGAAAACACAGCCCCGAAAGCAAATCGAGGGTTTGATAAAATACTATAGCAAGTTGTGCACAACCGTGAAGCGTTTACGTTTGTATTGCACTCAACCTTCGATACGGTAGTGACAAATTCAAAATCAAAATTTTATTGTATGATAAGGCCACCGACCCATACACAAAAATGAAACATAAATACAATACATTTTATACAGATATACATGTGTGACAGATTTCTCCACGACTCTCATATGGTTTATGTGGAAGGAATTAATTCTGGAAAGCGAGTTTGCTTCTTTAGACGAGAAATAATCGTATGGATTCCTGGAAAACCACGGTATAGATAAGCATTATTGAAAACAAAGTTAAATCATAATTATAGAAGACAAAAGATGACATTTTTTAGGAAAGGCTGAACAATATGGGGATCTTTTTTAAGCATGTTCGAAAATAACGACACACAACAGAAATAGCATGAAATACAAATATCTGCAATATTCGGTAGACACAACTTTTAAAAAAGAATTAATTGCATCTTTGTATTCTTTTGTCACATTGACCTCTAAATACTTTTGCGGCTGGTGCATCAAATAAAGATATTATGGAGAAAAGGGTTATATTTGGATACAGTGGCTTCTTCACGCTTCGACTGTTTCCATTATTAGAAACGCTTTCATGTTTCCTATTTTATATCGGTGCTAGATATCATCATATCGGTGTTGAGTATCGAATTTCAAACAAATAAATCGTCATCACCGTATCTCATGAATTGTGTCGACATTTGGTCTCTCGACCGCGTAAAAGCACCAGTGATAATTCAAACTGATAAAAAAATCGGTTCCAGCAAATTAATTTGCCGTTTGATTGAAGTTTGATTAATTTCCCCGCTGTTAAACGTAATTGGATATGTTGTTGGAGAGATCGTAACAATTAGTAGGGCAATATTGCGATGCATTGATAGGTGGACTGAAGAAATTGAGATTTTTAGTTATTTAGTTTAAACATGTTGTATTCATCAAAATACTTTACAATATACATAGATATCAAGTTATACAATACAAATGAAATGTTTTAGAACGAACGCATTGCTTATAAAGTTTTTTTCCAACTTAAATTGTTTAATACTAAGGATTGTTTTATCTCATACATTATAAGTAAATAGTACTTCAGGAAAGATTACGCTTAGATGTGAAAGGAGCATGGGTCTTATCTGTAAAAGTTGTGTCATCTTTTTTAAACATTACTTTTTCTAATTTACAAAGCCAGATTTACCTTTCAGTTTCATGGATTACACAATTTTGAAAGTATAGGCGTAAAGTTACAAACTTTTGTGATACAGTCATCTGTATGAGACAGGCCCCTGGTCATTATGTTCTGCGGTCTACATCATCAAAAACGCGCACCTATCAAACACAATAGGCTCCCGGTCAATGTATTTACGGCAGAAAACCCACACCTAGAAGTCCAATGACTGTGGCCATCATTGCAACTCTAAACGACATGTATTGAAACACTTTATAAGGAAGTGAGTTGTATAGATTGTGTATTTTGGATCTTATGATACTTACCTTATTTGTTTTAAATCGATTGTGTAGGAAGCCTGGAGCGTGTTAAATTCACTCCCGATGGTTGTTTCCTGTATTCTAAACCAGTACTCACGCCGATTTGTTGATAAGACCCTTAAATTTACACCACACTTAGCGGGGATAAAACCCGGGATCATCGGTAGAAGAAGCTGACGCTCTACCTCTGCATCAATGTCTCCCACGAGATGCTGGAAACTTGACGGAGAATCTATACATTTGCGTTTTGTACATGCATTAGAACAAACGATCATAGCTGTTACGAATTAAAAAGAAGATATTTATTAAGAGAAAGGGAAACCGCAAACATCTACGGCTATATACATTACCACCAAGTTTTGAATTGTATTAGGGATACGTTATTTAAACAAAAATGGCACAAGCATACACTGATACATCTTTTACCACACCACTGCGTTTCATCATAAGTGTTATTCATGCTACGATTTAAACAACACAACAACATTTAATTGTACCCATTATAACACGTTTAAAAGTTTTACGGTAGTTGAGGCCTTAAATGTTCGGTCAAAACATTTATCTTGGTAAGAATAGCTCATCCGTATGGTAAAATGGTGATCTGTAAATAGTATATATGTCCTCTGTCGCAATATAACATTTTGACCAGGCCGTGAAGTGACCATCCGAGTCTCACCAGTCTTCAGCGAGAATGTAAAGTCCTAGATTGATATCCAAGGCCGTTCTAATATTCCAATCGAATAGTCCAAAAGATCATAAATATAATTAACCCTTTCCAAAACAATAACGACATTTGACCACTGTGTTGCAGACGACTTTAGAAAACATTATGGGAAAAGTAACGAGCAATTTTTCCTTTTCCGACAATGTTTTCTGTCCTATCAGAAGATTATTTTCCAATTTCATCACATTTTGAAATGTTGTCTGCAAACTCATTCAATTTGGGATAGTCGAAAATGTGTTGTTTGGAAAAGGGTTAAGCAAATTTTATAAAACTTGCATTTAATAGTAGAAAAATATGTATGAATTCAAGGATTACTGATTAGATAGCTAACTTTAATTCAGGTACATCATGCTTATTCTCATTTTCATTTTAAGTAAATCTTTCTTCCATGGCGGTTATCATTTGTAATTTTCATTTTGGAGACGACGGTAACATGTTATGAAAAGTAATTGTAAATATGTATTTTGTATATGACTAGAAGCTGTACTAGCGTATGTCAATGAAAAAAATTGTCCATGTCTATGTCTAATAGAGTTGGTTGATAGATGGCAACGTGATTAACAAAAAACTAGCATTATTTTTAAGTTTAATCTTTTGTGATCATGTGAACATATTGACTTATACTATCAATCAAGGTGACGAGATAGTAAATAACTGTTGCGTAAATATTTGTGATTAACTCCTCTTTAAACTACAGTCCGGCGATTTTATTGGTAAACGTTCATGTTGATAATGAGTTTAATACTTATTCCGACTTCACTGTATATTGACAAAAACATTTAACATCTCGGAGACTTGCATATACAATAATATATGTGTTTTTCTTCAATTAAAGGGACTATCGAAAGGAGTGTGTTCTCAAAGAATCCTATTTATTCACCTTCCGCGACAAGTAGTTGTGGAAAAAAGTAGCATTTTGATTTCATTCCTTTATTGTCAAGTTGCTTGATACCTGTGTTTCCCTTTAAGTGAAGCGACCTTTTGATTCCTTCAGTGCATTGATGGAGAACTCGGGATGTGACCCCATTCAGTATTAGCCTTTCTTTGTTCTATACAAAAACGGTCATTTTGGCCCCTTCACGGTACCTTTCATGATAAATCTTAGAGTTAATCCTCATTTTTTTCACTAGACCAAACTCCAAATTCAGTTAAATACGCCCACAAAAACATGGCAATCAACAGCACCTTGTTTCTGTATAACTCGACCAACGTTTTTAGAATCGCAACCAAAATTGCCGGTTTCAGCGAGGTACACCTCCATTATCGAGTAGTTCTGGAAAACAACATCAAAATAAACCTTTAAAATCATGACAAACACCCACAAAAGATAAAAGAGAAAGTCAAAAAGCCCTCCTCGTTTATCCTATAACTTGGCTATAAGCATATAATTAACACATTAAGTAACATTCAACATTTTTATCAACTACTTTTTACTTGCGCCGGGCTCTTGTACCGAGGGTCCCGGGTTCGAATCCCCGTTAGGCAATATGAAAATTGCCGGTACTAATCAACAAACCAACGCGATTACTGGTTTAGTATCCAGGAAGCAGTCATCGCGAGTGGCATTGAACAAGATTCAGGATTCCGTCACAATCAATGTAAAACAAAATATGGTGAACTTTACAACGGCTTCCGGAAGTTATTCCTGACCCTAGTCACACATCGAACCCATTCAGATGATTCCACAAGACTGCAGGGTGTTGCGCGTGTATGGGCAGTCGTTTTGTTTATTAAACATTATTGTGCTGGAACCGACTCCATGTTTATGCAAACATGTTAGATCACAGTCCAGTCGCTATGTAAATTGGCGACTGGCCTGTGATCTAACACGTTTGCTACTCTGAGTATCTCTCCTCATCAAAATTAAGCAGATATTTAGGGTTTGGGAAAGCAGACGACACAAGAACCTAATTTTAGAAAATTACCCAGGATTCTAAGGGTTAAACTAGTCCGAATGATCCGGACGTAGACATTTCATTGTTACACAGTTACAGCTTGGATGATCCGAGTTAGGGTAAAACCCACACAATTTGTTCAATAGAGGCCTGTCCCGTAAAAGTTCGTACGAAAGACTTCCTTCAAAAGGTAAATGTAAAGAGAAAAAGAGTATCTCAGAAAAGGGTTAACGTAGACGTAAACGGAAAATGGGTCCTATATGTGAAATATTTATCGTACTTTTAAACGTTTGCCCAAGTTTTCATTGACATAAACAAAGATTCAAGATTTACGATAATTTTGTAAACGTAGACGTTCAATAGAGGCCTGTCCCGTAAAAGTTCGTAAGATAGATTTCCTTGAAAAGGTAAATGTAAAGAGGAAATGCGTATCTCAGAAAAGGGTTAACGTAGACGTAAACGGAAAATGGGTCCTACATGTGAAATATTTATCGTACTTTAAACGTTTGCTCAAGTTTTCATTGACATTAACAAAGATTCAAGAGTTACGATAATTTTGTAAACGTAGACGTTGACGGTATATGCATCGAAATGTACACGCGCACTATTGACACAATACTACCCTATCTAACCGATCTTTTTACTGCTATCTACGACAAATGTTATTTGTTTAAGGAATGGAGTGAAAATATTATAACACCAATACATAAAAAAAGGACAAAGAACCGATCCAAATAACTATAGAGCAATGTCTCTTACAAATAGTATGAGTACGATATTCATCAATATACTGACCAAGAGATTAACACATTTGTGTGAAAGTAACAGTGGCATACACGAAGCACAGACAGGTTTCACAAAGAACTACTCGACAATAGACAGTATATTTAACTTGCAATCTCTTATACAAAAGTACATCTCTCGTAGACGGGGTAGGTTTTATGTGTTCTATGTTGATTTCTATAAAGCGTTTGACAGCTGCTCACATAAAAAACTTAAAACACTTTTGAGTGTCTATCTAAATCAGGAGTAAATGGGAAATTCTTAAAGATATTTCAATCTATGTACAGTCCGTTAAGGTTGTGCATCAACAACCCCAGCGGTCTTACAGACTTTTTCCGGTGCACAGTTGGAACAAAGCAAGGTTGTACGCCGTCGCCGATAATTTTTTCTATGTTCATGAATGACTTAATTAGATACCTACAAAGACATAATAACCGGGGAATATATGTATTTGATGTTACTGGTTGTCTATACGGCTTTATGTTCACTGATGATGTTTCAAGCTTTGCCGATATATTTGTAAATCTACAAAGACAAATTAACGAAATCGAATCGTTCTGCAAAGACATTGGAATGAAGCTTAATACTGATAAGTCGAAAGTCATGGTATTTAGGATTGGTGGATATTTAAGGAGGTATGAGAAATGGTATTATAAAGGTGAACAGTTAGAAACAGTGTCACACTATAAATACCTTGGCGCGTTTTTTACACCGAGTTGGACAATGACACGGGAAAACTTAGCGAAACAGGCATCAAAGGCAGTTGCAACTACTTTCAAATTCCAAAAACATTTTGAGTATTTTCCAGCAAAAGACGCTTTTAAACTATTTGACAGCATGTTACTTTCAATTTTATGCTACGCATCGGATATTTGGGGATATCAATACTCAGACTGCACAGAACGAATTCATGTCAATTTTTGTAAAAGAATATGTGGTCTTAGACAATTTGTCCCATGTTTCCTTGCACTGAGGGAATGTGGTAGAACACCTATCTACGTTAATCATATGACTAAGTGTGTTAAGTACTGGATAAAACTTCTACAGTTACCAAATAATAGATACCCGCATCAGTACTGTCTTATGATAAAACACATAGACGACGCAGGTCGAAACACATGGGCTACAAACATTAGAAAGCTACTTTTTGAGAATGGTTTCGGGTACGTGTGGATCAACCAGGACGTGGGTGACACCAGGATGTTCATGTCGGCGTTTACCGATCGTATCAAAGCCTGTGTCATACAAAAGTTACAATCGACTATCAACGCTTCTCCAAAGGCAGAACATTACAAGTGCTATAAAACTTTTTTAAAAACGGAGAGATATCTATCTGTAAAAATGCCCTTTCCTAAAAAAAAGAGCGCTTTCGAACTTCCGATGCTCAGGGCTGGAACTTATGATAGAGAAAGGGCGGCATTTGAATGTCGATCGAGAAATACGATACTGTACTAATTGTTTAATTAATCATGATTTGTTTCTTATTGAAGACGAATTTCATTTCTTTTTTATCTGTAAATTGTATTGCGATATAAGACTAGAATGCTTCAATACAACGTGGATAACTAATGCCATTTGTAGGGAAGCATTTTATACCATTATGTCGGATCCCAGAGAGAGCAGTAGACTATCATTGTCTACGTATATATACAGGGCTTCACTTCTAAGAGAAGAGTTCTTAAAAACAATTGAGAAAAATAGATGCAAACACTTTTTTCGTTCTTTACACTGGACAAGCCAATATCAATCAGATACTGTTTCTAATACAGTTGCGTGTTTTATTTCATTCACTCACTTGCATATATATTTCGATGAGTTTCGATGGGTTTGTGCATGACTGGACCGAGTCATATTTTGCAAAATATGACTTTGTCCGGTCTTGCACCGAGCCGTCGATTCATATCCATGTACATCTACTAGTTCTATACGGCGAATTGAATATGCGAAAAATATCTGCCAAATCAATGCACTTGTATTCGTTTGTAAATTAATGTTGTATGTTTAATCAATTTATTCTAACATGATTGCTATGCTATTCATTGTGTGTATTCTGGGCCGGAGGCCTTTATTTACAATAAAATTTATGTTATGTTATGTTACGTAAATTAAGAACAAATCTCAGCGAGACAGGGCCCAGTTTGGTACACGAGTTAACCCTTTACCAAACGCAAAACGTTCGACTAACCCAAATAGAAAGAGTTGGCAGACGACATTTCAAAATATAATATAATGGAATTGAAAAAATGATCTTCTGATAGGACAGAGAACAATGTGGGAAAAGGAGAAAATGCTCGTGACGAGCAATTTCTCCTTTTCCGACATCGTTTTCGTAAGCCGTCTGCAACAAACTGGTCAAATGTCGTTATTGTATGGTAATGGATTAAACACGCTTGTCACAGGACTCCTTCCTTTCCGTTATCGTGATCAAATTATACATGTATTAACACTCTGTTTGGTGCACGATGTATAAATATATATCAGACGATGCAGTACAGACGGAATTAGCTTTACGCTGTACGCTCGACTTGATGATAGGGGCGTAGTGGTGCTTTTGTACATTAATTAGCTACAGTATAACGCGGTTTTTATCAGAAATTACATATACACGTTTTCGGACCTTAATAGAATTGTTACGCTCGATTTGATGATAGGGGCGTTAGTGGTGCTTTTGTACATTAATTAGCTACAGTGTAGTGCGGTTATCAACAGAAAGTACATGTATACGTTTTATCGGACCTTAAAAGAATTGTTACGCTCGATTTGATGATAAGGGCGTTTTGGTGCTTTTGTGTATTAAGTAGCTACAGTGTAATACGGTTCTTATCAGAACTAACATGTATACGTTTTTTCGGACCTCAATGGAATAGTTACTGAAGGAATCATAATATAACAAACGGGTAAGTGCTAGTTTTCATCACGCACACCGATACCTTACGTGAAATTTTGGTTACTGTTCCAAATTGAAAGCAACTTCAGATGGTATTGGATTTGTGTGGCTGTCCCAAATAGAAAACGAAAGCAGACGAAAGTAACATAGTACAAAGTTCTACTTGTTTAGATACGATATCTAATGAGAAATCATTGTAAGAAAAGGAAGAGTAGTACATTATAAGAAGTTCTTCTATTGTTATAACAGCTTTCTAAAATCCTTTGCCGG
This sequence comes from Cerastoderma edule, assembly GCA_947846245.1. Classification (NCBI taxonomy): domain Eukaryota; kingdom Metazoa; phylum Mollusca; class Bivalvia; order Cardiida; family Cardiidae; genus Cerastoderma; species Cerastoderma edule. The sequence continues at coordinate 48,997,585 of OX401405.1, forward strand.
ATATGTGATAAAATTTGAATAAATGAACACGATGATTGATAAGGTGTTTGTGATTTCAGTTGAATATGCATTGTTTCTTTATTTTGATAAATGTTGACCGGACCTAACCATCGTTCTTGGACCAAAAAATGATTTTCGACAAAACTGCTGATTTAGAATAGAGCGTAGCTTGATTGATACATGCACACTATTGTTGACATTGAAGAGAGCGTAGCTTGTTTGATACATTTACAGTACTGCTGATGTTGAACAGAGCGTAGCTTGTTTAATACATGTACAATACTGTTGATGTTGAAGAGAGCGTAGCTTGTTTGATACATGTACAATACTGTTGATGTTGAAGAGAGCGAAGCTTGTTTAATACATGTACAATACTGTTGATGTTGAAGAGAGCGTAGCTTGTTTGATACATGTACAATACTGTTGATGTTGAAGAGAGCGTAGCTTGTTTAATACATGTACAATACTGTTGATGTTGAAGAGAGCGTAGCTTGTTTAATACATGTACAATACTGTTGATGTTGAAGAGAGCGTAGCTTGTTTAATACATGTACAATACTGTTGATGTTGAAGAGAGCGTAGCTTGTTTGATACATGTACAATACTGTTGATGTTGAAGAGAGCCTAGCTTGTTTGATACATTTACAATACTGTTGATGTTGAAGAGAGCGTAGCATTTTTTATACATGTACAATACTGTTGATGTTGATGAGAGCATAACTTGTTTGATACATGTACCCTATTGTTGATGTTGAAGAGAGCGTAGCTTATTTGATACATGTACAATATTGTTGATGTTGAAGAGAGTGCAGCTTGTTTGATACATTTACAATATTGTTGATGTTGAAGAGATCGTAGCTTGTTTGATACATTTAAAATACTGTTGATGTTGAAGAGAGCGTAGCTTGTTTGATACATGTACAATACGGTTGATGGTGAAGAGAGCGTAACTTGTTTGATACATTTAAAATGCTGTTGAAGTTGAAGAGAGCGTAGCTTGTTCAATACATGTACCCTATTGTTGGTGTTGAAGAGAGCGTAGCCTGTTTGATATATGTGAAATACTGTTGATGTTGAAGAGAGCGTAGCTTGTTTGATACATTTACAATACTGTTGATGTTGAAGAGTGTGTAACTTGTTTTATACATGTACAATACTGTTGATGTTGAAGAGAGCCTAGCTTGTTTGATACATGTACACCATTGTTGACATTGAAGAGAGCGTAGCTTGTTCGATACATTTACCCTACTGTTGATGTTGATGAGAGCGTAGCTTGTTTGAAACATGTACAATACTGTTGCTGTTGAAAAGAGCGTAGCTTGTTTGATATATGTACACGCTTGTTGATGTTGAAGAAAACGTAGCTTGTTTGATACATGTACACTATTGTTGATGTTGAAGAGAGCGTAGCTTGTTTGATACATGTACAATACTGTTGATGTTGAAGAAAACGTAGCTTGTTTGATATATGTACAATACTGTTGATGTTGATGAGAGCGTAGCTTGTTTGATAATTTACAATACTGTTTATGTTGAAGAGAGTGTAGCTTGTTTTATGCATGTACAATACTGTTGATGTTACAGAGAGCGTAGCTTGTTTTATGCATGTACAAAACTGTTGATGTTAAAAAGTTAAATGCCGTTAATCTTAGACCTTGTTGTTTATTTGAGCAATTACAATCAGCTGGTTTTGAACATGAGAATGCTGTTGATTACGTTTTAAATTTAATACAATGATGTCGAATTTTGATATGCTGTTGCCTTTGGACATACTGCTGTTTTTAGGTAGAACTATTGATTTTGGAAAGAACACGCTGTTGATTTTATACAGTATTGTTATTTGAACTATGCCTTTGTTTTGTTACGCTTCTTTTGATTTTGAACATGCTTTTGGTCTAGAATAAAATGTTGGTTTTGGATAATACGTTTATTTTTGTGCAATTGATTTTTAGTATGCTGTTAGTTTGATTTTGATGTGAAAAATATACGGATTTTGAACAAATATGATGGCTTTGTACAAAGCATTTACTCCATGATTTTTGATAAATATTTACTTTACCTAATTTCGAACCAAAAAACTCCATTACGACCAACAGTTACGAATTACTATTATATTGAGACGTTGTTTCTAGCCTAGAACAAAACTATTGATAATGGACGGAATAGTTTATCTAAAGCATTACTGAACAGAAGAGTTAATTTACAACAATGTAACTGATCTAGAACAATAAAACTGGTGCCAAAGGAACAATTAACACAAATTAACACAAATTGCTTCAATATATCCCATTCCCAACCAACTCCTCTCGATGGGTACACGCCTGTCCAATTTTCTCGGTACCTTTTTGGTAAGTTGCTGTGCCTATTTATTACATCAAAGATATCATATTTAGCATTGCTTGGATTCTGTTTCCAATTAATCTAGTCACTTGGCAGCAGCTAAATCCATGAAGAGGAAAGAGTCAAGTTTCTATTTCTTATCTGTTTTATTTATCATTTATTGAGTGGTTTATTAATTGATTGATTTATTTATTTAGTTATTTACTTAATTCGGTATTTTATTGTGCAAATGTTGTAATTGTGTGAAGTCCTATCAAATCACAAAGAGGGCTCATAATCGTCGTCTTAAAGGTTATTTAGTTCTCAAATACAACAGACAAATTGTTTTGTGTAATCAAGGAAACCCAATTTCTTTAACTATATATTTACGATTTGCACTAAGACATTTCCAGGCATGACACAATTTGAGTCCACTTGAGTCAACTTAAATTTTATTACCGGAACTATTTAACCCTTTAGCAAACGCCAAATTTTCGACTGTCCCAAATAGAAATAATTTGCAGACGGCATTTCAAAATGTGATGAAATTGGAAAGTAATCTGCTGATAGAGTAGGAAACATTGTAGGAAAAGGAGAAATTGCTCGTTACAAGCAATTTCTCCGTTTCCCACAATGTTATCTAGAATCGTCGGCAACAATCTGGTCAAATGTCGTTATTGCTTGGTAAGGGGTTAACCCTTTCTAAAACAATAACGACATTTGGCCACTTTGTTGCAGACGACTTTTTCATTGGTGTTTTTAAATAGCCTAAAGTATCCCTGAAAGTTCTAGAGAGGATGCCACTTCTGAAAGTGGTGCAGATTTTTAAAAAATGAAGTTTTGTAACATGACCGTCATTTGCTTTTGTTCTTTTTCTTTACATCACTTACATATACAAATTGCCCATTCTACCATACCGATCATGCATTAGCATCATTGAAATAAATTAGTTTGCATGGAATATATAATATATTGGTATTTTGAGGCATTGCTTATCAAAAATAGATATTTGATGTCAATTTTGACATTTTCCTGCTGCTTTTGTTGCGTCTTTTTATAAAATGTTATTCAACAATTTTACATGAGCACTATGTATTTACAATATATTGAGCAATATATTGAGTTAAAGACTAATTCATGTAGTTTTTGATATAGATTTATGCAATTTTCCTTAAGACAGTTTGATTTTAATAAGTTTGCTGAGGGCAATATTATATGCTTGCATATGTTACATATAAACGCCTACTTTTCGACTCACCTGAACTAAAATGTATTGCAACAGGGTGGTTACTTGTAGTTGGCATTGGCAATTATGTTACTGTATACCATCAACATATTCTGTTTGTGAAAATCTTTATAAGTTTTCTGACAGATATTGTTAAACAAAGTGGTCACAACATTAGATTTTGTTTGAAATCATTTATGAACCAGAACTTATATTTATTAAATAAAACCAGCGGCCTCCATGAATGGTCACATAAGGTTGATGAAATTCGTGATCTTTTAATATTGCGCTAAATTAATATGAAAAGCTCATGGAGAAGTTTTGTGAATTCTTTTTACAATGTATAAATAAACACTTAGCCTAAGATTTATTAGAGATCATGTCTAATTAAGTCAGCAAAGGAAACAATAATAGCCATTTAAAATGCTTCCACATTATGTACTGCATGTATTGCCCTATCAAAAAAGCGTCATATTTGCAATTATATGAGTATCTTACAAAACGCACACTTTATGTATACATTATTTGCATAGCTTACATTCATTGTTATTTCCCAATGAATTATTATTTGAAGACATTGGTTTTGTCATTTTAAGCCGTTTCAAACCTGGTTACTTTATTTATATCACTCTGTCATAAGGTTGCCTTATGTGTTTTGTGTTGATTTCCCGTCATGTCTGATGCTTTATCATCTTCATCACTCTCTGAATACAGGAAATTTATAGTCTATTCATACAGCTTTCATCATCACACAGACATGCATTGGAAAACCAGAACACCAGTCTTTCTTTCAGCAACTGCATCGTCGCGACAGGCAGTCTGTTTTGCATGAGCACCATTCCCCAAATGTCTATTTCAATCTGTTGACAGATTTTTTCAAGAATCTGTGAGCTCTTATTTCTCTGTTGTATGATTTTCATTTTAGGATGACCTGTACAACATTAGGGCCATACACATTTAATTCCAATGTCATCCAAAAACATCTTCCAATCCATTCTCCTCCATAATCTTTCCTTTATCATCCATGAAGTTCATGACCCTTAGCATTACCCCATTTCCAACTTATCATTTTGGAACTCATTCATATTCTTCCATTTGATCAAGAGAGCTTCATCATATATGTGACATATGTCAAGTTTGGACCAAGGGCTGGGAACACTCTCTTGAAGGTGTAGGTAGTATTGTATTTTGTGGTAGAGGCTGGGATCAATGGATAATAACCAGTATGGGATTTTAGGATTGCTTGACTTGTGACTCACTTTTGCATAAAACACTGTCCATCCTGGCAGTTAATTTTCAAGACAATGAATGTCCATTTTAAACAGTTTGGTAGGTATCATTAGCAATTCAGTAAATAAGTTGTCTAAGGCTGTTTGATCTCTGTACTCCTCTGAGCTGGAAAAGAACCGCCGTACATTGGTCTTTCCCTAAAAATGCAATGGACCAGGTAATTTTCAGGGACACTCCAGTATTTCAGAGGTCCTCACGGGTGGCCTGCTGTTTTCATGCATTGGGTTATTATTTTTGTCAACTTGATACATAAACATTTTCACAATGTTCAGGTGTTTACCATTAAGTGACTCTACAGCTCTGTTGAAGTTATCTCCAGCTGCCCAAATTATAACACATGATGTTATGTTTGTAGCTACAGGGACTACTTTTTGTCCACAGTAATAGCCAAACAAGTGTCTATGCGTTCTACATCATCACAGCTGATGCTATGTCCATTTATTCACCAATGCAATTGCTCCTTAGGACTGTGTAAGCTGGTGGATTGCAAAACCAAGTCCTACACATGTGTATGCTTTGGTATCTTGCATTTACTACTGATTGTATAAATAATATCTTGACATATCAACAACACTTTTTTGATGCAGTGAGGGACACTTCTCCTTTATGTAGGACGGTTTCCGGTTTCAGATTTTCATCGGCCAAAAGTATCCAAGCCAGAAAAATAGAGAGCTCATGTGCCACTATTTTCTCCTCTTGTTCAATGGTTATCATAGAAGGGTCAAGAGTCTAGACTTCAATACAATTCAATTTAAGTCACACTTCTTTAATCGCAGTAACAGTGCAGAATGAAAAGAAAATCCCCTTGAGGTATTGGTTAATTCTCTCCTAGCAGATCAGATTTTAGCTTTGTAAAGTTAATGGCCCTTTTTAGGTTTGCTGCATGGTTGATAACGTCTTCAAGTCTAAGATCATTATCAACAATTATGTCAGGATTCCCTTTAAGATGTGATTTCAGAAATTGCAATCTGTGAGCATAAATTGACTCAAGTTTGGCTTTGAGATTATTGTACCCAATGTGTTTTCTTCCTCTATTGGCATTGGTTTACTCAACAGTGTGTGTTACTTATGCAGCAAAACAGTAAGATCTGGATGTATCTCACTGATAAGATTCTCCAGTGCTGTATTGTGCATATTTTCGTTGTCAATGTTACTGCACTCTGTGATATATTGCTTAGTTTAAACTTATTTATTTTACATCGATTGTGAAACAAGTTTTTACAATGTTGATAAATCATGCTCGATTCTGCTTCCTGGATACACAACCAGTACTCACGCTGAATATGGATAAATGAAAAATTGCAGGGCAGATCCCGCTACTCACGGGATTCAAACCCATGACCCTCATGTCCCGATCTCAGGCTCTGCACCTTGACCACTACCCTCCTCCAACTTGCTTAATGTACCTGCTGTGAAATTATCTGTGATAGTTGGCTTCATTGGCAATAAGTTTGCTATAATCACCACTTTGCAGTCGTAATGTGTAGCACACCCTTCTCTTGTTCCGCTCTCTAATGTTTTGCAAAATTCGAATGTTGCAACATCGATCAACTGCTTGTTTTTCTTGTACGATTTCTTTTCACAAAAAAATGCAAAGATCTTTCCAGTTGAATGAACGCCTTCATAAAAGAATATAGACCCTTTGAATCGTTGTCCTGGTTTTGTTGTTTCAGCCTCGATGTATGGTGATTGCTTGTAAATGTACTGTAGCAGCTTTTGTGCAAATAATTTCCTTATTTGGGTCACTCATTTTCAGGCCACAACTTGATTTTTTAACAATGTTGTCAAACTATCTTTTTGTGTCACTATCACCGCTTCATCTCAGCTCTGAAGTGTATCAAAAATGCTTTAGACTCCTTGACTTGGTGTATTTCTGATAGGCTCATCGGTGTCAATTTGGCAAATTATGCACGAGTATGCTTCACGCTTTCTTTTAAAAGCAAACTAGCGCTCAGAAAAACTGCAAAACTGGGTAAAATGAGTAACAGATTAAGATAGAATATGTTAAAACATAGCGAAAAACCACTTGATCAAGAAAGTATAACGCCTGCACTGTTTATTACTTATTTTTCAAAGTGCTATTTTTCACAAATTTGGTGCCCACCAATAAAACTTCATATTTTACATTCGAGTAGCATCTGAAATAGCAAGGAGAGCTCAGATTTACGAGTGGCGATCACCTTGTTAGGATAATCACGTGAAACACATAAAAATACTGTCATTTATCCAATATTAACAACGTGAACATTCAAAATGGAGATTTTTTCGGGGTTTATTGGTTCCTTGAGTTTCTCGGTTGACCTAGTTTTATCGCTAATTGCAAACAAACCTTAGAATAATCACTCTTTTAAAAGCATCAGGTTAATGTGTTACCTTCTCAATTCCTCTGTAAAAGGAAATTTAGAGTCCTTTTGAGTGCATTTTCAATTATTAAAGGACTTTCACAATTTTAGTGTATATTAGCGCAAGTATTGCTTTAAATGTTTCACGTCCAAAGGACTTACATCCATGTTTTCATCAAAACTACTTATTTTTACCCGAAAATAAAGTAAAATAATCTTTAGACACTATGTAAAGTCTGTTTATAATGGTTAATGGAAAAAACCAAATTGATTTTTTGATTTTTCAAAAATATCATTGTTTTAGGGTGGGTGGGGTAACAAAATGGGCCGTAGAAAAAATCTGCACCACTTTCATTTTTGGCATCCCCCCTAAATTGTCATCTCTATACCTCTACTACACCCTGGCACCAGCGGAAATTTTCTACCTTTCGGGGTAAAAGAAAAACAGATATCCAGATACCCGCCTAAACCTGTTTGTTTACATTTTCAAAATAAAGAAATCTGATTGGTTGATTCAAATGTTTGTGTATCAACTGTCAAGGTTAGAGGTGAAGAATGAGGTTATCTGACTTATTAAACTTGCTAATCTAGGTTATTTCTGTTAGACTTTCATGTTCAAGTTTTACTGATGGGGTTTTTTGGTGATAACTAACTAAATCTGATCAAAAGTTTGCCAAATAAAATAGTTTGATCTAGCATTAACCTCCTTTAGCATTATATGTGCCTTTAAGAAAAGCCCCTGGTGTATGAGTCGACAGTTTTAGCGGTCAGCGTGTATCACTTTGACGAAGTTTGAAATTAAAAGCATCATTCAAAATATTTTTGCCTCCAGTGAGGTTTGAACTCACGACCCCTGGACCCCTGGTTTACAAGACCAGTGCTTTACCACTGAGCTATAGAGGCTGTCAGATTAACAAGAAGTACAAGCAGATGATGTTTCTATTAAAATAAATTCTATATGCATGTGAAAACAGAGAGCCATATGTCGCCAACAGTTGTCAACTGTCATTTTCTGTGTGATACGCTTTAGATTTAACCATTTTCTGCAAAATAGATCTTTTTAGAAAATATAGTGTCAAAACGATTAGCTGTTACGTCCAGATTACATCTTTATATTGCCACACTAGTTTTACACGATGTTATAAAGAAAAAAGATTACTCTCACAATGAAGCGTAACTATACGTTTGACACTTTAACAAACGCCAAATTTTCAACTGTCCCAAATTGGAAAAGTTTGCAAACGACATTTCAAAATGTGATGAAATTGGAAAATGATCTTCTAATAGAGTAGAAAACATTGTTGGAAAAGGATAAATTGCTCGTTACGAGCAATTTCTCCTTTTCCCACAATGTTTTCCAGAGTCATCTGCAATAAAGTGGTCAAATGTCGTTATTGTTTGGTGAAGGGTTAAGTTGACGTTTAACTATTAACCACTTACAGACAATTTGCTTTCACTTAAAGCAGACGACTTCAGAAAAGCTTTGTTAACATGTGAAAGAAACTTTCAGTTATGCTGTTGTGATAAATGCATAGATTGAAAATGTATTCTGATAAAAGGAGATATTGCTTGTGACAAGCAATTTCTCCTTTTGCAACAATGCTTTTGGATAGTCGTCTGGTGCAAGATGCAAAACTGTGATGCTAGGTTTGTATTGTGTTAAGTCTGACGTACTATTTCATTTACGTGTACCTATGACTATTCTACGTTTACATTTACCAAATATCATCAAAAAACATTTTCCAGTCTTATTTGTCGGCTATTGCGTTTAGTTAGTATGAACACGTTACATTTAATTATATCAAAAAGTCCCAACTTAATGAGTGAGGAATGGTCTTGTATGGGTTTCATAAAAGAATCAATGAAATGTGCTTTCAGTGAGATTTGAACTCACGACTCCTGGTTTACAAAAACAGGGCTCTACTAATGCGCCATAGAGTCTCATACCCAACTCGAACGTCATTAATCTATTGAAAGCTTTTTTCGAAGATATCAAAAGCAAACCCACAGTTTGTGGCTTGCAAACAGTTTAATCTTTCAAATCATTGTGTCAAAGATGTCAATTCGCACATTTTTCCTTTTAACATGGATATGCTACAGTATGATTATATATAAGTTGTATTATGTAACTACATTTTAGAATAGCTGTGTGAACATAGCGAAGATTTGTTGGTTCTTCATTGTAAATAGACATGATTGTATTATCTTTTGGCAAACAAGTTGTCGTTTTCAACAATTAATGCGTCTAGCTTGATTTAATATTGAAGACGATGTTTTATCAATCTTTGAACCATCGAAAGTGATAGAGAAAAAATCTCATAAAGAGACGAGCAGATAAAAAAGTGTACATATATAACAGTATATTTTTGTAGTTTTTAATCTTAATCCTTTATAGTTGATAGTCATTAATTTCATTTTGTCGAAACGATTCTGATATATATATTCCCATCGAATATGCATTATCAAGTTTATTTTGGAACACTTCCAGAAAGTCACTTTTATGCGACACCTACATTTATTACGTGAATACGTATGGTTTGTTAATAATATAATATAATATTGCCATGACCATTGTTGCAACTTATACACCAGAAGGGGAGAGCTGGAACTAAGTTTTGGAACTTGTAGCTCAACCCATTTGCTTATTATGATTTGTACACAAATTCTAAATTATGACTATGTATAATTTGGGCAATAACATATGTTTAAACCCTGACTTTTTAACGTGCTCTTCACAATGACTATCTTACGTTTAAGTCATGTCTTAAAAAACCATCCTCTTTGCTTTCTTATGGTCTGTTGTTTTCATCTTGGATGAAGTTAGATCCTGTCTAGAGGCACGGTCGTGTAAGCCGTTTAAACGAAAAGAAAATCTTGCCTCCAGTGAGGTTTGAACTCACGACCCCTCGTTCACAAAACCAGTGCTCTAACAATGAGCTATAGAGGCAATCGTATCTACTCGGCAATCCCCGTAACAAGTCGGTAGATATACCTCGTAGGCAGTACATGAATACACCGGAAATCCTGGGGTAATTCGCCTTATTTCCGGCGGATAACGCAAAATGCACACAGGCACTAAATATGTATTTAAATACACACAAATTAGTTATATATCACAAGTGAAGATTTTTTTTACCCTTTTCATTAAAGATGATCATATGAACACATCTTTGTTTCATATTTTGTCAATCAGCTCTTTCCGGCATTCCCCGGCTTGTGACGGGGACTGCCGAGTTGATACGAGTGGCCCTTCGTTGCTGACCTACTTTCAAAAATGGCTCCCCATTACTTCCGGGGTTATTTTAAGAAATGGCCGAGGTGTTCCGAATGCTATAGAGGCTGCCTCATCAAACATCGGTACAAGCAGATTATGTTTCTATTAAAAAAAAGTCTACAACTGTATATGCATGTGAAAACAGTGAGCCATATGTCGCCAACAGTTTCATTTCCCATTTCAATATTGTATGAATAGATAGCCCGGTTTCGATTTCATCATGGTTAAAATCACATTTCTACCTATTATACTTGTTCTTTTTTTTACATTGAATCAATAGTTCAAAACTTATCTTATCCGGCTTATAATCGATGGACAAAGAAGGTCGGCGCCAAAGGGCATGTCCGTTTGCAATCGTATCTATTCGGAGATCCCCGGCACATGATTGTGATATATAACCAATTTGTGTGTATTTAAATACATATTTAGTGCTTGTGTGCATTTTGCGTTATCCGCCGGAAATAAGGCGAATTACCCCAGGGTTTCCGGTGAATTCATGTACTGCCTACGTGGTATATCTACCGACTTGTTACGGGGATTGCCGAGTAGATACGATTGCACCTTTTAATGAATGACCCATGTTTGAAACGGTATGGGTACATTAAATTCTAGATGTTTGGCGTTTATCAAAAAGAGAAAATCCTCTTATTGTCTTAACATTATGCTTCTTCACGATCGTCTGTCACAACAATTTAAAACCACAACAGTGTTTACAAGACAATCAAATTTTACTTAAAAGGATTGGAAGCAACTCTTGGACAAATGTGCTTGTCTACAAAGAAACGTAACTTTAAGTTTCATTTGAGGTTGTATTACAATGTATCACCGTAACGTGTACCTTACAATGAGGTATTTTGCATTAACATTTACCAAAAAGCATGGAAATAAAACATCCTGAATATTTTGTGGTCTTTTTTTTTTTTTTTTGGTAGAAACATTCGTATACCGATTTGCCACTCCTGGAAAGAACGTTATATAACGTTACTTTACGCTAGCCTTTACAGGGAAGAAGTAAAATAATCTGCCTCCAGTGAGGTTTGAACTCACGACCCCTGGTTTACAAGACCAGTGCTCTACCACTGAGCTATAGAGGCTGCCTATTCTTACGCTTGTCAATAGCGTATATATACATAGGTGTACGGTTTCTCTTACGATATAAGTTTGCTACTCGATGTCTAACTGGATACGGCGATTTGTGTATCACGGTTAAAACCACATTTTACCTATTAGTTTACCTATTATGGTTTATCTGGTTCGCTTGTAATTTTTCAAGTTCTTTACATTTTGTCAACAGTTTTAAAGGTACATTGCATTGCCTTGCCGTGTCCGGCTAATAATCGATGGACGAAGATCCCAGCCATATGGGCTCATCAAATCGAGTAAAACATAGATACTACAGACTCCAAACGGTAGTTAACATCTCATTATGTTCCATGGTTGAAAGGTTACGTGTACATAAATAGTTAGAAATTCGTTGTGTATAAAAAAAGAGAAAATAACTAACTTTCTTATCATAAGGGGTTTTCACGATCGTCTGTCACAACATTAAAAAACCACAACAGTCTTTACAAAAAAAGAATTAAATGAAGAATTGACTCGGGAAAAACAATTTCTTCTAGTAATTTTTTATTCGTTCAATTACCCCTTTGAGAAACATTCATGAACCAATATACCACGCTAACAAAGAAACGTAACTTTGATTTTAATTCGACGTTTAAGATTGGTGTTTTCCTGAAAAGGGAAGGAATGACTCGTGACAAGCAATTTGCTCAAGTATATTTTGAAATGGTTCGTGTAAATTACCCCTTTGAGAAACATTTGTGGATGTATTACTGACATATTACAATGTATCTCCTTGACGTTTAACCTCACAATGACTATTTTACTTTTCCAAAATATCGTAACCCCCCCCCCCCCCTTGCTTTAATGGGGTCTATTGGGTTTTTAACGAATTATGAATTCCAATATAGAGTATGGTGGTAAGGCACAATCTTGTTAAAAAAAGATAATACACGATGGCGTACGCGTTTGTAATGGAGAAGGACTAGAAATCGGCCTCGAGTGAGGCTTGAATTCACGACCCCTGGTTTATAAGACTAGGGTACCGTTTTACTAAACAACTTAAGGAGACTATTTGCGTAAGTCATAACTGATACCCATGGATAACATCTTCAATGAGAGAACAATATTGCAATTTTCGTCTAATCATAACGAGTTTTCACGACCGTCTGTAACATTGGTTTAAAACCACAGCAGATTTTTCCATTAAGAACAAATTATAAATTCCAATATAGAGTATGGTGGTAAGGCACAATCTTGTAAAAATAGATAAACGGTGGGGAACGCGTTAATAGTAGAGAAGGACTAGAAATCGAGTGAGGCTTGAACTCATGAGAACTGGTTTATAAGATCAGGGTACCGTTTTACTAAACAACTTAGAGAAAATACTTGTGTAAGTCATAACTGATACACATGGTTACTTTCTTCAATGAAAGTACAATATTGCAATGTAACACGTCATTGGAAGCGTCTCGGAGAGACGATTCCAATGATGTGTTACTTTGCAATATTGCTTTGCCAAATATTGAAATAAGAATAATTGTTGTTTTAGACTTACGCAAATCCTAAGCGTAAACTGTTTAGAAAAACAGTTCCCAGTTCTCTACCACTGAGCTAAAGAGACTGTCTGATTGTGAGTTCTTAAAGATGATTTTATAAGCGTTTATAAAAGAAGTTGACAACATATCTGTTCTTGTTTTCATTTTGGACAAGTTACGGGTATCTTTCAGTGACATTACCTAATACCATTAAAAAGAAATCCTCCTTGCTATTTCGTGGTTTATTGGGTTTATATTCCCCATTTTGGACACGTAATGGGTTGTCATATGGAGTATATTGGTAAGGCACAACCATGTGAACGAAACATAAGAAGAAAGAAAATAAATCTGCCTCCAGTGAGGTTTGAACTCACGACCCCTGGTTTACAAGACCAGTGCTCTACCACTGAGCTATAGAGGCTATCTGCTGACAATGAAGATCATTTTTGTATTGAAAACGAATTCTGAATGCTTGCGAAAATAGAGAGCCATATGTTACCATATATGCAAACAATTTCATTCGTTAATTCAATATTGTATGCATACATAGGTTTATCTTTTGATACAAATATGCTGCTCAGTGACAGATTAAATATGACGAATGGTTCATCACGGTAAAACCACATTTTCAACTTATTGTGTATTAATCAGTTTTTTTATATAAGATTTTCACATTGCGTTAAAAGAACGAGTTATAAATTTCAATATGGGGTACGGTGGTAAGGAACATCCTTGTGACAGAAACACGGTCGTGCATGCATTAATAATTGAAAACGGACAAGAAATATGCTTCCAGTAAGGTTTGAACTCACGATATATGCCTATATTGAAACCAATTCTAAATAACCATGTTTAAAAGGGTATGGTTACATAAATTGCTAGAAATTAGTTGTGCATAAAAAAAAGGATTCTCTGTATTTTTTGTCATAATGATGTTTCACGATCGTCTGTCACAACAATTCAAACCCACAATAGATTTACCAAAAGAAAATCAAATTTAATTGGAAGGAATGACGCATGACAAGCGATTTAATAAAAGTATCTTTCGAAATGGTCCGTGCAAATTACTCCCGTGAATTGCATTCGTAGACCAATGTGCTTGTCTCACAAAGAAACGTATCTTAACTTTAAATTTGACGTTTAAACTGACGCACCCGCTTCTTTATGTGTTCCTTTCAATGTCTTTAGCGTTTATGTTTACCAAATATTATCAAAAGGAAATCGTTCTTGCTAGAGGTCTGTTGTTTTCGTTTTTCCATTTTAGACAAATCATAATTTTCAATATAGAGAATGGTGGAAAGGCAAAACATAGCGAAAGAAGCGGGTAAGAGTTAATAGGAGAAAATGATAAGAACATGCCTCCAGTGAGGTTTGAACTCACGACCCCTGGTTTACAAGACCAGTGCTCTACCACTGAGCTATAGAGGCTGTCCGTTGTACTTTTAATACTAGTTGATGATGTTTCTATTGAAACCAATCTTATTTATGTTTCAGTCGAACGATACCATACCAGAGATAAGGGGTGATTGTAATTCACACGGTTATCTACCTACCATTTGGCCTCTATCACCTGTTTACATTTTTTTAACTCGGCCATATACCGTGTTGGAATTATACGTAGGTACCAGGGGCCCGTTTTACTAAACAACTTACGGAAAATGTTTGAGTGAGTCATAATTGATAAACATGGATAGTATCTACAATGAAAGTACAATGTTGCAATGTGGCACTTCATTGGAAGCGTCTCGGAGAGACGATTCCAATGATGTGTCACTTTGCAATATTGCTTCGTCCAATATTGAAATAAGAGGAATTGTTGTTTTAGACTTACGCAAATCTTAAGTGCAAACTGTTTAGTAAAACGGTACCCTGGTTTCTCTTTTGATATAAATATGCTACTGGGTGTCAAATTGAAAATGACGAATTGTTCATCACGGCTAAAACCACATGTTTACCTATTGCGATTTGCCTGGTCTGTTTTTTAAAAGTTTTTGCATTGCGTCAACAATTCAAATGTGCATTATCTTGATCTGTCTGGGTAATAATCAGTGGACGAAGACCCCAGGATTAACTGCCTGCCATAAGGGCTCATCAAACCGAGTAAAACAACCAATATTGTGGAACCCAATTAGGACTCTTCCTTTAAATGACCCATTTTGAAAGTGTAAGGGTACGTAAATGGCTAGACATTCGTTTTGCATAAAAAAAGAGAGGATTCTCTAATTTTCTGACCACACAATGATTTTTCACGATCGTCCGTCACATCAATTTAAAACCACAACAGTGTTCAATCAAATTGAACTGAAAAAGGAAGAACTGACTCGTGACAAGCAATTTCTTCAAGTATCTTTAGCGATGGTTAGTGCAAATACTCCTTATGAAAACATTCGTGGACCTCACAAAGAAACGTGAGTTAACGTTAAAGACGTATAAGACTGACGTATTACAATGTATCTCCTTTACGTGTCCTCATAATGAAGTAATATTGCGTTTACGTTTACCAAAGATCATAAAAGAGAATTCTCCCTTGCTATTTTGTGGGATATCGGTTTTTTTTCCATTTTGGAAAGTTATTAATATTTCAATATGGGGAACGGCGATTAGGCACAACTTTGTGGAAGAAATACGGCCGTGAACGCATTTACAAGAGAAAATGATAGTACATCTGCCTCCAGTGAGGTTTGAACTCACGACCCCTGGTTTACAAGACCAGTGCTCTACCACTGAGCTATAGAGGCTGATGATTGATGCGCACATACAAGTAGATTATAATTCTATTGAAACCAATTCTAAACGGATGTGAAAAGGAAGAGCCATATGTTGCCATATGTGCAAACAATTTCAATCCTCAATTCAATATTGTATTTATTAATAGGGACGGGTTTTTCTTATGATATAAATATGCTACGGGGTAATAAATTGAATATGGCGAATTGTTCATCACGGATAAAACCACACTTTTACAATTAGTTTACCTATCATGTTTTGACAGGTCTATTTTCTTTAAAAGGATTTCACATTGTGCCAACAGTTTAAAGGTGCTTCGCCTTGCACTACCCGACTAAAAAAATAATGGAATAAGATCCCAGAATTACTTGCCCCACCATATAGGCTCATAAAATCGGATAAGAAATAGATACTCCAGACTCCAAACGGTACTAAACCTCTCATGTTCCATGGTTGAAAGGTTACGGGTACATAAATAAATAGTTAGAAATTCGTTGTGTATAAAAAAAAAAAGGTATTAACTTATTTTCTTATTATAAGAATTTTCTACGATCGTCTGTCACAACAATTTAAAACCACAACAGTGTTTACAAATAAAACAAATTTAACTGAAAATGAAGAACTGAATTGGGACAAACAATTTCTTCTAGTAACTTTTGAGTCGTTCAATTACCCCCTTTGATAAACATTCATGAACCAATTTACCACGCTAACAAAGAAACGTAACTTTAAGTTTAATTCGACGTTTAAGACTAGCGTTTTCCTGAAAATGGAAGGAATGACTCGTGACAAGCAATTTGCTCAAGTATATTTTGAAATGGTTCGTGTAAATTACCCCTTTGAGAAACATTTGTGGATGTATTACTGACGTGTTACAATGTATCTCCTTGACGTTTTACCTCACAATTACTATTTTACTTTTACAAAATATCGTAAAAAAACCGTTGCTGTCATGTGGCCTCTTGTTTGTTTTTACCATTTTGGACAAATTATACATTACAATATAGATTATTGTGGTAATGGACAATCCTGTAAAAAATACACGATGGCGTATACGTTTGTAATGGAGAAGGACTAGAGTTCGTCATCAAGTGAGGCTTGAACTCACGACCACTATGTTATAAGACCAGGGTACCGTTTTACTAAACAACATAGGGAAAATACTTGCGTAAGTCAAAACAGATACACATGGTTACTTTCTTCAATGACAGTACAATATTACAATGTAACACGTCATTGGAAGCGTCTCGGAGAATATTGAAATAAGAGGAATTGTTGTTTTAGACTTTCGCACATCTTAAGCGTAAACTGTTGAATAAAACGGTACCCGGTTCTCTACCACTGGGCTATAGAAGCTGCCTGATGGTGAGGTCATACAAGAAGATCATGGAAGCGTTTATAAAAAGAAAATGGACAACATATCTGTTCTTATTTTTATTTTGGACATGTTACGGTCATCTTTCAGTGACATATTAAGCATTAACCCTTACCAGATACCTTTAAAAAGAAATCCCCATTGCTAGTATGTGGTTTATGGGGTTTACTTTCCTATTGTGGACAAGTTATGAGTTGTCATATGGGGAATAGTGGTACGGCACAACCCTGGGAAAGATACTTAGTCGGATAGGCTTCACAAGGAAGAAGGAAAATAAATCTGCCTCCAGTGAGGTTTGAACTCACGACCCCTGGTTTACAAGACCAGTGCTCTACCACTGAGCTATAGAGGCTGCTTGATAAGACATCCATGCAAGTAAATGGTTTTTGTATTGAAACCAATTCTAAACGAATGTGAAAACAGAGAGCCACATGTCACCATATATCGAGGGTTCAACGCAATACTATAGTAAGAGCTTCATGTTTGTGAAGCATTTACTATAGTCTTGCATCGAACCCTCGATATGCAAACATTTGTATTTGTCAATTCAATATCGTATGAACGAATGTCCGCGTTCAATTCTGTTATATATATAAATAACGCCGTGTAAACAGTGATTTCGGTTTTTGTACGGTTTTCCTGAAGTTGTTGGTCTTACACAAGGGATCTAAATTGTCTTAACAAAGGACACTCCAACGCCGAAAGCAGAGATATGGTTTGGGCTCGAACCCGGGACCCCCGAGTTCCTAGACTACCCCATTAATCAATAACCTTCTTGACCACTGGGCCACACATGACCCTTTCGTCCCTCTGGCAGCATGTGTGATTTCAATAGCATGATGATACTGAAACCAGCTCTAGACAAAAAAAGAAACAATAGTCCCATCTGTTAGTAGTTCTTTTCTATTTTATAATCAAGAATAAATGATTTTGTAACGCAAAATAACTGAAGAAAGGCTGAACGATGTAAATCACCAAACCGTCATATACAAAAGATATTACATATTTTTACAATGAAAGTGTCATTTCTTAACATACCAAGCAGCGCGACCTAGATGTCACAGGGTCATGACCTCATCAATTAGTGGTATATGTCGGGTTGACTTGCTACATTAACCCATTAGTCCAATTATTCGTAAATCTGAACTCATCTTTCTCTGCAAGTCATGTGTTTTTGGTAACAAATATTATTTTGATTAAGCAGAAGTCGATTGCCTTTGTTTGATTCATTATCTAATTTTCAGTTATGTAACGACTTTCAAGGATCCACCACTACTAGACTCTGGCTCTGTAGTGACTTACCAAATAGCACTCCCACAAAACCATAGGTGTCGGTTCGGATCGAACTCGGCACCCCGAGGTCTTAGTCCGCCAGCTTAACCACTGGATCCCTATCTCGATTACCGTGTATTTGCTTTATTAAAAAGACATATTTCTCTAGTTCGGCGCTGTATAAGCTTCAATGTACATAAGTAAAACAAAAGTAATTCGTTTATTTACACGGCATGTACACATGTGCACATGGTTAAGTCGAACAGTTATCATAACACCATTCAGTATACTCTACATTCAGTATACTCTACCTCATGGGCCTATTAGTCACTTACTATGATAGAATTTATGAATAATATCATTATGCCCTTGTGTACAGGTGGGGTAACGTGACGGGGTTGCTATCTATCATGATATTAACCCTTTCCCAAACGACACATTTTCGACTGTCCAAAATTGAAAGAGTTTGCTGACGACATTTCAAAATGTGATGAAATTGAAAAGTATTCTTCAGATAGAACAGAAAACTTTGTTGGGAAAGGAGAAATTGCTCTTAGTGAGCAATTTCTTCTTTTCCCACAATGTTTTCCAGAGTCTTCTGTAACAAAGTGGTTAAATGTCGTCATTACCATGACCATTTGGTAATGGCTTAAGCAGCAACAGAATATGACGTCATACCGACTGACGAATTGGAGGACTATACTAGTCTATACTAGTGATCTTTTTTAAATGTGGTAAGCTCACGAGCATGAGAAAAACAACCATTTAACCGGGGTTTAAAAATCTGATGAGCGAACCCTTTCTCTTTTTCGCGAAAATTGACTTCCGAGTTTTCTCCGTGACGAAGATCCGATATTTCTGTTCAATATCCGGATTCATGCAAATGACCGGATATACATGTTCTAACAGTTCGGATCTTACTTCGGAACAAAGGACGGTCAAAGGGGATATCCGACGGACATCAATATTGGACGTTTGAAACAATATAATCCTTTCTCTGTGATGTACGAATTTATCGAAAAGCGAACCCTTTCAATGCTGGAACCGATTTCATGTACATGCAAACAGCTTAGATAACAGGCCAGCCGCTAAGTAAATAGGCGGCTGGCCTGTGGTCCAACCTGTTTGCTACTCGGAGTGTCTTTTCCAATCAAAATTAAGTAGGTGTGTACGGTTTTGGAAAGCAGACGACACACATATCTTGTTTGATAAAATTGCCTAACATTCTAAGGCTTAATCGCCATTATCGTATCTAATGAATAATACACCCAGTGTAGATTGATCGATTCAACAGGCAGACGTCTATTTAAACAAGGGCGGTCCGATAAGAAAGTCCCCGACATCCCTTTCTTTAATAACCCTACACCAAACGCCAAGTTTCGACTTTCCAAAATTGAAAGAGTTAGCAGACGTTACTTCAAATCATGATGAATTTGAAAAATACTCTTCCAATATGGCAGAAAACATTTGGGGAGAGGGAGGAATTGTTCGTTTTCCAGAGCCGTCTGCATTAAACTGGTCAAATATCGTTATTGTTTAGTAATGGGTTAACCCAACAATAACCATTGTAGAAATCTGTCCCTGGTCCAAAACGAACATAACAGGAGACGACAGTTATGAAGGATACGAATTCATTTTGGTTTTGGTAAGGAACACTTGTGACAAAGGAATACATCGCTCTATTTGAGCAAGTGCGGCCGTTGTCACAATGATCTCTGAAGACCTCGGCATTAAATGCGTCAAATCGATGTATTTTGCAGTACAGGATCTTTCTTTCCCCCTTCTCAAATTTTTTAACCGGTCCGATTTGAAAGCAATAGCAGACGACTATATCTTCGTATGAAAAATAATTTATTCGTTCAAAAATCGTTTGGCAGCAATTATGACTACAAAGAGGACGTTATAAGGTTTACTCATTATAGTGATTGCGGAAATGTTCTTCTTTGTGTGCATTGAAGCGAAGATGTGAAGGGTTCGAACATTTAATCCTTTCAAACCATCTTATCTTACTCAAGATTAGTCCGAATGATCCAGACGTAGATATTTCATTCACAATAACGACATTTGACCAATTTGTTGCAGACGACTCTTGAAAACATTGCGGGAAAAGGAGAAATTGCTCTTAACGAGCAATTTCCCCTTTTCCCACAATGTTTTCTGTCCTATCAGAAGATTGTTTTTAAACTTCATCACATTTTGAAATGACGTCTGCAAACTTTTTCAGTTTGGGACAGTCGAAAATTTTGCGTTTGGTAAAGGGTTAACTCACTTTAAATTTTAAATATATTCATGTAGCTATTAAATTGAAGATAGGTAGACCTGGTGCAATATAGAAACTACCCCCGCAATTGATTGCTAATTTATTCGTTGTGACAAAAGGAGAAAAATTCCCCTACCTTTTTATCACAACTTCTTTTTCATAACAATGTTAACAACTTATCAAATTGAATTGGAAAACGAAGAAATGACTCGTGACGAGCAGATTGATGTACATTAATTGGTCGTTTTATGAGTGTTCTGATAATATTTAGTTTCTTGTCTCACAATGATTTGTTATATTGTGGCTTATTTCAGGAAATTGTCGAAACCCTCAATGGTAAATTTGACGTGCGTTTATTTGTACGATCGAGATTTCACAGGTCGGAATCATGTTCCGTTCAAGTCTAAGTTGACGCTTTTCTGACTTGCTCCTTTTACTCTTTGTATTAACGTTCACGAGGAAAGCCATCGCAAAAAGACATGCCCTAGACATACAACTAACGATAACCACCTTAAGTGACTTATCTCTCCATGAATAGAATTGCGGGGTTATGTTTTATCTGGTTTATCAGGATCTACATCGCTTTAAGGATATTTAATGATATATAGCAGGCTAAAGCTGCTGGTAGAATGCCACACTCTTTCTATCAACATGCGTTGTACCAAGCTGTGAAGATCACTGTTTACGTAGTTAGTTAGTCGGGTGAAGTTGTGGTTTTCGGATGATTATCCACGTTTCATTGATGTGAGAGGCCTCAAACATGAAGAAACACAAACAGAGTCTATAAATAACAAGAAATATAATCAATCGGAGATTTCTTCCAAAGATTTCCTTTCGTTTTTGCTTTTTTGTATTTTCTGAAGATTCCTACGATTGAAGCATGAAAAGTCATTTGTATCAAAGAAATAGCTTAAAGCCCCATTTATCATAGAAACTGACAGTGGGAAATAACCGAACGAACATTCAACCTACCACGTTATCGAGTCAATACATACATTTTAAAGGGACTATTCGTCGAGTTACAAACGTTTATAATGTGATCATCGTAACTAAATATGATGTTTATGTCCAATTCTTCTTACTTAAAATGCGTTAACATTTCAGAAAATGTGAACTAGCGTTTGTTGTGATTGGAAAACTTGTTGACCAAATTATCATGATAGTTGACTCCAGCACAACTTGCCATAACTTTTGTAATATGATAATAGTGTCGACCAATTTTGAAGGCACGGTATCAGACGTTCTTACTAAATCCAATGATTTTGCACCACAAGAGCTATGATAGATCATTGTTACAGAATAAACCGTTTGAACAGTTAATTATATTTGCAAGACGCATATGCGTTTAAATAGTCTAGTTTCCAGCAATTTCATGGACCTGAATTGTCATATTCTAAGATAAGCTCGGTGATTGTGAAATAATTCCATTTAAACGGTTACTAACATGGTTGAGAAGCTGTTAAATGACCTAGTTTTATGTTATCTATTAATCTATGTCGTCATTTTATCGGTAGAAGACAATTTGTTTTAAAAACTTAAAATGCCAATCTGTGTTATAGTCTTTTTAACACGATATTAACGGTAATTTTGATTGGTTTTTTTTTCTGTACAGCTGTTTACAGGTATCTTAACCAATTACGAAACAATAACGGCATTTGACCACTTTGTTCCAGACGACTCTGAAAAACATTGTGGGAAAAGGATAAATTGCTCTGAACGAGCAATTTCGCCTTATTCCACAATATTTTCTGGCCTATCAGAAGAATATTTTCTAATTTTATCACATTTTGAAATGTCGTCTGTAAACTCTTTCAATTAGGGACAGTCGAAAATTTGGCGTTTGGTAAAGGATTGAATAGACCCTGAAAGATCCTGACTAATTAATGTTGACTGTTTGTGTAAGTGACCTATCGACACATCTACTATTTACTAACCTCAGAGAGGTTTTGTTATCGGCGTTTTATCACGGCTAATCTTCCAGCACGTCTCGACCGCAACTTGGCCACAAATCTAGCCACGTTAATTGGCCTAAAACAATCGGTCTCTCAATAACTCGGACGATCCAAGCTGTAACTGTGCGTTACAGTAGAATGAAATATTTCTTTCTTATTTGTCATATTGAATATGTATTTTGTATATGACTAGAACCTGTACCAGCTAATTTCAATTTGTCTAATTTGTCTGTGCATGGCCAACGCCTGGTTTCGAACTCAAAGCTACAAAGTCACTCACAGAGATCAGATCTCAATCATGGTAAACATTTTTAACCCAGCAACCCAGAAAATGATTAATTTTGAAGTGTAAGGATCATGAGACATACTTGTGAAGCCTGTATCGTACTCTCAAGTGCATGTCTCTGTTCTCATTTACAATTCTGAGATCCAAGAAATAAAGGTGGGTAAACGTCAACGCAAAGTTAAGATGAGACATGCCAATGGCCACAGCCTATACACTGTTTTGAGAAAACGCACGGGCCAGCACAATATGCAATTCCGCCGACGCCGAAAACATCTATCACTTAATATGTATTTGTGAATGTTTTACAAGAATTATACAAAAGCATATTAAAAAAAAAAGAACTACTCAAACCCTCATTTTATAAATTTTCTGTTCATTTACAGACCTGTTAGAAAGATGAACTAATTAAGCTATGTTTGTTAGTTAAAGAAACTCTTACAAAATGGGATGCTCTTTTCAATACTGACTCATGTAAATGTATATGTTTACCTCTAAAGATTAACAAAAAGATAACAAACTAAATATTTTCTTTTTTTTCTTTTCATAACTTTTTCTTGTAACTATCAGTATATGTTTGTCACGTTGACATCAAATTGTACTTTATATATGTTGTAGATGATATACTTTGTACAAGTCTAAATAAAAGTATTTTCTATTCTGTTCTGTTCCTATACCCTGTACAGCGTAAACTCACTGGCCAGTACTAATGCTTGTTTTTTCCGTCGCGGTAGATGTTACAGCCACAGGAGATCACATGTATTTCCCGGATCATAATTTGATCTGAGTCAATTATCGGCCCCCAACCTGTCTGCATATCGTAAGTCTGGCCAGTGCCCGTGTATCCCGTACGTTTGACTTCATTGATCAGTAGAAAATAGATTGTGCATTCATATCACAGTGTTTCGGACATGTGATTGCTTACGAAGTTTGCAGAGGGTTCCGAATTACTTTCAGACATATTAGCCTGGAGGCCTGGCCCGTTCGTATACCGCGAACTAGGGCCAGGTGTCAGAGAAAGTTTACCGAACACAATAGTGTTCACATATACCTCTACTGTGTGATAAATCATGAACCATAAAATTGTTGTCCCGGTAAATCTGATTGTTGATTCTATAGAAAGAGTCTCGTAATGTTTTTTATTCCAGAAAAAGGGTAAGCAATGGCAAAGTTACAAAACCTAATTAACAAAACCATCCATACGTGAAAGGCCTCCCGAGGTCTTGGGCAGAAATTGATTTGTAATCTGTTTGGAGCATCCGTGGTCTAGTGGCTAGAGTTTTTAATTATAAATTTATAATACAAAGTCCCTCACCATATGGCTTCAAATCATTTTAACAAACGTGTTATAGAGGATTTTTCGTTAATCCACATTCGTCGCGAGTACTGGTTATGTAACAGGAAGCAAAATCAATAGTGATTAATCTAGGTCTAGAACTTGTTTCACAATCCATGTAAATTAATTAAGGGTTAATGCAATGATTCTCGAATTACTATTGAAAAACAATTCCAGATCATAACAATGTTAATAATGTATTGGAACCGTGTATCATCGCAAAATGTCATAAAATTGTTGAAACTGATGATAAACCACAAATGCTCCTCAATAATAGACTGTAGCCATACGGAAAGCAAGGTCGGGTTGAGTCTTAATTTTTAACCGTATTTCGACCAAGACCAGCGTATACTGAGACCAACGTGGCCCAGAGGTGGAGTGGTTGTGTGTAGAAGGTCGTGTGTTTGATACCTCGACTGGGTCATTGCGAAAACCGTAGTAAACAATGATGGCTATTGCTTTCATCCATAGTACCATGTACATTCGGGATAGTATGTCCATTAATAAATCCCTTCCAGTCTTATACAATGATACTATTGTTTGGGATCCATACATCATCGCAAGATATCATAGAACCGTTGAAAACGGTAATAACTCTTTCACATATAACATTTCTGACGCATAGCATGTAGCTATACACAATGAAACGATGGTTGAACCCCCCAATATAAATTTGTTCCGTGGGCGAGACGAAGTCAAGACCTATCGTATCTCGGGAAAAACCGTGGTGGAGTGTTTGTGTGTGAAAGGTCTCACTGATTGATACAAAGACCAGGTCATAGCAAAAGCGAAAGTAGTTCATGCGATAATTACCTCCATCTAAGAATCGTATTAGCATTGAAATATTACTTCCAGACTAATGCAACTGTATTACTGTTTTCTGTCCATATACAATGTATCTCCGTAAAATATCTTAGAATTACTGAAAACAGTGAACTATCTCAAACACCCCTTAATACGAGCCTCCTTTTCAATTGCTGCATGTCTCGATTCAGATGATATATCTACGGAAATCGTTTTAAGTGGTTTTAATTCAAAGTTTTCCTCCAATTTAATACAGAACGGCACGTATATGTAAATTACAACTAATTTCTCACGTGATGGGTGTAAAGATAAGAGATAAGGCTTAATCAGACAACGATCTATTCATTTGTTTTATCAGAGTGGATTTATGAATGTATAAATCAAGTTAATTACCTACAGCTCCAAATGCAATTCATACATATACGTTACACGTTTAACCCTTTCCCAAAACAACAAATTTTCGACTATCCCAAACTGAAAGAGTTTGCAGACGACATTTCAAAATGTGATGAAATTGAACAATATTCTTCAGAAAGAACATAAAACCTTGTGGGAAAAGGAAAAATTGCTCGTCACGAGCAACTTTCCCTTTTCCCACAATGTTTTCTAAAGTCGTCTGCAACAAAGCGGTCAAATGCCGTTATTGTTTGGGAAAGGGTTAAATCTATAAATAAAGCCAGCATGGTTTGATATATATAACCAGCATGGATTAATTTCAAGTGGATAGCTTTTGAGTGCAAAATGTTAAAACATGTTAAAGTGAATGTAAAAGCAAATGCAATTCAGCTTCAAACGTAATTTGGAGTAAATCGATTATTGGGTTTTTAAATAGAATCAACAGGGCTGTTCTAAGAAACCAATGTTACAGGATTATACGCACATAAGGAAGTATGTACATTTACTTATTATTTTCCTCTGTTCCGCCAACCCCAAGGAAATACTAGTGAGTTCTTTAATTCATAATTGAAGTATTCCACTGTAAAGTAAACAGATAAAATGCTTTAGATGGAAAGGTCTTCTGTAAATTCATGTCTTTGTTAAAATATTTGTAAAATTGCTTAATGATATCTTGTTTATAATGCAATAGATATTATAACGTTATGTTATGTAATGTAATGTTATATTATGTTATGTGTAAAAAAGCGGAAGCTACCACTGTGAGGCGTTGGCCGATTTTAGTTCCGACTCCGGTAGAAGTGGATATCAACCCTTTACCAAACGCCAAATGTTCGACTGTCCCAAATTGAAAGAGTTTATAGACGACGCTTCAAAATGTGATGAAAGAGACAGACAATTTTCTAAAAGGGCAGAAAATATTGTGGGAAAAGGAGAAATTGCTCGTCAAGAGCAATTTCTTCTTTTTCCGCAATGTTTTTCGGAAGTCGTCTGCAATAAATATCATTTGTTATTGAATGTCTTTATTGTTTGATAATGGGTTAAACGGATGCAATCTCCTGCTTGTTCTTCACAACTTCGCCATAAATAAATGGGTCGTTAAGCTTAGTGGACTAACTTCTCCATTGATTATAAGCCGACCATTTTATAGCCGACATACTGTTTAGGATTGGCGAAATCTGATTTTTATTTTCTTGACCGTAAATGCAAAATATTTCTCTGTGCTACACAGCTTCACCATCAATTAATGAGTCGTTCAGTGAACTTCTCCATTGGTCATAGGCCGAGCATTGCAATAAGACAGACATAACGGCATTATAACATTGCAACACCCCTGTTTAGGGTTGGTGAAATCTGATTTTGTATTACTCCACCGAAAAATCTTTTTCTGTCGCATGATTTGCCCTTATAATGGTCAATTAGTGTTTCGGTTGAAATTCACTTGTCCGTTAAGGTTTTTGAGCAAGCTTGGCAACACGGACAATTGATTTTATCACCCCTGCTGATGAAACGCTAAGAAATCGCATTGACCCTTATAGTGCTTGAACCGACTTCATGCTTATGCAATCAGGTTGGATCACAGGCCAGCTGCCAAGCGGCTGGCCTGTGATCTAACCTGTTTGCTGCTTTGTGTATCTTTCCTCATAAAAACTAAGCAAATATTTAGGGTTTTGGAAAGCAGACGACATAAAAAAAATATTTTCAGAAAATTACCCAGCATTCTAAAAGTTAAACCAGTTAGCAATAGTGGTTAGCCGTGAGAATTCCTCATATAATGATAAACCCATACATGTCTAATATCGAATTATGGTAACGGATATTTTTTGTGACGAACAATACTTCTATTTAGAAAATTAAATGCCAGTTTGTTGGCATTACATAAATTTCTAGACAATGTCTTTTGTATGGATTTTAGACGAATTTGATAAAAAGGGTATTGAGCAAACTATCATTACGCATATCTGCATGTTTAAACACGCTATTTCAGCAATTGTTTTCTTGTTTGCTTGAATTAAATCCTCAAAAGATATTATGTGTAACGACCTAATACGATAGATATATATATTTAATTAAGGTACAAAGGCCTTAGGCCAACAAGTACAGACAGAGATCATTTCCAATTACAAAAACAAGTACATAGCAAGGTTTTATAACATACTGCTAAGTCTTTGATTGCTAATAAAGTAGCGACTATACTGCTTTTAATCTTTCCGAGACGAAAACTACAGACATTGCTACTTAATAGGTATATGATTAAAATGGCTAATAGGCAAACTCACATTGCTCATATCTATTGATAAAAGAACGCTGTTTTAGCATCCTTTCTTTTCTTTTTGTTGTTTTGCATAAAATTCCATTCTAGGTTTTTACATGGATTATACATGTACATGTAAATGATCAAAATGGATAATGAGCAAACTTTCATTGAACATATCTAGAGACGAAAACACGCTGTGCATTATAATTAAAGCTCTATTATCGAAGGCCTGCTCACATCTCTAGGTCGGGTGTGGGTATAGTAACCTTTGTAATCTCCAGTATTAACCCTTTCCCAAACAATAACGACATTTGACTACTTTGTTGCAGACGACTGTAGAAAACATTGTGGGAAAAGGAGAAATTGCTCGTAACGAGCAATTTTTCCTTTTCCCACAAGGTTTTCTGCTCTTTCTGAAGAATATTTTTCAATTTCATCACATTTTGAAATGTCGTCTGCAAACTCTTTCAATTTGGGACAGTCTAAATTTCGTCGTTCTGGGAAGGATTTAACACTGCTTGATAACATAAATGTGGTACCTCACTCATTTTAATTACTCGTTAAGATGAACAGAGGTGCGACCTGGTGATTTAACCTAACATCACAAAACATTCATACTGGGATGACGCTGCGTGAAACACTTTAACAATTGCGCTTCATTCAAGAAGAGGCGGGCTGACCTAACTCGTGTTTTATGTTACTTCTTTTAAAGGTCATTCGGGATAGTCTTTCAAAAGGGATTAACACAGAGACGTGTGATGTTGGGTCTGGAAAATGTTGTTTATTTGAGGCAATACAAGCAGCTGATTTGGACAATCCTGTTCATTATGGACAAGACTGTTGACTATGCTGTTTCGTTACATAATGTGAAACAAGCCTTCGCGCCTTTCAGCACTTCTATGGGAAAGCCGGTTTGTAGAGAAAATACAGGAATTCCTTCTCGCACAACTTTATGACGACACGTGACAAGGGTGACAAAAAGTTTTTTAATCTCCATGCTACGATAACATCTAAAGACATCACCTCGTATTCCCGTTTATTACAAAGTAAACCGTTTAAATAGTTTGCAATATCTTCAATACAAATGATCTATATTTTTCCTGTATGGCTTTAAACGGGGTTGGGAAGCTATCAACACACGTGTAATGTGCTACTTTACGAATCTGTTCTATCATTTAATCGATAGAAGACAATTTATTTTTTAAAATAAAGATCTAAATCTGTGAGATGATCCTTTTATGGTGAATGTCCACAGATATAAGGAAATCGGAAGTTTAAATGATATGTCCGTAAGACTTATGTTCTCGTTTATAATAGGTACTGAAGAATAGCCAATGAAAGCAAATGAATACGGTTGATTTATTAAGTCATTTACTACTCTTATTTACACACTAATTAACAAGGTCAAAAACAGGAGATTCACAAAACCACTATGGCGAAATATCTCGCCATCAAATGAGTTTGCCATAATTTTAATTATTTAGACAATAAAGAATATGAACACGTTTGGCTAATTCTTTTTGTATTGCAAGATTTTTGAAATTTCAATTATATATTTCGTTTCAAGGATATATCGTGTTAATTCCTATAAAGAAAACTGTTAAATGATTGATTTGTACCAAATAAAGTCGTATCGCTGTGATGAATTGTTACATATATATCTTATAGAAATCAATTTTATAAAGGATAACACTTATGCACGGTGCAATCGGATGTACACCATCATTCAAACGAGTTCCCTCATTAATTACATACAGGAAGCGAACAGTAATAAATCATGTAAATCAGAAACAATATTTTTTCCTAGTGGGGCAAAAGCTTCATTCTTTCAAACGTGTAACTTGTATGTGCATGAAATAAGACCAAAGTCTAAGATTTTAGGGTCGTTAATCTAGAAACAGAGAAAATGAGCTCGAAAACCAGCTTTGCCAACACCCCTTCTGAGGTATAGAGAACCAAAGTGCGATTAGATATATTCATAGCTCGCCCTAAAATGAAGAATACGCGCTTGTGAAGCAAACATTGGCAAGAATATTGTAGTTTACAGTTGGGAAATTACATAGAGTATGGATATGTGGATATACCACTGTTATATAATAGACCTATTGGTGAAAACGGCGTTAAACTTCAATCCAGCCCGCTGTTCATTGTATTTTGTTTTTGGACTTAAGTGCGTGAGCACGTTAGTCCAATGAATTTACAAACCATTTTGTGAGGGCCGGCAGTTTATCCATACACCATTCTTCTTCTACCTTTTTGGATCTAGGAATATAGTCCGGATATACTCACTTTTTCTTTGTCCGGCTGGATGTGACACGATATGAAACTTCCTATACTGTGAATATTTCAAAACAACGAAACTTCGCTTCTAAGAACATATAAACAAACAAGATAAGCAAGTGTCTCAAAAAGGGAGGATTTCATTTCACATCGGTCTTGTATTTTAAGATAAGGCCTATAATTTGTCTCACTTGTTTGATATTTTGACAGCATAATTAAATCAGATTCAATAAAGAGAAACGTATGCGGTCGTTAGATGCAAAAACACGAGTGATATGAAACATGATGTATCAGTTTGAATCAATTACGGGACGATGCCAAGGGAATCACGCCTCTTAGGATAGTGCGTAAACCCTCGCCCGGGATGAGCCGGATTTGTCTGTATAAATGTGTCTCCTGAAATATTGTTGGTAAGGGTATTAGGATGTGTGTGGGTGTGTGGATGTGTGGATGTGGTGTGGGGGTTTGTGTGTGTACATGTATATATGTGTACGGCTATACATGTTTATATAGATGTATAATAACAAAAGGTATTTAGTATCAAAGTATATATGCATTGTTTTCATGTGATGTGACAATTTGAAACAAGTGTATGTCTATCTAACAAGGTACTTTTATATTAGTTACAAAAGAGAAATAAATCATATATCTTTCTTTAAAAAGAAATAAAATAAACTGTTATTTGTATATTTGTATATTTGTATATTTGTCTGTGTATGCCGGTCCTGGAAGGCTCATTACGACCTCATGCGGGAGAATCACGTGACCTATGCTACGATCTTGTGTCCGAACAAGATGGTCACGCCCATGAAATACCAGGTTTTTCTGCTTTTTTCACCTACCTTTTCGATGGTTTTATGTCATTCGCGCCTGTCGACTGCGTTTACTCTGTTGAGTGTTAGACGCAACGCAGTGATAAACTATGGGATATCATATGCTACCAGAACTGGAAAATTGATGGTCAACTCATGCAGAGTACACAATGTGGCTATCATTGGCGAAAGTATCTAAAAAAAAGCAAAAATAACTGTGGCGCGTCCATCTTGATTGGATATAAGCTCGTAAATATTGGTCACGTATTTCCCCGCATGGCCCCAAGATGATTCAATTGTAGAATTTTGTTACTGGTTTATTAATAACTAAAGTTGCTTTTGATCTTTCTTTGAAGATGGTACGATCTTTTTGGTTAAAGCTGGGCTGGTTATTCATTGCAGATTATTATGGCAAATATACATCAAATTGTATTCTATCATTATCATAAACATTGTTATATTGTAAATGGCCTGCGTGTCGCCATTAAGGAAAGGAACTTTATAAGCTTTTAGCTTGTGTTCAAATCCGTTTCACTAAATTGTTTGTAATGTTTATAATGGTGTTTATATATTGAATAAAATATGTTTAAACTAAGTTGTAGTTTGAAAGGCGTAAATACTATCTTCATGGATGACTTTATATGTATAATTTCCTCTATAAAACCGGGTGATGTCTTATAAAACAGATTTAGTTATCTTTCCAATCGATATAAAAGGGAGTAAAGTTCACAATCTTCCTTCCCAGTTGTCTTTGGATAAGATTCTAATGAGAGTATAGGTTGCCTCTGTGGCATAATGGTTCGAGTACAGGGTACCGTTTTACTAAACAGTTTACGCTTAAGATTTGCGTAAGTCTAAAACAACAATTCCTCTTATTTCAATATTGGACGAAGCAATATTGCAAAGTGACACATCATTGGAATCGTCTCTCCGAGACGCTTCCAATGAAGTGCCACATTGCAACATTGTACTTTCATTGAAGATACTATCCATGTTTATCAATTATGACTTACGCAAACATTTTCCGTAAGTTGCTTAGTAAAACGGGCCCCAGGAGCTTTAAATCACATGGTACCTTGCCGTGTGGGTTCTCACCCAGATGACGCCATATGGCTTTACATGAGAAAAGAAACATTCTTTCCCATGCCACGTTACATTTATTCCTATCTGATAATGTAAAATAACCTCATGTTTTTTTTATAGAACTTGACGCCAATCCAGCACACGCAGATGACTCCATATGGAAAAAGACGTACATGTTTTTTTCCATGCCAAATAATATTGATAACAACAATCCGATAATGAAAAATAACCCCATGTTTTTTATAGAACTTGACACCAATCTATCATAACCCGTCAGCATGTAGCGTGAATAATTCGCTGTTTGGGGAATACTTCACGAGTATATAGACGCATTATTCTAATTAAAAATAGCATATCCCACCATCACACACCCCAACAACTCCCGTATCTGTTGTCTCATTATGACACATCGATTAATCAAATGTAATTTTTGCGGCTTTTGTTTCAATTTGTTTCCATCCACATTTTGTTTTAAAGGTGGTTTTTCACACATAAGCGACTTTGCGAGTAGAAATGAAATGTCGA
The DNA here is from genome assembly GCA_947846245.1 of Cerastoderma edule. Classification (NCBI taxonomy): domain Eukaryota; kingdom Metazoa; phylum Mollusca; class Bivalvia; order Cardiida; family Cardiidae; genus Cerastoderma; species Cerastoderma edule. Next base: position 49,029,994 of record OX401405.1, read on the forward strand.
TGAAAGATAGGTTTTTGCATTGCTGTTTGATTCATAATCAAAAGTAATCCTTGAAAAAATTATCAATCCAGGAAGCGTCGGATTATCTCAGTATATATGCGTTGAATCTCAAAACTGATGCAATTCTTTTGGATTAAGATGCATGATACTTAATTGTATACAGACATTAAATAATGAAAAAAGAAACTAACTTGGTTTTCAATTGGAAATTCACCGGTGTGTATCAAATGTTTGAAGGACTGTGTCCTATTTTTTAATTGCTTATTATGATAAGTAGTACAAGCAATCTGGCTTTAAGGAACCATAGCTTAAGAAAACTGAATGTTACGTACAAGATCACTTATTGTATGTAACGGCGTAATACAGACGCCAGTCATTTAGAAATATCGTGTAGGCGCTTTCTAAATGACGTTCGTTCTGTATTGAGATAGCGTAAAACTAAATATACCTTCACGCATTCTTCGATAGTGTTAGCTCTAAATAATATTGACTTTGGATCTATCAATTCACATGGAAAGCAGACTCCACGTTTTCTCGTTTTAAAGAGTCGCGAGGGATATCATGTCATCACGACCCAAACCATTGATTACCAGTAAGTACTTTGTAACCTTTTAAACTTGGAATCACTTCCGCTAGTGATGTGTGTCGAACCAGATCAGATTACCAGATCGTGTCTTCGATCGGTTGTTCGAGTTTGAAATGAGAAAGGAAAGTAGATTTCTAGATTTGACCCATTAAACGGCTAAGAGAAAAGGGTTATGGCGAAAATACGATTGAAGTTTGAGAATGTGAGAAGTAAGCTAAGACTGGATCCTGAATAAAAACTCGTAGACAAACAAAAATATCAAAACAATATATTTAACAATTAGTAGAGTATCTATTTGGACTAAAGAAGAATTTGCTGGTAAATATTTCAAACTTTTCCTTTTTGATACTGGTATTCGAAAAAAAGGATTGGTTTAATGAGGAATTATTCGTTTTACATGTTCTTCATGTGTCACAAAAAAAGGTCTCGTGAGTCGATTATATAAAGTTACGCAATTGTTATCAAATGTAATTGACTTGAGATGTAATGTATTTTAAGCACGAACAGATTTGAATATCAAATTTTTAACGTGTATAACTCCCAAAGCACATTTCTCTGAGAGAGTCTCGGAAAAAAAGAGAAATGATCCATTTGGCATTTTTGAAACTTTTTAGGAAGAGTCAAAGTACAACCTTCGTGCGAGTTATTCTAGACGGAATTAATTGTTTGTTTATTGCTTTTATACTGATTGAATTTTTATCGATGTCATCTCAATTTATGTCATTAATGTCCTTCAGTTACCGACCGTTTTAGAAACGGTTTTTATGTTTAATGAACTATTCCATTTGTGCGTTTCTATTTGCATCAATTTACGAGGAATACGTAATAAAATAAATCAGATAATCTACGCAAAACGTGAAACGTGAACCAGCAATAAAACGCATTCGCTTACTTTTTGTTCACCATGACAAATTGATGTCGATTGATATATAGGTGATAACATTGTGATTCAATGTATGATTATGTATCAGTTCTAATCCTTTTCCAAACAATAACAATATTTGACCACTTTGTTGCAAACGACCTTAGTAAACATTGTGGGAAAAGGAGAAATTGCTCGCCTAGAGGAATTTCTCTTTTTCCCACAAGGTTTTCTGCCCTATCAGAAGATTATTTTCACAATTCATCACATTTTGAAATGTCTTCTGAAAACTCTTTCAATTTGGGACAGTCGAAAATTTGTCGTTTAGAAAAGAGGTATAATCTATTTGTTTTATTGCTGTTGTAGATAAAGTACCAATTTTTTCGAATTTTTACATTGAGCGAATCTAACAAAGACGCCTCTTAATCGCAATCACATCAGAGTAAAACGGTGTCATTAACTGATTGGTTTTTATTCAATGCAATCAGTTGATTCATATTTCAGAGTAAATACACGTCACTTCAATGTCATAAATGTGCCATTGGCAATGAACTTAACCTACCTATAAATATGAGATGAAAGTACAAACATCTTTTCTGATGAAATTATCTTTTTTTTCTAATTTATGCCAATCTCAAGGATATATCTGGGTAGCGCCTAACTATACGATTAAAGGAAAATAAGTCAAAACTGAAAAAATAATAGGATAGAATCTTAAATAACTGTATGATATGGACATCTGACACGTCATTGGAAGACGATTCCAATGATGTGTTACTTTGCAAAATTACCTTTCTCAACATTGAAAAAAGAGTGAACGTTGTTTTAAATTTACGTATAGCTATAGCATAATATGTAAAAGTAAAGGTTACCAAGGTGCGAACCCATTGAAAATAGGTTTATCGTTTAGAACGCAATAGAGATAGTGCGTGTTTTCGATGGTTTCGCAACATTAGAGAGACTCGAATGTCGAAAACCGTGCTCTCGTGAGTATTTGTCCATATTTCTGGCAAACTATCCACTATAGCGACTCTACCTTAACTAAAAGCTAATTGCATTCAAGGAAAAATTTAAATCAACCATGGTTGGAGACGGAAACAACATAAAACCATACAGAAATTTAATTACGTGTTTTCCCCTGTTTTCTCGCGAATCAATAGCCTGGAACCCTGGCCAGTGCGTAAACCCTGCTCTAGAGTAGGGTTTACGCACGGGCCAGGACCCCAGGCTACCGTATCATATGCTTTACAATGACCTCGATAATCCTGGCCTGGACTCATGATCTGTGCATATGTCTTCTACTAGGGGTGGACGCAGGGACAAGAGGCCTGTCTCTCGAAGGTTCGAACGATAGATTTTCCCCAGAAAACCGTAAGCGTGAGTCTAACCTGTCAAAACCCTATCCTACTTTTAGGCACAGCTTCTTTTTTCAGTTTTACGGTAACAAAAACATAATCTCCTTTGAGTTTCAAGTGCTACGTCATTTTTCTTAACGTAGGGTGACTTCTGGTCCATGTGTATGCCTTCTACTAGGGGTGCACATATTGACCAAGGGTATGTCTTACAGGTTTGAAAGATAGATTTCCCCAGAAAAACGTTAGCGAGACGTGAATCCAAGCTGGAAAACCTGTATCCCACTATATTTTCTTCTTTTTTCAGTCACAAAAACACAGTCTCCTTTGAGTTTCAAGTGATATGACATTTTTTTAAAACGTAAGATAACGAATCTTGGCGAACATTTCCCCTTTTTGTTACAGTGGCTAATTATGAATTGCATTAAACGCGTGCTGAACAGTGGAGGAAGGATGCACCCCATTCTATGAAATGCCAGCAGGATAATTATTTTCAATGCATCTATAAAACCCCTGCTGCAATACCATTAAGTGGAATTATGTTATCTAATCCCAGAATGCACTTTAAGTAGTTCTGCTATCGTATAATGAAGGCGTGTTCAACTCACATTGTTTCATTATGTGTCTCATCTTCACTTTTCATCATATGTTTGACATAATTCACTAAGTACGAAATACGAGTACATGTATATGAGAAAGAAAAAAACAAGAGTGAGTGAGAGAGAAAGAGAGGGAAGAGAGAGATAAAGAGAGAGAGAGAGAGAGAGAGAGAGAGAGAGAGAGAGAGAGAGAGAGAGAGAGAGAGAGAGAGAGAGAGAGAGAGAGAGAGAGAGAGAGAGAGAGAGAGAGAGAGAGAGAGAGAGACAGAGAGAGACAGAGAGAGAGAGACAGAGAGAGACAGAGAGAGAGAGAGAGAGAGAGAGAGAGACAGACAGAGACAGACAGACAGACAGACAGACAGACAGACAGACAGACAGACAGACAGACAGACAGACAGACAGACAGACAGACAGACAGACAGACAGACAGACAGACAGACAGACAGACAGACAGACAGACAGACAGACAGACAGACAGACAGACAGACAGACAGACAGACAGACAGACAGACAGACAGACAGACAGACAGACAGACAGACAGACAGACAGACAGACAGACAGACAGACAGACAGACAGACAGACAGACAGACAGACAGACAGACAGACAGACAGACAGACAGACAGACAGACAGACAGACAGACAGACAGACAGACAGACAGACAGACATATACCGTGTTGGAATTATACGTAGGTACCAGGGGCCCGTTTTACTAAACAACTTACGGAAAATGTTTGCGTGAGTCATAATTGATAAACATGGATAGTATCTTCAATGAAAGTACAATGTTGCAATATAGCACTTCACACCAAGCGTCTCGGAGAGACGATTCCAATGATGTGTCACTTTGCAATATTGCTTCGTCCAATATTGAAATAAGAGGAATTGTTGTTTTAGACTTACGCAAATCTTAAGTGCAAACTGTTTAGTAAAACGGTACCCTGGTTGCTCTTTTGATATAAATATGCTACTGGGTGTCAAATTGAAAATGACGAATTGTTCATCACGGCTAAAACCACATGTTTACCTATTGCGATTTGCCTGGTATGTTTTTTAAAAGTTTTTGCATTGCGTCAACAGTTCAAATGTGCATTATCTTGATCTGTCTGGGTAATAATCGGTGGACGAAGACCCCAGGATTAACTGCCTGCCATTAGGGCTCATCAAACCGGATAAAACAACCAACATTGTGGAACCCAATTAGGACTCTACCTTTAAATGACCCATGTTTGAAAGTGTAAGGGTACGTAAATGGCTCGAAATTCGTTGTGCATAAAAAAGAGATGATTCTCTTATTTTCCTACCACACAACGATTTTTCACGATCGTCCGTCACATCAATTTAAAACCACAACAGTGTTCAATCAAATTGAACTGAAAAAGGAAGAACTGACTCGTGACAAGCAATTTCTTTAAATATCTTTAGCGATGGTTGGTGCAAATACCCCTTTGGAAAACATTCGTGGACCTCAAAAAGAAACGTGAGTTAACGTTAAAGACGTATAAGACTGACGTATTACAATGTATCTCCTTTACGTGTCCCTCAAAATGACTTATTCTGCGTTTACGTTTACCAAAGATCATAAAAGAGAATTTTCCCTTGCTATTTTGTGGGATATCGGTTTTTTTTTTTTCATTTTGGAAAGTTATTAATATTTCAATATGGAGAACAGTGATTAGGCACAACTTTGTGGAAGAAATACGGCCGTGAACGCGTTTACAAGAGAAAATGATAATACATCTGCCTCCAGTGAGGTTTGAACTCACGACCCCTGGTTTACAAGACCAGTGCTCTGCCACTGAGCTATAGAGGCTGATGATTGATGAGCACATACAAGTAGATAATATTTCTATTGAAACCAATTCTAAACGGATGTGAAAAGGAAGAGCCATATGTTGCCATATGTGCAAACAATTTCAATCCTCAATTCAATATTGTATTTATTAATAGGGACGGGTTTTTTCTTTTGATATAAATATGCTACGGGTGATAAATTGAATATGTGTTACTTTGCAATATCACTTTGCCCAATATTGAAATAAGAGGAATTGTTTTAGACTTTCGCACATCTTAAGCGTAAACTGTTGAATAAAACGGTACCCGGTTCTCTACCACTGGGCTATAGAAGCTGCCTGATGGTGAGGTCATACAAGAAGATCATGGAAGCGTTTATAAAAAGAAAATGGACAACATATCTGTTCTTATTTTTATTTTGGACATATTACGGTCATCTTTCAGTGACATATTAAGCATTAACCCTTACCAGATACCTTTAAAAAGAAATCCCCATTGCTAGTATGTGGTTTATGGGGTTTACTTTCCTATTGTGGACAAGTTATGAGTTGTCATATGGGGAATAGTGGTACGGCACAACCTTGGGAAAGATACATAGTCGGATAGGCTTCACAAGGAAGAAGGAAAATAAATCTGCCTCCAGTGAGGTTTGAACTCACGACCCCTGGTTTACAAGACCAGTGCTCTACCACTGAGCTATAGAGGCTGCTTGATAAGACATCCATGCAAGTAAATGGCTTTTGTATTGAAACCAATTCTAAACGAATGTGAAAACAGAGAGCCACATGTCACCATATATCGAGGGTTCAACGCAATACTATAGTAAGAGCTTCATGTTTGTGAAGCATTTACTATAGTCTTGCATCGAACCCTCGATATGCAAACATTTGTATTTGTCAATTCAATATCGTATGAACGAATGTCCGCGTTCAATTCTGTTATATATTTAAATAACGCCGTGTAAACAGTGATTTCGGTTTTTGTACGGTTTTCCTGAAGTTGTTGGTCTTACACAAGGGATCTAAATTGTCTTAACAAAGGACACTTCAACGCCGAAAGCAGAGATATGGTTTGGGCTCGAACCCGGGACCCCGAGTTCCTAGACTACCCCATTAATCAATAACCTTCTTGACCACTGGGCCACACATGACCCTTTCGTCCCTCTGGCAGCATGTGTGATTTCAATAGTATGATGATACTGACACCAGCTCTAGACAAAAAAAGAAACGATATTCCCATCTGTTAGTAGTTCTTTTCTATTTTATAATAAAAAATAAATGATTTTGTAACGCAAAATAACAATCTGAACACATCGGGTTTATCCAATGAAAACACCTCTGAAATAATAGGGATGACGCCATATTGTTTCCCGCGAGAATGACGTCACTTTACTTTCGTTTTTAAAAAAAGATCTTAAATGTGAAATCTTAAAAGTCGTTAAAGTTGACTGAGGAAACAACTATACGTGTCACAACAACAGTTTCGCAATTTGGTATGAGTTACTGATAAAAAATGATTTAACAGGATCTCCAACACTTCCATACACATTGAACTACTTAACGTGCACACTTAGAAAATGTACCCGAAAAATTGTAACCCTACACTTCCGAGGTGTATTCCTTCACAGCTCACGGAAATACCCGAGTAGTTCCGATTGGCAAAATATCTGAAGAATGGCTGAACGATGTAAATCACCAAACCTTCATATACAAAAGATACTACATATTTTTACAATGAAAGTGTCATTTCTTAACATACCAAGCAGCGCGACCTAGATGTCACAGGGTCATGACCTCATCAATTAGTGGTATATGTCAGGTTGACTTGCTATATTAACCCATTAGTCCAATTATTCGTAAATCTGAACTCATCTTTTTCTGCAAGTCATGTGTTTTTGGTAACAAATATTATTTTGATTAAGCAGAAGTCGATTGCCTTTGTTTGATTCATTATCTAATTTTCAGTTATGTAACGACTTTCAAGGATCCACCACTACTAGACTTTGGCTTTGTAGTGACTTACCAAATAGCACTCCCACAAAACCATAGGTGTCGGTTCGGATCGAACTCGGGACCCCGAGTTCTTAGTCCGCCGGCTTAACCACTGGATCCCTATCTCGATTACCGTGTATTTGCTTTATTAAAAAGGCATATTTCTCTAGTTCGGCGCTGTATAAGCTTCAATGTACATAAGTAAAACAAAAGTAATTCGTTTATTTACACGGCATGTACACATGTGCACATGGTTAAGTCGAGCAGTTATCATAACACCATTCAGTATACTCTACCTCATGGGCCTATTAGTCACTTACTATGATAGAATTTATGAATAATATCATTATGCCCTTGTGTACAGGTGGGGTAACGTATCGGGGTTGTTATCTATCATGATATTAACCCTTTCCCAAACGACACATTTTCGACTGTCCAAAATTGAAAGGGTTTGCAGACGACATTTCAAAATGTGATGAAATTGAAAAGTATTCTTCAGATAGAACAGAAAACTTTGTTGGGAAAGGAGAAATTGCTCTTAGTGAGCAATTTCTCCTTTTCCCACATTGTTTTCCAGAGTCGTTTGCAACTAAGTGGTTAAACGTCCTCATTGCCATTACCATTTGGTAATTGGTTAAGCAGCAACAGAATATGACGTCATACCGACTGACGAATTGGAGGACTATACTAGTCTATACTAGTGATCTTTCTCAAATGAGACAAACTCACGAGCTTGAGAAAAACAACCATTTAACCGGGGTTTAAAAATCTGATGAGCGAACTCTTTCACTTTTTCGCGAAAATTGACTTCCGAGTTTTCTCCGTGACGAAGATCCGATATTTCTGTTCAATATCCGGATTCATGCAAATAACCGGATATACATGTTCTAACAGTTCGGATCTTACTTCGGAACAAAGGACGGTCAAAGGGGATATCCGATGGACATCAATATTGGACGTTTGAAACAATATAATCCTTTCTCTGTGATGTAAGAATTTATCGAAAAGCGAATTTCATGAAAAGCGTTTTGTTCAGCTTAACCCTTTCAATGCTGGAACCGATTTCATGTACATGCAAATAGGTTAGATAACAGGCCAAATAGGCGGCTGGCCTGTGGTATAACCTGTTTGCTACTTTGAGTATATTTCCTCACCAAAATTAAGCAGGTATGTATGGTTTTGGAAAGCAGACGACACAAATATTTTGTTTGAGAAAATTGCCTAACATTCTAAGGCTTAATCGCCAGTCGTATCTAATGAATAATACACCCAGTGTAGATTGATCGATTCAACAGGCAGACGTCTATTTAAACAAGGGCGGTCCGATAAGAAAGTCACCGACATCCTTTTCTATAGGCCTTTTCAGAAAGTGTTGTTATCTGCCCTTGAATACTCTTATTCGGAGATACGAAATTTTTGGTAGTTTCCGGTTTAAGACTTCCGGGTATTAAATAATAACAGCCGACATTGAAAAACATAGATAAACTGCTGCGTGTATTTGAACAATGCCGTCGAATATCATGTTAGTACAAACTACATTCGAAAAATTGTTGAGGAGGGGAAATATCACAGTATATCCTTACTTTGTGTTTACTCTCTTGCGGACATTTTACCCCGTTTCCCGAGATAAAACAGTGTATACCAACGCGGTTACAACGTTGCGATTCATTTTAAGTGAGAAGAGTCGATCCTCTGTTTAAACATGAACTAAAGTATAGAATACATTGTAGATCTGTTGGATGCTTGCCTCAACTAATGATAACATTATTAAAAATCCATTTTTATTTTCAAATGATCTTAATTGTAGCATGTTAATGCAAACACAATGATCAGATGATATGATGCAAGCTGATCAAATCTACTTAATAAATGTTCAACATATTAATGGGACGTTCCATCAAATTATGTCCCATAAGTGTGACAAATAAAAGTTAATTTAAAAGAGATTATGGAGTTGATTTTATTCATGTTTAATGGTCGGACCTCAACAATAATAACACATACCGAGTCAATGTTAGATTCCTCTGATTTAAAACATATCCCTACCATTCACTCTACTTAGAATAATTGTTTCCGAGACTCTTCAAGCAGACCAATTTATCCTAAGCTGACTTTGCTATGCCAATCAAAATACGATTCCGTCATTATAAAGCAACCAATGGAATGCCTCGAAGCCATAAAACACACAACTATGTGTCAACGCAACATGATGTGATACGCGTCTGTGTATTTCGGCAAGCTTCAAAACGATACATATCTTTCACGTCGAGGGTTTTATTGCTTCATTTATTGGTCAACTGCATAACTTAGGAAATAACATATACGATCTTTTTGATACCCTCTTTATCCGACCAAATGCACACCAACCCTTTATTAGGTTAATTCCATATGTTACCAAGTGTCAGGTCGTATTGTTATGTACAAGGTTTATTCCCATTTTGTCTACAGTCTATTTTATCAATTTTCACACCATGTCAGACAGAAGTTCCATCTCACCTACACATGTAAATTGAGTTGTTTTTGACACTAATTGAGGTGAAAATCATTCCAACCTATAATCACTTTTTCTATGGAGGGTTGGTGGGAAAGAAAAATATGTATAATGTGTAGATCCAGATAAGAAAAAGACAAATAAAATGCAAAAAAAGATTATGTATATGGATGAGATATTAATAATGATTATATATATACAAATTATGCAGAACCAGAATTATCTAAATCTTTTTAAGGTATTTTAATCAATAGAAAATGAAATGAAAATATTTCTTTAAACTGCAGACCTTTTGGGAAATTCAATCTGTAGACATAAAGGGTTGTAGACGAAATGGGAAATTGACTTATAGACGAAATGGGTGTAGACGCAATGGGAAGTCCTTATGCAGAAAATTCATTTGCCTACGTCCTACGTTTCATATTTGTTGAACCTATATGTCTTGATCTGCCGACATGTATGTTAAGTTCGTTTTGTATTGTTTGACATTGCTCTATATGAAACAAAATCCCTATCGATGCAATTAAATTAAACACATTTCTTTTATTTGCCATTGCAAAAACAACGGAATATAATGACCCGATAACTATTAGATTCGAAAATTTATACTGCAACATATCCTTTTACATGAATGGTTTCAATTTTGATTTTACCTTTAGCGTCTATATTTCGAATTATTCAAATCATAGACCTCATGTCCGGGTAAAAAATGTTTTAATATAGTTGGTCGCGTAGAAATGTTTTGATTAAATCATAATTATTCAACAATGTCTTGAGATTTTTCTATAATTATATATCATTAAAATGATTATCTACACATTTGTAATCTCTTTTGAATTCAATGGATTGTTGCCAGTTTTCCTATTTAATTACATTAAAAGGGTCAATTAACAAACTTTGGCTGTCACAAGGATTAAGGGTCTTGATGCAAATTAACACCAATCTGCCACATTTGCACAATATGATCTAGTCACACCCTTTATTGTTTAGCCGATCGAGAGATAGTGTAATTAACCATTGGCTATCCGAGGTCAATATTTTAACATATCAAAGATCTCCACAACCCTGTGTCCCTTGTAATCAGAGAGTGTTATTTGAATGAAGTTTCAACAGGTGGAAAAAAACGGACTAGGACTTTCATAGCCCTTCATATTTGGATACGATATATCACCAAAGGTAGGCTGACAAAGAACCTTATATAACAACTTATTCTCTTTTTTAGGTACTTATTATATATGACGAATTTCAATTTAAAGAAAAGAGAATACATACTTATTGGAGGAACATAACCTCTACACATTATTGACAAATGTGTTGATGTTTGTTCTATTTTATTTAAAATCCGTAAATCGAATTTAATGCAAATTTGTAATAACATTCTAGAAATATGTTCCATTCATTCTAACCTTACATCAACCAGCCGATCAACACATTTTTTTTTATCTGTCAAAGGATTTAATTCAGACAAAAACACAAACTTTTTTGCCTTTTTCACATGGAATGTCATGTTTTGACTGAAGTGCGGTGCGCTATTCGGGTCTCATTTAATCCAATTTAATCTTATTTCTTTTTATAACGTGGCTTGGCAACAACCAAGAAAAAATTATTCTGTTAATGTTTTCGTATGTAAATCTTTAAGTTTGGCACATGAAACTTATAAATTTAAAAAAACGGATCGATAGCGATCGTTTTCTTTGCCTTTGTCCATATTGGCGTCCATATTCTTCTTTCGAGATTACTACCCGGAAGTTGAGGTATTCCGAATGTGGCCCGATTTTACAAAGGGAGACAAACCACGTTTCTGAAAAGGCCTATAATAACCCTACACCAAACGCCAAGTTTCGACTTTCCCAAATTGAAAGAGTTAGCAGACGTCATTTCAAAGCATGATGAATTTGAAAAATACTCTTCCAATATGGCAGAAAACATTTGGGGAGAGGGAGAAATTGTTCGTTTTCCAGAGCCGTCTGCATTAAACTGGTCAAATATCGTTATTGTTTAGTAATGGGTTAACCCAACATTTACCATTGAAGAAATCTGTCCCTGGTCCAAAATGAACGTAACAGCAGACGACAGTTATGAAGGATACGAATTCATTTTGGTTTTGGTAAGAAACACTTGTGACAAAGGAATACATTGCTCTATTTGAGCAATTGCGGCCGTTGTCACAATGGTCTCTGAAGAACTCGGCATTAAATGCGTCAAATCGATGTATTTTGCAGTACAGGATCTTTCTTTCCCCCTTCTCAAATTTTTTAACCGGTCCGATTTGAAAGCAATAGCAGAGGACTATATATTCGTATGAAAAATAATTTATTCGTTCAAAAATCGTTTGGCAGCAATTATGACTACAAAGAGGACGTTATAAGGTTTACTCATTATAGTGATTGCGGAAATGTTCTTCTTTGTGTGCATTGAAGCGAAGATGTGAAGGGTTCGAACATTTAATCCTTTCAAACCATCTTATCTTACTCAAGATTAGTCCGAATGATCCAGACGTAGATATTTCATTCACAATAACGACATTTGACCAGTTAGTTGCAGACGACTCTGGAAAACATTGGTGGAAAAGGAGAAATTGCTCTTAACGAGCAATTTCTCCTTTTCCCACAATGTTTTCTGTCCTATCAGAAGATTGTCTTTAAACGTCATCACATTTTGAAATGACGTCTTCAAACTTTTTCAGTTTGGGACTGTCGAAAATTTTGCGTTTGGTAAAGGGTTAACTCGCTTTAAATGTATTCATGTAGCTATTAAATTGAAGATAGATAGACCTGGTGCAATATAGAAACTGCCTCCGCAATTGATTGCTAATTTATTCGTTGCAGCAAAAGGAGAAAAATTCCCCTACCTTTTTATCACAACTTTTTTTTCATAACAGTGTTAACAAATCATCAAATTAAATTGAAAAACGAAGAAATGACTCGTGACGAGCAGATTGATGTACATTAATTGGTCGTTTTATGAGTGTTCTGATAATATTTTGTTTCTTGCCTCACAATGATTTGTTAAATTGCGGCATTTTTCAGTAAATTGTCGAAACGCTCAATGGTAAATTTGACGTGCGTTTATTTGTACGATCGAGATTTCATAGGTAGGAATCATGTTCCGTTCAAGTCTAAGTTGACGCTTTTCTGACTTGCTCCTTTTACTCTTTGTATTAGCGTTCACGATGAAAGCCACCGCACAAAGACATAGACATACAACTAACGATAACCACCTAAAGTGACTTATCATTCCATGAATAGAATTGCGGCGTTATGTTTTATCTGGTTTATCAGGTATACGGACATTTGCCCCCCCCCCCGGACAGTTGCCCCCCGGACATTTGCCCCCTTTTTGGTATAGGGCGGACATTTGCCCCCTCGCCGTAATGTAGAAGGCGGACATTTGCCCCCTCATATTATTTTTTCAACTTGCTTGACCTGATCATATTCCGTTATGATTAAACAGGAATTTATATGGAAATGATAATTTGATCAGACTAACATGTCAAGTTTGCTCTATAACGCCGATGGCACTTGGTCGATTATGCTCGTCCAACCGTGAAACGGCGGTATACGTGCATAAGTTGATTTGATCTTATTTTTTCATTTTCAGTTTAATTATTTCTCTCATAATCAAAAGTGATGGTGATTGTTATACCGACACAAATTGGAATACCTTTTGTCTTCTTTGTTTTTTATTGTTAGCATTGAGTGAGCCAAATCGGTGTATATCCCTTAGAATGGACAAAGGGTATTATTGTTCCAGTTCCCAAAAAAGGTGACCTCGATGACGTAAATAATTACAGAGGAATAACTCTTACTAGTATTTTCGCTAAAATTTTCTCTTGTGTTTTAGATACCAGAATACGGAAATGGGCCGAAAGTAATGTTTTTAATGATTTTCAATTTGGTTTTAGAAAAGGTAAAAGTACGACTGATTGTATCTTTGTATTATCGTCTATTATAAATCATGTTATAAATGTACAAAATAGAAAATTGTATTGTGCCTTTGTTGATTTCCGCAAGGCATTTGATACAATCAAACATAATGCAATTTGGTTTAAACTTACTCAAATAGGTTCATCTACGAGAATTATCAGAATGCTGGAAACTATGTATAAGAATATTAAATCATGTATAAGAACGAATGGACAGATGACAGACTTTTTTTGATATATCAAAGGGTGTTAAACAAGGTGAACCATTATCTCCTCTTTTATTCATTATTTTCATTAACGATATGTACGAGTATATGCAAGCAGATGCTTTTGATTGTTTTACTTTGGAAGATATGAAACTGTTTTTATTATTATTTGCTGATGATACTGTTCTTTTTTCGTACTCTGTTGAAGGCCTTCAATTATTACTTAATAAGTTAAACGACTACTCGAAATAATGGGGAGTTTCAGTAAATACTGAGAAAACGTACGTTATGATTTGTCAAAAAGGTAGTCGATTTGCAGAAGTTGATTTTACATATAATGGTCAAAAGCTTAACATTGTTAAGAATTTTACATATCTAGGATGCAATTTGTCCTTTAACGGAAAATTTTACAATACCCAGAAGCAGCTTTCGCTTCAAGCCTTGAAGGCGTTATTCTCATTAAACTCATTATTCGACAAGGTCTCTTTAAATGTTTCTGAAAAAGTAGAATTATTCGACTCAATGGTATTGCCCATATTAATGTACAGTGCTGAAGTTTGGGGATTTCATAAGGCAACTGATTGTGAGCGTATACAATTGAAATTTTTAAAACAAGTATTATCAGTTAACTCTAAAACCCCTAACACTGCAGTATATGGTGAACTAGGCAAATTTCCTCTTAGTGTTTTAAGGCAAATTACATTGGTTAAATATTGGGTAAAGATTTGTAAATTCCCAAACTCTCTTTTATTTAAAATATATAACATGTCTGATAATATGGGAAATCCAGTCAATGAATGGAAATTGAACATACGATCTTTATTAGACAGGATAGGATATTCGCACTTAATAAATGTAACTGATATTTCTCAAATAAATCTAAAAAGCTTAACACAGCGCATTTATGATATTTATATACAAAGTTGGTTGGCTGATTTAAATACATTTAATAAGTTAGAAAGTTATAGACTTTTCAAAAAAGCATTCGAAATGGAAAAATATTTTACAAGCATTACAAATTTTAAAAGCAGAATTACTATGACAAGGTTTAGATGTTCAGCACATTCTCTTCAAATTGAAGTAGGCAGACACAGAAACATTGTCAGAGAGGATAGGAAATGCTTAATGTGCAATTTAAATGTAATTGAAAACGAATTTCACTTTTTACTTGTTTGTCCTTTTTATAGAGATATTAGAACATTGTATTTGCCAAAATATTATTATACTTGGCCAAACATTCAGAAATTCATTGGTTTAATGGAATCAAATTCTAAGAAAACAATTTTGAACATTAGTAAATTCTTAGATAAGGCTAACAGTAGACGCAATCATCATTTCATAATGAATCCATAATTTTTGTTTTGTTTCATTACCAAGTATTTAGTATTATGTCCTTACTGTCTTATTCATCTTTCTTTTGTATTCCATGAATAAGCCTTTTTCATTCAAAAGTCACATTTTTCTCATTTTTGTGTTTGTATTGCCATGTTTATGCATTTAATGAATTTGTATGTTGTACATATGTTTGACAACAAACTATGTTTTAGTTTATATGTCAATAAACTATTTGAACTTTGAACTTGGTAATAAGATTAAAGATGTAATCAATATGTTAATTAAAAGAAAATTCAATTCATTAAGTTTCATGGTTGGGTGAGCATGATTGGCGAAGTGCCAGCGGTGTGTTTTTGATTCGTTGTCTCGATTTTAACACCTATAGGGGATTAGGAGGGAAGAGCTAATAGAGTAAAATTGATAGAAATGTTATTTTCATTTGAATTTCTATTCAAATATAACGTAAAACGATTAGGTCATGCAAAATGAAAAAGAAAATATGAGGGGGCAAATGTCCGCCTTCTACATTACGGCGAGGGGGCAAATGTCCGCCCTATACCAAAAAGGGGGCAAATGTCCGGGGGGCAAATGTCCGGGATTCGGTTTATCAGAATCTACACCGCTTCAAGGCTATTTAATGATATATAGCAGGCTAAAGCTTTTCTATCAACATGCGTTGTACCAAGCTGTGAAGATCACTGTTTACGTAGTTAGTTAGTCGGGTGAAGTTGTGGTTTTCGGATGATTATCCACGTTTCATTGATGTGAGAGACCTCAAACATGAAGAAACACAAACAGAGTCTATAAATAACAAGAAATATAATCAATCGGAGATTTCTTCCAAAGATTTCCTTTCGTTTTTGCTTTTTTGTATTTTCTGAAGATTCCAACGATTGAAGCATGAAAAGTCATTTGTATCAAAGAAATAGCTTAAAGCCCCATTTATCATAGAAACTGACAGTGGGAAATAACCGAACGAACATTCAATCTAACACGTTATCGAGCCAATACACACATTTTAAAGGGACTATTCGTCGAGTTACAAACGTTTATAATGTGATCATCGTAACTAAATATTAAGTTTATGTCCAATTTTTCTTACTTAAAATGCGTTAACATTTTAGAAAATGTGAACTAGCGTTTGTTGTGATTGGAAAACGTGTTGAACAAATTATCATGATAGTTGACTCCAGCACAACTTGCCATAACTTTTGTAATATGATAATAGTGTCGACCAATTTTGAAGGCACGGTATCAGACGTTCTTACTAAATCCATTGATTTTTCACAAGAGCTATGATAGATCATTGTTACAGAATAAACCGTTTGAACAGTTAATTATATTTGCAAGACGCATATGCGTTTAAATAGTCTAGTTTCCAGCAATTTCATGGACCTGAATTGTCATATTCTAAGATAAGCTCGGTGATTGTGAAATAAATCCATTCAAACGGTTATTAACATGGTTGAAAAGCTGTTAAATGACCTAGTTTTGTGTTATCTATTAATCTATGTTGCCATTTTATCGGTAGAAGACAATTTATTTTAAAAAACTTAAAATGCCAATCTGTGTTATAGTCTTTTTAACACGATATTAACGGTAATTTTGATTGTTTTTTTTTCCTGTACAGCTGTTTACAGGTATCTTAACCAACTACGAAACAATAACGGCATTTGACCACTTTGTTGCAGACGACTCTGAAAAACATTGTGGGAAAAGGATAAATTGCTCTGAACGAGCAATTTCGCCTTATTCCACAATATTTTCTGGCCTATCAGAAGAATATTTTCTAATTTTATCACATTTTGAAATGTCGTCTGTAAACTCTTTCAATTTGGGACAGTCGAAAATTTGGCGTTTGGTAAAGGATTGAATAGACCCTGAAAGATCCTGACTAATTAATGTTGACTGTTAGTGTAAGTGACCTGTCGACACATCTACTATCTACTAACCTCAGAGAGGTTTTGTTATCGGCGTTTTATCACAGCTAATCTTCCAGCACGTCTCGACCGCAACTTGGCCACAAATCTAGCCACGTTAATTGACCTAAAACAATCGGTCTCTCAATAACTCGGACGATCCAAGCTGTAACTTTGCGTTACAATAGAATGAAATATTTCTTTCTTATTTGTCATATTGAATATGTATTTTGTATATGACTAGAACCTGTACCAGCTTATTTCAATTTGTCTAATTTGTCCGTTTATGGCCAACTCCTGGTTTCGAACTCAAAGCTACAAAGTCACTCACAGAGATCAGATCTCAATCATGGTAAACATGTTTAACTCAGCAACCCAGAAAAGGATTAATTTTGAAGTGTAAGGATCATGAGACATACCTGTGAAGCCTGTATCGTACTCTCAACTGCATGTCTCTGTTCTCATTTACAATTCTGAGATCCAAGAAATAAAGGTGGGTAAACGTCAACGCAAAGTTGAGATGAGACATGCCAATGGCCACAGCCTATACACTGTTTTGAGAAAACGCACGGGCCAGCACAATATGCAATTCCGCTGACGCCGAAAACATCTATCACTTAAAATGTATTTGTTAATGTTTTACAAGAATCAGACAAAAGCATATTTAAAAAAGAACTATTCAAGACCTTCATTTTATAAATTTTCTGTTCATTTACAGACCTGTTAGAAAGATGAACCAATTAAGCTATGTTTGTTAATTAAAGAGACTCTTACAAAAAGGAATTCTCTTTCGAATACTGACTCATAAAAATGTATATGTTTACCTCTAAAGATTAACAAAAAGATAACAAACTAAATATTTTGTTTTTTTCTTTTCATAACTTTTTCTTGTAACTATCAGTACAGTGAACCCTCGTTTATCCGAACATGTCCGTTCCCAACAAAATGTCCGGTTTACCGAATAATCCGGACTAATGAAGCAGAGCATGTTCTTATTCACATCAAGACATAAACGGTCTGTATGAGCGGTATATACTTATAACCCTTTAGCAAACGCCAAATTGTCGACCGTCCCAAATTGAAAGAGTTTGCAGAAGACATATCAAAACGTGGTGAAATTCAAAGACAATCTTCTGATATGGCAGAAAACCTTGTGGGAAAAGGAGAAATTGCTCGTCACGAGCAATTTCTCCTTTACCCACAATGTTTTCAAAAGTCGTCTGCAACAAACTGGTCCAATAATTCCGTTCCCTTACAATTTCGTTCGGATTGCGAGACATCCGGATAATCGGGGTCCGGTTAAACGAGGGTTCACTGTATATGTTTGTCACGTTGACATCAAATTGTACTTTATATATGTTGTAGATGATATACTTTGTACAAGTCTGATTAAAAGTATTTTCTATTCTGTTCTGTTCTATTCCTATACCCTGTACAGGGTAAACTCACTGGCCAGTACCAATGCTCGTTTTTCCCATCGCGGTACATGTTACGACCACAGGAGATCACATTTATTTCCCGGATCATAATTTGATCTGAGTCAATTATCGGCCCCCGACCTGTCTGCATATCGCCAGTCTGGCCAGTGCTCGTGTATCCCGTACGTTTGACTTCATTGATCAGTAGAAAATATATTGTGCATTCATATCGCAGTGTTTCGGACATGTGATTAGTAACTAAGTTTGCAGAGGGATCCTAATTACTTCCAGACATATAAGCATTGGGTTCGGACCCCTTAATATACCCCGCACTAGGGCGAGGGTGTACGCATGGGTCAGGACCAAAGGCTACATATACCTCTACTGTGTGATGAATCATGAATCATAAGATTATTGTCCCGGTAGATCAGGTTATTGATTCTATAGAAAGAGTCTCGTAATGTTTTTTTTATTTCAGAGAAATGGTAAGCGATGGCAAAGTTACAAATCCTAATTAACAAAACCATCCATACGTGAAAGGCCTCCCGAGGTCTCGGGCAGATATTGATTAGTTATCTGTTTGGAGCATCCTTGGTCTAGTGGCTAGAGTTTTTAATTATAATACAAAGTCCCTCACCATATGGCTTCGAATCACTGTAACAAACGTGTTATAGAGGATTTTTCGTTAATCCACATTCGTCTCGAGTACTGGTTATGTAACAGGAAGCAGACTCAATAGTGATTAATCTAGGTCTAGAACTTGTTTCACAATCCATGTAAATTGATTAAGGGTTAATGCAATGATTCTCGAATTACTATTGAAAAACAATTCCAGATCATAACAATGTTAATAATGTATTGGAACCGTGTATCATCGCAAAATGTCATAGAATTGTTGAAACTGATGATAAACCACAAATACTCCTCAATAATAGACTGTAGCCATACGGAAAGCAAGGTCGGGTTGAGTCTTAATTTTTAACCGTATTTCGACCAAGACCAGCGTATACTGAGACCAACGTGGCCCAGAGGTGGAGTGGTTGTGTGTAGAAGGTCGTGTGTTTGATACCTCGGCTGGGTCATTGCAAAAACCGTAGTAAACAATGATGGCTATTGCTTTCATCCATAGTACCATGTACATTCGGGATAGTATGTCCATTAATAAATCCCTTCCAGTCTTATACAATGATACTATTGTTTGGGATCCATACATCATCGCAAGATATCATAGAACCGTTGAAAACGGTAATAACTCTTTCACATATAACATTTCTGACGCATAACATGTAGCTATACACAATGAAACGATGGTTGAACCTCCAAATATAAACTTGTTCCGTGGGCGATACGAAGTCAAGACCTATCGTATCTCGGGAAAAACCGTGGTGGCCCAGGGGTGGAGTGCTTGTGTGTGAAAGGTCTCACTGATTGATACAAAGACCAGTTCATAGCAAAAGCGAAATTAGTTCATGCGATAATTACCTCCATCTAAGAATCGTATTAGCATTGAAATATCACTTCCAGACTAATGCAACTGTATTACTGTTTTCTGTCCATATACAATGTATCTCCGTAAAATATCTTAGAATTACTGAAAACAGTGAACTATTTCAAACACCCCTTAATACGAGCCTCCTTTTCAATTGCTGCATGTCTCGATTCAGATGATATATCTACGGAAATCGTTTTAAGTGGTTTTAATTCAGAGATTTCCTCCAATTTAGTACAGAACGGCACGTATATGTAAATTACAACTAATTTCTCACGTGATGGGTGTAAAGATAAGAGATAAGGCTTAATCAGACAACGGTCTATTCATTTGTTTTATCAGAGTGGATTTATGAATGTATAAATCAAATTAATTACCTACAGCTCCAAATGCAATTCATACATATACACCGCTTAATATACTACCGAATTTACACGTTTAACCCTTTCCCAAAACAACAAATTTTCGACTATCCCAAACTGAAAGAGTTTGCAGACGACATTTCAAAATGTGATGAAATTGAACAATATTCTTCAGAAAGAGCATAAAACCTTGTGGAAAAAAGGAAAAATTGCTCGTCACGAGCAACTTTCCCTTTTCCCACAATGTTTTCTAAAGTCGTCTGCAACAAAGCGGTCAAATGTCGTTATTGTTTGGGAAAGGGTTAAATTTATAAATAAAGCCAGCATGGTTTGATATATATAACCAGCATGGATTAATTTCAAGTGGATAGCTTTTGAGTGAAAAATGTTAAAACATGTTAAAGTGAATGTAAAAGCAAATGCAATTCAGCTTCAAACGTAATTTGGAGTAAATCGATTATTGGGATTTTTAGATAGAATCAACAGGGCTGTTCTAAGAAACCAATGTTACAGGATTATACGCACATAAGGAAGTATGTACATTTACTTATTATTTTCTGCTGTTCCGCCAACCCCAAGGAAATACTAGTGAGTTTTTTAATTCATAATTGAAGTATTCCACTGTAAAGTAAACAGATATAATGCTTTTAGACGGAAAGGTATTCTGTAAATTCATGTCTTTGTTAAAAAGTTTGTAAATTTTGCTTAATGATATGTTGTTTATAATGCAATAGATATTATAACGTTATGTTATGTTATGTAATGTTATAATATATTATGTTATGTGTAAAAAAGCGGAAGCTACCACTGTGAGGCGTTGGCCGATTTGAGTTCCGATTCCGGTAGAACTGGATATCAACCCTTTACCAAACGCCAAATGTTCGACTGTCCCAAATTGAAAGAGTTTATAGACGACACTTCAAAATGTGATGAAAGAGACAGACAATTTTCTAATAGGGCAGAAAATATTGTAGGAAAAGGAGAAATTGCTCGTCAAGAGCAATTTCTTCTTTTTCCGCAATGTTTTTCGGAAGTCGTCTGCAATAAATGTCATTTGTTATTAAATGTCTTTATTGTTTGATAATGGGTTAAACGGATGCAATCTCCTGCTTGTTCTTCACAACTTCGCCCTCAATAAATGAGTCGTTAAGCTTAGTGGACTCACTTCTCCATTGATCATAAGCCGACCATTTTATAGCCGACATACTGTTTAGGATTGGCGAAATCTGATTTTTATTTTCTTGACCGTAAATGCAAAATATTTCTCTGTGCTACACAGCTTCACCATCAATTAATGAGTCGTTCAGTGAACTTCTCCATTGGTCATAGGCCGAGCATTGCAATAAGACAGACATAACCGCATTATAACATTGCAACACCCCTGTTTAGGGTTGGTGAAATCCGATTTTGTATCGCTCCACCGAAAAATCTTTTCTGTCGCATGATTTGCCCTTATAATGGTCAATTAGTATTTCGGTTGAAATTCACTTGTCCGTTAAGGTTTTTGAGCAAGCTTGGCAACACGGACAATTGATTTTATCACCCCTGCTGCTGAAACGCTATGAAATCACATTGACCCTTATAGTGCTTGAACCGACTTCATGCTTATGCAAACAGGTTGGATCACAAGCCAGCCGCCAAGTAAATTGGCGGCTGGCCTGTGATCTAACCTGTTTGTTGCTTTGTGTATCTTTCCTCATTAGAATTAAGCAAATATATAGGGTTTTGGAAAGCAGACGACACAAAACAAACGTTTTCAGAAAATTACCCAGCATTCTAAAAGTTAAACCAGTTAGCAATAGTGGTTAGCCGTGAGACTTCCTCGTATAATGATGAACCCATACATGTCTAATATCGAATTATGGTAACGGATATTTTTTGTGACGAACAATACTTCTATTTAGAAAATTAAATGCCAGTTTGTTGGCATTACATAAATTTCTAGACAATGTCTTTTGTATGGATTTAATATGTATTTGATAAAAAGGGTATTGAGCAAACTATCATTAATTATATCTGCATGTTTAATCACACTATTTCAGCAATTGTTTTCTTTTTTGCTTGAATTAAATCCTCAAAAGATATTATGTATAACGACCTAATACGATAGATATATATATATTTAATTAAGGTACAAAGGCCTTAGGCCAACAAGAACAGACAGAGATCATTTCTAATTACAAAGACAAGTACATAGCAAGGTTTTATAACATACTGCTAAGTCTTTGATTGCTAATAAAGTAGCGACTATACTGCTTTTAATCTTTCCGAGACGAAAACTACAGACATTGCTACTTAATAGGTATATGATAAAAATGGCTAATAGGCAAACTCACATTGCTCATATCTGTTGATAAAAGAACGCTGCTTTAGCATCCTTTCTTTTCTTTTTGTTTTGCATAAAATTCCATGGATAATGAGCAAACTTTCATTCAAACATATCTAGAGACGAAAACACGCTGTGCATTATAATTAAAGCTCTATTATCGAAGGCCTGCTCACATCTCTAGGTCGGGTGTGGGTATAGTAACCTTTGTAATCTCCAGTATTAACCCTTTCCCAAACAATAACGACATTTTAATACTTTGTTGCAGACGACTTTAGAAAACATTGTGTGAAAAGGAGAGATTGCTCGTAACGAGCAATTTTTCCTTTTCCCACAAGGTTTTCTGCTCTTTCTGAAGAATAGTTTTCAATTTCATCACATTTTGAAATGTCGTCTGCAAACTCTTTCAATTTGGGACAGTCTAAATTTCGTCGTTCTGGGAAGGATTTAACACTGCTTGATAACATAAATGTGGTAACTCACTCATTTTAATTACTCGTTAAGATGAACAGAGATGCGACCTGGTGATTTAACCTAACATCACAAAACATTCATACTGGGATGACGCTGCGTGAAACACTTTAACAATTGCGCTTCATTCAAGAAGAGGTGGGCTTACCTAACTCGTGTTTTATGTTACTTTTTCTAAAGGTCATTCGGGATAGTCTTTCAAAAGGGATTAACACAGAGATGTGTGATGTTGGGTCTGGAAAATGTTGTTTATTTGAGGCAATACAAGCAGCTGATTTGGACAATCCTGTTCATTATGGACAAGACTGTTGACTATGCTGTTTCGTTACATAATGTGAAACAAGCCTTCGCGCCTTTCAGCACTTCTATGGGAAAGCCGGTTTGTAAAGAAAATACAGAAATTCCTTCTCGCGCAACTTTATGATGGCACGTGACAAGGGTGACAAAAAGTTTTTTAATCTCCATACTACGATAACATCTAAAGACATCACCTCTTATTCCCGTTGATTACAAAGTAAACCGTTTAAATAGTTTGCAATATCTTCAATACAAATGATCTATATTTTTCCTGTACGGTTTTAAACGGGGTTGGGAAGCTATCAACAAACTTGTAATGTGCTTCTTTACGAATCTGTATCATTTAATCGATAGAAGACAGTTTATTTTTTAAAATAAAGATCTAAATCTGTGAAATGATCCTTTTAAGGTGAATGTCCACAGATATAAGGAAATCGGAAGTTTAAATAATATGTCCGTAAAACTTATGTTCTCGAGAATAGCCACTGAAAGCAAATGAAAACGGATATGTTCACAATCGATGCGATACAAATTTGCAACAAAATAAGCGAAACAACGTTTGTGCGTGTAAATACAAAATAATCTAATTAACCAAGATCGTTTCAAGAATATTTGAACTATCTGAAGGAGGCAATGATTAAACCCTTAGAATGCTGGGTAATTGATTTTAAAATAGATTTTTGTGTGGTCTGCTTTCCAAACTCTTGAATATCTGGTTAATTGTGTTGAGGATACTTAGAGCAGCAGACATGTTAGATTACAGGCCAGTTTGCATAAGCACAGTGTCGGTTCCAGCATATGAGGGTTGATTTATTAAGTCATTTACTACTCTTATTTACACACTAATTAACAAGGTCAAAAACAGGAGATTCACAAAACCACTATGGCAAAATATCTCGCCATCAAATGAGTTTGCCATCATTTTAATTGTTTAGACAATAAAGAATATGAACACGTTTGGCTAATTCTCTTTGTATTGCAAGATTTTTAAAACTGTCCGTTTCAAGGATATATCGTGTTAATTCCTACAAAGAAAACTGTTAAATGATTGATTTGTACCAAATAAAGTCGTATCGATGTGATGAATTGTTACATATATCTTATAGAAATAAATTTTATAAAGGATAACACTTATGCACGGTGCAATCGGATGTACACCATCATTCAAACGAGTTCCCTCATCAATTACATACAGGAAGCGAACAGTAATAAATCATGTAAATCAGAAACAATATTTTTTCCTAGGGGCGCAGAAGCTTCATTCTTTCAAACGTGTAACTTGTATCTGCATGAAATAAGACCAAAGTCAAAGATTTTAGAGTCGTTAATCTAGAAACAGAGTGAATGAGCTCGAAAACCAGCTTTGCCAACACCCCTTCTGAGGTATAGAGAACCAAAGTGAGATTAAATATGTTCATAGCTCGCCCTAAAATGAAGAATACTCGCTTGTGAAGCAAACATTGGCAAGAATATTGTAGTTTACAGTTGGGAAATTGCATAGAGCATTGATATGTGGATATACCACTGTTATATAATAGACCTATTGGTGAAAATGGCGTTAAACTTCAATCCAGCTCACTGTTTATTGTATTTTGTTTTTAGACTTAAGTGCGTGAGCACGTTAGTCCAATGAATTTACACACCATTTTGTGAGGGCCGGCAGTTTATCCATACACCATTCTTCTTCTATCATTTTGGAACTAGGAATATAGTCCGGATTTACTCACTTTTTCTTTGTCTGCTGGATGTGACACGATATGAAACTTCCTATACTGCGAAAATTTCAAAACAACGAAACTTCGCTTCTAAGAACATATAAACAAACAAGATAAACAAGTGTCTCAAAAAGGGAGGATCTCATTTCACATCGGTCTTGTATTTTAAGATAAGGCCTATAATTTGTCTCACTTGTTTGATATTTTGACAGCATAATTAAATCAGATTCAATAAAGAGAAACGTATGCGGTTGTTAGTTCCAAAATACGAGTGATATTAAACATGATGTATCAGTTTGAATCAATTACGGGACGATGTCAAGGGAATCACGCCTCTTAGGATAGTGCGTAAACCCTCGCCCGGGATGAGCCGGATTTTGTCTCCTGAAACATTGTTGGTATGGGTATTAGGATGTGAGTGGGTGTGTGGATGTGTGGGTGGGTGCGGGGGTTTGTGTGTGTACGTGTATATATGTGTACGGCTATACATGTTTATATAGATGTATAATAACGAGAAGGTATTTAGTATTAAAGTATATATGCCATTGTTTTCATGTGATGTGACAATGTGAAACAATTGTATGTCTATCTAACAAGGTACTTTTGTATGAGTTACAAAAAAGAAATAAATCATATAGCTTTCTTTAAAAAGAAATAAAATAAACTGTTATTTGTATATTTGTATATTTGTCCGTGTATGCCGGTCCTGGATGGCTCATTACGACCTCAGGCGGGAGAATCACATGACCAATGCTACGATCTTGTGTCCGAACAAGATGGTCACGCCCATTAAATACCAGGTTTTTCTGCTTTTTTCACCTACCTTTTCGATGGTTTTATGTCATTCGCGCCTGTCGACTGCGTTTACTCTGCTGAGTGTTAAACGCAACGCAGTGATAAACTATGGGATATCATATTCTACCAGAACTGGAAAGTTGATGGCCAACTCATGCAGAGTACACAATGTGGCTATCATTGGCGAAAGTATCTAAAAAAAAAGCAAAAATAACTGTGGCGCGTCCATCTTGTTTGGATATAAGCTCGTAAATATTGGTCACGTATTTCCCCGCATGGCCCCAAGATGATTCAATTGTAAAATTTTGTTACTGGTTTATTAATAACTAAAGTTGCTTTTGATCTTTCATTGAAGATGGTACGATCTTTTTGGTTAAAGCTGGGCTGGTTATTCATTGCAGATTATTATAGCAAATATACATCAAATTGTATTTTATCATTATCATAAACATTGTTATATTGTAAATGACCTGCGTGTCGCCATTAAGGACAGGATCTTTATACGCTTTTAGCTTGTGTTCAAATCCGTTTCACTGAATTGTTTGTAATGTTTATAATGGTGTTTATATATGGAATAAAATATGTTTAAACTAAGTTGTAGTTTGAAAGGGGTAAATACTATCTTCATGGATGACTTTATATTCATAATTTCCTCTATAAAACCGGATGATGTCTTATAAAACAGAGATAAAAGGGAGTAAAATTCACAATCATCCTTCCCAGTTGTCTTTGGATAAGATTCTAATGAGAGTATAGGTTGCTTAAGATTTGCGTAAGTCTAAAACAACAATTCCTCTTATTTTAATATTGGACGAAGCAATATTGCAAAGTGACACATCATTGGAATCGTCTCTCCGAGACGCTTCCAATGAAGTGCCACATTGCAACATTGTACTTTCATTGAAGATACTATCCATGTTTATCAATTATGACTTACGCAAACATTTTCCGTAAGTTGTTTAGTAAAACGGGCCCCAGGAGCTTTAAATCACATGGTACCTTGCCGTGTGGGTTCTCACCCAGATGACGCCATATGGCTTTACATGAGAAAAGAAACATTTTTTCCCATGCCACGTTACATTTACTCCTATCTGATAATGTAAAATAACCTCATGTTTTTTTTTATAGAACTTGACGCCAATTCAGCACATCCAGAAGACTACATATGGAAAAGACGTACATGTTTTTTTCCATGCCAATTTATATTTATTACAACAATCCGATAATGAAAAATAACCCCATGTTTTTTATAGAACTTGACGCCAATCTACCATAACCCGTCAATATGTAGCGTGAATAATTCGCTGTTGGGGGAATACTTCCCGAGTACATAGACGCATTATTCTAATGAAAAATAGAATATCCCACCATCACACACCAACTTCTCCCGTATCTGTTGTCTCATTATGACACATCGATTAATCAAATGTAATTTGGTATCGTTACTGCGGCTTTTGTTTCAGTTTGTTTCCATCCACATTTTGTTTTAAAGGTGGTTGGTTGTTCACACATAAGCCACTTTGCGAGTAGGAATGAAATGTCGATGAAAGAAAGGTTTTTGCATTGTTGTTTGATTCATAATCAAAAGTAATCCTTTAAAGAATTATCAATCCAGGACGCGTCGGATTATCTCAGTATATATGCGGTGAATCTCAAAACTGATGCAATTCTTTTGGATTAAGATACGTGATACTTAATTGTATACAGACATTAAATAATGAAAAAAGAAACTAACTTGGTTTTCAATTGGAAATCCACCGGTGTGTATCAAATGTTTGAAGGACTGTGTCCTTTTTTTAATTGCTTATTATAATAAGTAGTACAAGCAATCTGGCTTTAAGGAACCATAGCTTAAGAAAACTGAATGTTATGTACAAGATCACTTATTGTATGTAACGGCGTAATACAGACACCAGTCATTTAGAAATATCAAGTAGGCTCTTTCTGAATGACGTTCGTTCTGTATTGAGATAGCGTAAAAATATATATACCTTCACGCATTCTTCAATAGTGTTAGCTCTAAATAGTATTGACTTTGGATCTATCAATTCACATGGAAAGCAGACTCCACGTTTTCTCGTTTTAAAGAGTCGCGAGGGATATCATGTCATCACGACCCACACCATCGGTTACCAATAAGTACTTTGTACCCTTTTAAACTTGGAATCACTTCTTCTAGTGATGTGTGTCGAACTAGATCAGATTACCAGATCGTGTCTTCGATCGGTTGTTCGAATTTGAAATGAGAAAGGAAAGTAGATTTCTAGATTTGACCCATTAAACGGCTAAGAAAAAAGGGTTATGGAGAAAATACGATTAAAGTTTAAAATGTGATAAATAGGCTAAGACTGGATCCTGAATAAAAACTCGAAGACAAACAAAAATATCAACATAATATATTTAACAACTAGTAGAGTATCTATTGGGACTAAAGAAGAATTTGCTGGTAAATATTTCAAACTTTTCCTTTTTGATACTGGTATTCGAAAAGAAGATAGGTTTAATGAGGAATTATTCGTTTTACATGTTCTTCATGTGTCACAAAAAAAGGTCTCGTGAGTCGATTATGTAAAGTTACGCAATTGTTATCAAATGTAATTGACTTGAGATGTAATGTATTTTAAGCACGAACAAATTAGAATATCAAATTTTTAACGTTTATAACTCCCAAAGAACATTTCTCTGAGAGAGTCTCAGAAAAAAAGAGAAACGATCCATTTGGCATTTTTGAAACTTTTTAGGAAGAGTCAAAGTACAACCTTCGTGCGAGTTATTCTAGACGGAATTAATTGTTTGTTGATTGCTTTTATACCGATTGAATTTTTATCGATGTCATCTCAATTTATGTCTTTAATGTCCTTCAGTTACCGACCGTTTTAGAAACGGTTTTCATGTTTAATGAACTATTCCATTTGTGCGTTTCTATTTGCATCAATTTGCGAGGAATACATAATAAAATAAATCAGATAATCTACGCAAAACGTAAAACGTGAACCAGCAATAAAACGCATTCGCTTACTTTTTGTTCACCATGACAAATTGATGTCGATTAATATATAGGTGATAACATTGTGATTCAATGTATGATTATGTATCAGTTCTAATCCTTTTCCAAACAATAACAATATTTGACCACTTTGTTGCAGACGACCTTAGAGAACATTGTGGGAAAAGGAGAAATTGCTCGCCTAGAGGAATTTCTCTTTTTCCCACAAGGTTTTCTGCCCTATCAGAAGATTATTTTCCAAATTCATCACATTTTGAAATGTCTTCTGAAAACTCTTTCAATTTGGGACAGTCGAAAATTTGTCGTTTAGAAAAGAGGTATAATCTATTTGTTTTATTGCTGTTGTAGATAAAGTACCAATTTCTTCGAGTTTTCACATTGCGCGAATCTAACAAAGACGCCTCTTAATCGCAATCACATCAGAGTAAAACGGTGTCATTAACTGATTGGTTTTTATTCAATGCAATCAGTTGATTCATATTTCAGAGTAAATACACGTCACTTCAATGTCATAAATGTGCCATTGGCAATGAACTTAATCCACCTATAAATATGAGATGAAAGTGCAAACATCTTTTCTGATGAAATTATCTTTTTTTTTCTAATTTATGCCAATCTCAAGGATATATCTGGGTAGCGCCTAACTAAACGATTAAAGGAAAATAAGTCAAAACTGAAAAATAATAGGATAGTATCTTAAATAAGTGTATAATATGGACATCTGACACGTAAATGGAAGACAATTCCAATGATGTGTTACTTTGCAAAATTACCTTTCTCAACATTGACAAACGAGTGAACGTTGTTTTAAATTTACGTATAACTATAGCATTATATGTTGAAGTAAAGGTTACCAAGGTGCGAACCCATTGAAAATAGGTTTATCTTTTAGAACGCAATGGTTTCGCAACATTAGAAAGACTCGAATGTCGAAAACCGAGCCCTCGTGAGTATTTGTCCATATTTCTGGCAAACTATCCACTATAGCGACTCTACCTTAACTAAAAGCTAATTGCATTCACGGAAAAATTTAAATCAACCATGGATGGAGACGGAAACAACATAAAACCATATGGGAAATTAATTACGTGTTTCCCCCTGTTTTCTCCCGAATCAATAGCCTGGAACCCTGGCCAGTGCATAAACCCTGCTTCAGAGTAGGGTTTACGCACGGGTCAGGACCCCAGGCTACCGTATCATATGCTTTACAATGACCTCGAAAATCCTGGCCTGGACTCATGATCTGTGCATATGTCTTCTACTAGGGGTGGACGCAGGGATAAGAGGCCTGTCTCTTGAAGGTTCGAACGATAGATTTTCCCCAGAAAACCGTAAGCGTGAGTCTAACCTGTCAAAACCCTATCCTACTTTTAGGCACAGCTTCTTTTTCATTTTTACAGTAACAAACACATAATCTCCTTTTAGTTTCAAGTGCTACGTCATTTTTCTAAACGTAGGGTGACTTCTGGTCCATGTGTATGCCTTCTACTAGGGGTGCACATATTGACCAAGGGTATGTCTTACAAAGGTTTGAACGATAGATTTCCCCAGAAAAACGTTAGCGAGACGTGAATCCAAGCTGGAAAACCTGTATCCCACTATATTTTCTTCTTTTTTCAGTCACAAAAACACAGTCTCCTTTGAGTTTCAAGTGATATGACATTTTTAAAACGTAGACGTAAGATAACGAATCTTGGCGAACATTTCCCCTTTTTGTTACAGTGGCTAATTATGAATTGCATTAAACGCGTGCTGAACAGTGGAGGAAGGATGCACCCCATTCTATGAAATGCCAGCAGGATAATTATTTTCAATGCATCTATAAAACCCCTGCTGCAATACCATTAAGTGGAATTATGTTATCTAATCCCAGAATGCACTTTAAGTAGTTCTGCTATCGTATAATGAAGGCGTGTTCAACTCACATTGTTTCATTATGTGTCTCATCTTCACTTTTCATCATATGTTTGACATAATTCACTAAGTACGAAATACGAGTACATGTATATGAGAAAGAAAAAAACAAGAGTGAGTGTGAGAGAAAGAGAGGGAAGAGAGAGATAAAGAGAGAGAGAGAGAGAGAGAGAGAGAAAGAGAGAGAGGGGGGGAGACACAGAGAGAGAGAGAGACAGAGACAGAGAGAGAGAGGGGGAGACAGAGAGAGACAGAGAGAGAGACAGAGAGAGAGAGAGAGAGAGAGAGAGAGAGAGAGAGAGAGAGAGAGAGAGAGAGTGAGAGAGAGAGAAAGAAAGAAAGACAGACAGACAGACAGACAGACAGACAGACAGACAGACAGACAGACAGACAGACAGACAGACAGACAGGCAGACAGACAGACAGACAGACAGGCAGACAGACAGACAGACAGACAGACAGACAGACAGACAGACAGACAGACAGACAGACAGACAGACAGACAGACAGACAGACCGACAGACAGACAGACCGACAGACAGACAGACAGACAGACAGACAGACAGACAGACAGACAGACAGACAGACAGACAGACAGACAGACAGACAGACAGACAGACAGACAGACAGACACAGACAGACAGACAGACAGACAGACAGACAGACAGACAGACAGACAGACAGACAGACAGACAGACAGACAGACAGACAGACAGACAGACAGACAGACAGACAGACAGACAGACAGACAGACAGACAGACAGACAGACAGACAGACAGACAGACAGACAGACAGACAGACAGACAGACAGACAGACAGACAGACAGACAGACAGACAGACAGACAGACAGGAGGACAGACAGACAGACAGACAGACAGACAGACAGACAGACAGACAGACAGACAGACAGACAGACAGACAGACAGACAGACAGAATGACAGACAGACAGACAGACAGACAGACAGACAGACAGACAGACAGACAGACAGACAGACAGACAGACAATGTAACACGTCATTGGAAACATCTCGGAGAGACGATTCCAATGATGTGTTACTTTGCAATATTGCTTGGCCAAATATTGAAATAAGAAGAACTGTTGTTTTAGACTTACGCAAATCTTAAGCGTAAACTGTTTAGTAAAACAGTTCCCAGTTCTCTACCACTGAGCTAAAGAGGCTGTCTGATTGTGAGTTCTTACAAGAAGATTTTGTAAGCGTTTATAAAATAAATGGACAACATAACTGTTCTTGTTTTCATTTTTGACAAGTTACGGGTATCTTTCAGTGACATTACCTAATACCATTAAAAAGAAATCCTCCTTGCTATCTTGTGGTTTATTGGGTTTATTTTCCCCATTTATGACAAGTAATGAGTTGTCATATGGAGTACATTGGTAAGGCACAACCATGTGAAAGAAACATAGTCGGGTAGGCTTTTACAAAGAAGAAAGAAAATATATCTGCCTCCAGTGAGGTTTGAACTCACGACCCCTGGTTTACAAGACCAGTGCTCTACCACTGAGCTATAGAGGCCATCTTCTGACCATGTCATACAAGAAGATCATTTTTCTATTGAAAAACCAATTTTGAATTGTATGTATACATAGGTTTATCTTTTGATACAAATATGCTGCTCGGTGACAGATTAAATATGACGAATGGTTCATCACGGTTTTCAACTTATTGTGTATTAATCAGGTTTCTTTTTTGTTATTATAAGATTTCCACATTGCGTTAAAAGAACGAGTTATAAATTTCAATATGAAGTACGGTGGTAAGGCACATCCTTGTTACAGAAACACGGTCGTGCATGCATTAATAATTAAAAACGGACAAGAAATCTGACTCCAGTGAGGTTTGAACTCACGATATATATGCCAATGTTGAAACCAGTTCTAAATAACCATGTTTGAAAGGGTATGGTTACGTAAATTGCTAGAAATTAGTTGTGCATAAAAAAAAAGAAGATTCTCTTTTTTTTTGTCATAAAGATTTTTCACGATCGTCTGTCACAACAATTTAAACCCACAATAGATTTACAAAAAAAAAAATTAACTGGAAAAAATGACGCATGACAAGCGATTTAATAAAAGTTTCTTTTGAATTGGTCCGTGTAAATTACTCCCGTGAATTGCATTCGTAGACCAATGTGCTTGTCTCACAAAGAAACGTATCTTAACTTTAAATTTGACGTTTAAACTGACGCACCTTTCTCTTTATGTGTTCCTTTCAATGTCTTTTGCGTTTATGTTTACCAAATATTATCAAAAGGAAATCCTTCTTGCTATTTAGAGGTCTGTTGTTTTCGTTTTTCCATCTAAGACAAATCATAATGTTCAATATAGAGAATGGTGGAAAGGCAAAACATAGCGAAAGAAGCGGGTAAGAGTTAATAGGAGAAAATGATAAGAAACATGCCTCCAGTGAGGTTTGAACTCACGACCCCTGGTTTACAAGACCAGTGCTCTACTACTGAGCTATAGAGGCTGTCCGTTGTACTTATGATACAAGTTGATCATGTTTCTATTGAAACCAATCTTATTTATGTTTCAGTCGAACGATACCATACCAGAGATAAGGGGTGATTGTAATTCACACGGTTATCTACCTACCATTTGGCCTATATCACCTGTTTACATTTCTTTAACTCGGCCATATACCGTGTTGGAAACATACGTAGGTACCAGGGGCCCGTTTTACTAAACAACTTACGGAAAATGTTTGCGTGAGTCATACTTGATAAACATGGATAGTATCTTCAATGAAAGTACAATGTTGTAATGTGGCACTTCATTGGAAGCGTCTCGGAGAGACGATTCCAATGATGTGTCACTTTGCAATATTGCTTCGTCCAATATTGAAATAAGAGGAATTGTTGTTTTAGACTTACGCAAATCTTAAGTGCAAACTGTTTAGTAAAACGGTACCCTGGTTGCTCTTTTGATATAAATTGCGATTTGCCTGGTCTGTTTTTTAAAAGTTTTTGCATTGCGTCAACAGTTCAAATGTGCATTATCTTGATCTGTCTGGGTAATAATCGGTGGACGAAGACCCCAGGATTAACTGCCTGCCATTAGGGCTCATCAAACCGGATAAAACAACCAACATTGTGGAACCCAATTAGGACTCTACCTTTAAATGACCCATGTTTGAAAGTGTAAGGGTACGTAAATGGCTCGAAATTCGTTGTGCATGAAAAAGAGATGATTTTCTAATTTTCCTACCACACAACGATTTTTCACGATCGTCCGTCACATCAATTTAAAACCACAACAGGGTTCAATCAAATTGAACTGAAAAAGGAAGAACTGACTCGTGACAAGCAATTTCTTTAAATATCTTTAGCGATGGTTGGTGCAAATACCCCTTTGGAAAACATTCGTGGACCTCACAAAGAAACGTGAGTTAACGTTAAAGACGTATAAGACTGACGTATTACAATGTATCTCCTTTACGTGTCCCTCAAAATGACATATTCTGCGTTTACGTTTACCAAAGATCATAAAAGAGAATTTTCCCTTGCTATTTTGTGGGATATCGGTTTTTTTTTCCATTTTGGAAAGTTATTAATATTTCAATATGGGGAACGGTGATTAGGCACAACTTTGTGGAAGAAGCACGGCCGTGAACGCGTTTACAAGAGAAAATGATAATACATGTGCCTCCAGTGAGGTTTGAACTCACGACCCCTGGTTTACAAGACCAGTGCTCTACCACTGAGCTATAGAGGCTGATGATTGATACGCACATACAAGTAGATAATATTTATATTGAAACCAATTCTAAACGGATGTGAAAACGAAGAGCCATATGTTGCCATATGTGCAAACAATTTCAATCCTCAATTCAATATTGTATTTATTAATAGGGACGGGTTTTTCTTTTGATATAAATATGCTACGGGGTGATAAATTGAATATGGCGAATTGTTCATCACGGATAAAACCACACTTTTACAATTAGTTTACCTATCATGTTTTGACAGGTCTATTTTCTTTAAAAGGGTTTCACATTGTACCAACAGTTTAAAGGTGCTTCGCCTTGCACTACCCGACTAAAAAAAGAATAAGATCCCAGAATTACTTGCCCCACCATAAAGGCTCATAAAATCGGATAAGAAATAGATACTCCAGACTCCAAACGGTACTAAACCTCTCATGTTCCATGGTTGAAAGGTTACGGGTACATAAATGAATAGTTAGAAATTCGTTGTGTATAAAAAAAAGAAATTAAATTATTTTCTTATTATAAGGATTTTCTACGATCGTCTGTCACAACAATTTAAAACCACAACAGTGTTTACAAATAAAACAAATTTAACTGAAAATAAAGAACTGAATCGGGACAAACAATTTCTTCTAGTAACTTTTGAGTCGTTCAATTACCCCCTTTGATAAACATTCATGAACCAATTTACCACGCTAACAAAGAAACGTAACTTTAAGTTTAATTCGACGTTTAAGACTAGCGTTTTCCTGAAAAGGGAAGGAACGACTCGTGACAAGCAATTTGCTCAAGTATATTTTGAAATGGTTCGTGTAAATTACCCCTTTGAGAAACATTTGTGGATGTATTACTGACGTGTTACAATGTATCTCCTTGACGTTTTACCTCACAATGACTATTTTACTTTTACCAAATATCGTAAAAAAAAACCTTGCTCTCATGTGGCCTCTTACCATTTTGGGCAAATTATACATTCCAATATAGATTATGGTGGTAATGCACAATCCTGTAAAAAAAATACACGATGGCGTACGCGTTTGTAATGGAGAAGGACTAGAGTTCGTCATCAAGTGAGGCTTAAACTCACGACCACTATGTTATAAGACCAGGGTACCGTTTTACTAAACAACATAGGGAAAATACTTGCGTAAGTCAAAACAGATACACATGGTTACTTTCTTCAATGAGAGTACAATATTACAATGTAACACGTCATTGGAGCGTCTCGGAGACTTTGCAATATCACTTTGCCCAATATTGAAAGAGGAATTGTTGTTTTAGATTTTCGCACATCTTAAGCGTAAACTGTTGAATAAAACGGTACCCGGTTCTCTACCACTGGGCTATAGAAGCTGCCTGATGGTGAGGTCATACAAGAAGATCATGGAAGCGTTTATAAAAAAAAATGGACAACATATCTGTTCTTATTTTTATTTTGGACATGTTACGGGCATCTTTCAGTGACATATTAAGCATTAACCCTTACCAAATACCTTTAAAAAGAAATCCCCCTTGCTAGTATGTGGTTTATGGGGTTTACTTTCCTATTGTGGACAAGTTATGAGTTGTCATATGGGGAATAGTGGTACGGCACAACCTTGGAAAAGATACATAGTCGGATAGGCTTCACAAGGAAGAAGGAAAATAAATATGCCTCCAGTGAGGTTTGAACTCACAACCCCTGGTTTACAAGACCAGTGCTCTACCACTGAGCTATAGAGGCTGCTTGATAATACATCCATGCAAGTAAATGGTTTTTGTATTGAAACCAATTCTAAACGAATGTGAAAACAGAGAGCCACATGTCACCATATATCGAGGGTTCAACGCAATACTATAGTAAGAGCTTCATGTTTGTGAAGCATTTACTATAGTCTTGCATCGAACCCTCGATATGCAAACATTTGTATTTGTCAATTCAATATCGTATGAACGAATGTCCGCGTTCAATTCTGTTATATATTTAAATAACGCCGTGTAAACAGTGATTTCGGGTTTTGTACGGTTTTCCTGAAGTTGTTGGTCTTACACAAGGGATCTAAATTGTCTTAACAAAGGACACTCCAACGCCGAAAGCAGATATATGGTTTGGGCTCGAACCCGGGACCCCCGAGTTCCTAGACTACCCCATTAATCAATAACCTTCTTGACCACTGGGCCACATATGACCCTTTCGTCCCTCTGGCAGCATGTGTGATCTCAATAGTATGATGATACTGACACCAGCTCTAGACAAAAAAGAAACGATATTCCCATCTGTTAGTAGTTCTTTTCTATTTTATAATAAAAAATGAATGATTTTGTAACGCAAAATAACAATCTGAACACATCGGGTTTATCCAATGAAAACACCTCTGAAATAATAGGGATGACGCCATATTGTTTCCCGCGAGAATGACGTCATTTTACTTTCGTTTTTAAAAAAGATCTTAAATGTGAAATCTTAAAAGTCGTTAAAGTTGACTGAGGAAACAACTATACGTGTCACAACAACAGTTTCGCAATTTGGTATGAGTTACTGATAAAAAATGATTTAACAGGATCTCCAACACTTCCATACACATTGAACTACTTAACGTGCACACTTAGAAAATGTGTTAATTGGCGGATGCCAATTTACCCGAAATATTGTAACCCTACACTTATATCCGAGGTGTATTTCACAGCTCACGGAAATACCCGAGTAGTTCCGATTGGCAAAATAACTGAAGAATGGCTGAACGATGTAAATCACCAAACCGTCATATACAAAAGATACTACATATTTTTACAATGAAAGTGTCATTTCTTAACATACCAAGCAGCGCGACCCAGATGTCACAGGGTCATGACCTCATCAATTAGTGGTATATGTCGGGTTGACTTGCTACATTAACCCATTAGTCCAATTATTCGTAAATCTGAACTCATCTTTTTCTGCAAGTCATGTGTTTTTGGTAACAAATATTATTTTGATTAAGCAGAAGTCGATTGCCTTTGTTTGATTCATTATCTAATTTTCAGCTATGTAACGACTTTCAAGGATCCACCACTACTAGACTTTGGCTCTGTAGTGACTTACCAAATAGCACTCCCACAAAACCATAGGTGTCGGTTTGGATCGAACTCGGCACCCCGAGGTCTTAGTCCGCCGGCTTAACCACTGGACCCCTATCTCGATTACCGTTTATTTGCTTTAGTTATAAAGACTTATGTCTCTAGTTCGGCGCTGTATAAGCTTCAATGTGCATAAGTAAAACAAAAGTAATTCGTTTATTTACACGGCATGTACACATGTGCACATGGTTAAGTCGAGCAGTTATCATAACACCATTCAGTATACTCTACCTCATGGGCCTATTAGTCACTTACTATGATAGAATTTATGAATAATATCATTATGCCCTTGTGTACAGGTGGGGTAACGTGTCGGGGTTGTTATCTATCATGATATTAACCCTTTACCAAACGACACATTTTCGACTGTCCAAATCGAAAGAGTTTGCAGACGACATTTCAAAATGTGATGAAATTGAAAAGTATTCTTCAGATAAAACAGAAAACCTTGTGGGAAAAGGAGAAATTGCTCTTAGCGAGCAATTTCCCCTTTTCCCACATTGTTTTCCAGAGTCTTCTGTAACAAAGTGGCTAAACGTCCTCATTACCATCACCTTTTGGTAATGGGTTAAGCAGCAACAGAATATGACGTCATACCGACTGACGAATTGGAGGACTATACTAGTCTATACTAGTGATCTTTTTTAAATGAGACAAACTCACGAGCTTGAGAAAAACAACCATTTAACCGGGGTTTAAGAATATGATGAGCGAACTCTTTCTCTTTTCGCGAAAATTGACTTCCGAGTTTTCTCCGTGACGAAGATCCGATATTTCTGTTCAATATCCGGATTCATGCAAATGACCGGATATACATGTTCTAACAGTTCGGATCTTACTTCGGAACAAAGGACGGTCAAAGGGGATATCCGATGGACATCAATATTGGACGTTTGAAACAATATAATCCTTTCTCTGTGATGAACGAATTTATCGAAAAGCGAACCCTTTCAATGCTGGAACCGATTTCATGTACATGCAAACAGGTTAGATAACAGGCCAGCCGCTAAGTAAATAGGCGGCTGGCCTGTGGTCCAACCTGTTTGCTACTCTGAGTGTCTTTTCCAATCAAAATTAAGTAGGTGTGTACGGTTTTGGAAAGCAGACGACACACATATCTTGTTTGATAAAATTGCCTTACATTATAAGGGTTAATCGCCATTATCGTATCTAATGAATAAAACACCCAGTGTAGATTGATCGATTCAACAGGCAGACGTCTATTTAAACAAGGGCGGTCCGATAAGAAAGTCACCGACATCCTTTTCTATAATAACCCTACACCAAACGCCAAGTTTCGACTTTCCAAAATTGAAAGAGTTAGCAGACGTCATTTCAAATCATGATGAATTTGAAAAATACTCTTCCAATATGGCAGAAAACATTTGGGGAGAGGGAGAAATTGTTCGTTTTCCAGAGCCGTCTGCATTAAACTGGTCAAATATCGTTATTGTTTAGTAATGGGTTAACCCAACATTTACCATTGTAGAAATCTGTCCCTGGTCCAAAATGAACGTAACAGCAGATGACAGTTATGAAGGATACGAATTCATTTTGGTTTTGGTAAGAAACACTTGTGACAAAGGAATACATTGCTCTATTTGAGCAATTGCGGCCGTTGTCACAATGATCTCTGAAGACCTCGGCATTAAATGCGTCAAATCGATGTATTTTGCAGTACAGGATCTTTCTTTCCCCCCTTCTCAAATTTTTTAACCGGTCCGATTTGAAAGCAATAGCAGACGACTATATCTTCGTATGAAAAATAATTTATTCGTTCAAAAATCGTTTGGCAGCAATTATGACTACAAAGAGGAAGTTATATGGTTTACTCATTATAGTGATTGCGGAAATATTCTTTTTTGTGTGCATTGAAGCGAAGATGTGAAGGGTTCGAACATTTAATCCTTTCAAACCATCTTATCTTACTCAAGATTAGTCCGAATGATCCAGACGTAGATATTTCATTCACAATAACGACATTTGACCAATTTGTTGCAGACGACTCTTGAAAACATTGTGGGAAAAAGGAGAAATTGCTCTTAACGAGCAATTTCCCCTTTTCCCACAATGTTTTCTGTCCTATCAGAAGATTGTCTTTAAACTTCATCACATTCTGAAATGACGTCTGCAAACTTTTTCAGTTTGGGACAGTCGAAAATTTTGCGTTTGGTAAAGGGTTAACTCACTTTAAATATATTCATGTGGCTATTAAATTGAAGATAGATAGACCTGGTGCAATATAGAAACTGCCTCCGCAATTGATTGCTAATTTATTCGTTGCGACAAAAGGAGATAAATTCCCCTACCTTTTTATCACAACTTCTTTTTCATAACAGTGTTAACAAATTATCAAATTGAATTGGAAAACGAAGAAATGACTCGTGACGAGCAGATTGATGTACATCAATTGGTCGTTTTATGAGTGTTCTGATAATATTTAGTTTCTTGTTTCACAATGATTTGTTATATTGTGGCTTATTTCAGGAAATTGTCGAAACGCTCAAAGGTAAATTTGACGTGCGTTTATTTGTACGATCGAGATTTCACAGGTCGGAATCATGTTCCGTTCAAGTCTAAGTTGACGCTTTTCTGACTTGCTCCTTTTACTCTTTGTATTAACGTTCACGAGGAAAGCCATCGCAAAAAGACATGCCCTAGACATACAACTAACGATAATCACCTAGAGTGACTTATCTCTCCATGAATAGAATTGCGGGGTTATGTTTTATCTGGTTTATCAGGATCTACATCGCTACAAGGCTATTTAATGATATATAGCAGGCTAAAGCTGCTGGTAGAAGGCCACATTCTTTTCTATCAACATGCGTTGTACCAAGCTGTGAAGATCACTGTTTACGTATGTAGTTAGTCGGGTGAAGTTGTGGTTTTCGGATGATTATCCACGTTTCATTGATGTGAGAGGCCTCAAACATGAAGAAACACAAACAGAGTCTATAAATAACAAGAAATATAATCAATCGGAGATTTCTTCCAAAGATTTCCTTTCGTTTTTGCTTTTTTGTATTTTCTGAAGATTCCTACGATTGAAGCATGAAAAGTCATTTGTATCAAAGAAATAGCTTAAAGCCCCATTTATCATAGAAACTGACAGTGGGAAATAACCGAACGAACATTCAACCTACCATGTTATCGAGCCAATACATACATTTTAAAGGGACTATTCGTCGAGTTACAAACGTTTATAATGTGATCATCGTAACTAAATATGATGTTTATGTCCAATTTTTCTTACTTAAAATGCGTTAACATTTCAGAAAATGTGAACTAGCGTTTGTTGTGATTGGAAAACGTGTTGAACAAATTATCATGATAGTTGACTCCAGCACAACTTGCCATAACTTTTGTAATATGATAATAGTGTCGACCAATTTTGAAGGCACGGTATCAGACGTTCTTACTAAATCCATTGATTTTGCACAAGAGCTATGATAGATCATTGTTACAGAATAAACCGTTTGAACAGTTAATTATATTTGCAAGACGCATATGCGTTTAGATAGTCTAGTTTCCAGCAATTTCATGGACCTGAATTGTCATATTCTAAGATAAGCTCGGTGATTGTGAAATAAATCCATTCAAACGGTTATTAACATGGTTGAGAAGCTGTTAAATGACCTAGTTTTATGTTATCTATTAATCTATGTTGTCATTTTATCGGTAGAAGACAATTTATTTAAAAACTTAAAATGCCAATCTGTGTTATAGTCTTTTTAACACGATATTAACGGTAATTTTGATTGTTTTTTTTTCCTGTACAGCTGTTTACAGGTATCTTAACCAATTACGAAACAATAACGGCATTTGACCACTTTGTTGCAGACGACTCTGAAAAACATTGTGGGAAAAGGATAAATTGCTCTGAACGAGCAATTTCGCCTTATTCCACAATATTTTCTGGCCTATCAGAAGAATATTTTCTAATTTTATCACATTTTGAAATGTCGTCTGTAAACTCTTTCAATTTGGGACAGTCGAAAATTTGGCGTTTGGTAAAGGATTGAATAGACCCTGAAAGATCCTGACTAATTAATGTTGACTGTTAGTGTAAGTGACCTATCGACACATCTACTATCTACTAACCTCAGAGAGGTTTTGTTATCGGCGTTTTATCACGGCTAATCTTCCAGCACGTCTCGACCGCAACTTGGCCACAAATCTAGCCACGTTAATTGACCTAAAACAATCGGTCTCTCAATAACTCGGACGATCCAAGCTGTAACTTTGCGTTACAATAGAATGAAATACTTCTTTCTTATTCGTCATATTGAATATGTATTTTGTATATGACTAGAACCTGTACCAGCTTATTTCAATTTGTCTAATTTGTCCGTTTATGGCCAACTCCTGGTTTCGAACTCAAAGCTACAAAGTCACTCACAGAGATCAGATCTCAATCATGGTAAACATGTTTAACTCAGCAACCCAGAAAAGGATTAATTTTGAAGTGTAAGGATCATGAGACATACCTGTGAAGCCTGTATCGTACTCTCAACTGCATGTCTCTGTTCTCATTTACAATTCTGAGATCCAAGAAATAAAGGTGGGTAAACGTCAACGCAAAGTTGAGATGAGACATGCCAATGGCCACAGCCTATACACTGTTTTGAGAAAACGCACGGGCCAGCACAATATGCAATTCCGCTGACGCCGAAAACATCTATCACTTAAAATGTATTTGTTAATGTTTTACAAGAATCAGACAAAAGCATATTTAAAAAAGAACTATTCAAGACCTTCATTTTATAAATTTTCTGTTCATTTACAGACCTGTTAGAAAGATGAACTAATTAAGCTATGTTTGTTAATTAAAGAGACTCTTACAAAAAGGAATTCTCTTTCGAATACTGACTCATAAAAATGTATATGTTTACCTCTAAAGATTAACAAAAAGATAACAAACTAAATATTTTCTTTTTTTCTTTTCATAACTTTTTCTTGTAACTATCAGTATATGTTTGTCACGTTGACATCAAATTGTACTTTATATATGTTGTAGATGATATACTTTGTACAAGTCTGATTAAAAGTATTTTCTGTTCTGTTCTGTTCTGTTCCTATACCCTGTACAGGGTAAACTCACTGGCCAGTACCAATGCTCGTTTTTCCCATCGCGGTACAAGTTACGACCACAGGAGATCACATTTATTTCCCGGATCATAATTTGATCTGAGTCAA
Source organism: Cerastoderma edule (assembly GCA_947846245.1). Taxonomy (NCBI): domain Eukaryota; kingdom Metazoa; phylum Mollusca; class Bivalvia; order Cardiida; family Cardiidae; genus Cerastoderma; species Cerastoderma edule. The sequence goes on from OX401405.1 coordinate 49,072,875, forward strand.
TTATCGGCCCCCCACCTGTCTGCATATCGCCAGTCTGGCCAGTGCTCGTGTATCCCGTACGTTTGACTTCATTGATCAGTAGAAAATATATTGTGCATTCATATCGCAGTGTTTCGGACATGTGATTGCTAACTAAGTTTGCAGAGGGATCCTAATTACTTCCAGACATATAAGCATTGGGTTCGGACCCCTTAATATACCCCGCACTAGGGCGAGGGTGTACGCATGGGTCAGGACCAAAGGCTACATATACCTCTACTGTGTGATGAATCATGAATCATAAGATTATTGTCCCGGTAGATCAGGTTATTGATTCTATAGAAAGAGTCTCGTAATTATTTTTTTATTATTTCAGAGAAATGGTAAGCAATGGCAAAGTTACAAAACCTAATTAACAAAACCATCCATACGTGAAAGGCCTCCCGAGGTCTCGGGCAGATATTGATTAGTTATCTGTTTGGAGCATCCGTGGTCTAGTGGCTAGAGTTTTTAATTATAATACAAAGTCCCTCACCATATGGCTTCGAATCACTGTAACAAACATGTTATAGAGGATTTTTCGTTAATCCACATTCGTCGCGAGTACTGGTTATGTAACAGGAAGCAGAATCAATAGTGATTAATCTAGGTCTAGAACTTGTTTCACAATCCATGTAAATTAATTAAGTGTTAATGCAATGATTCTCGAATTACTATTGAAAAACAATTCCAGATCATAACAATGTTAAAAATGTATTGGAACCGTGTATCATCGCAAAATGTCATAAAATTGTTGAAACTGATGATAAACCACAAGTACTACTCCTCAATAATAGACTGTAGCCATACGGAAAGCAAGGTCGGGCTGAGTCTTAATTTCTAACCGTATTTCGACCAAGACCAGCGTATACTGAGACCAACGTGGCCCAGATATGGAGTGTTTGTGTGTAGAAGGTCGTGTGTTTGATACCTCGGCTGGGCCATTGCAAAAACCATAGTAAACAATGTTGGTTATTGCTTTCACCCATAGTACCATGTACATTCGCGGGATAGTATTCCCATTAATAAATCCCTTCTAGTCTAATACAATGATACTACTGTTTGGGATCCATACATCATCGCAAGATATCATAGAACCGTTGAAACGGTAATAACTCCAACATTTTTGACGCGTAGCATGTAGCTATACACAATGAAACGATGGTTGAACCTCCAAATATAAACCTGTTCCGTGGGCGAGACGACGTCAAGACCTATCGTATCTCGGGAAAAACCGTGGTGGCCCAGAGGTGGAGTGTTTGTGTGTGAAAGGTCTCACTGATTGATACATAGGCCAGGTCATAGCAAAAGCGAAAGTAATTCATGCGATAACTACCTCCATCTAAGAATCGTATTAGCATTAAATATCACTTCCAGACTAATACAACGGTATTACTGTTTTCTGTCCATATACAATGTATCTCCGTAAAATATCTTAGAATTACTGAAAACAGTGAACTATCTCAAACACCCCTTAATACGAGCCTCCTTTTCAATTGCGATTCAGATGATATATCTACGGAAATCGTTTTAAGTGGTTTTAATTCAAAGTTTTCCTCCAATTTAATACAGAACGGCACGTATATGTAAATTACAACTAATTTCTCACGTGATGGGTGTAAAGATAAGAGATAAGGCTTAATCAGACAACGGTCTTTTCATTTGTTTTATCAGAGTGGATTTATGAATGTATGAATCAAATTAATTACCTACAGCTCCAAATGCAATTCATACATATACACCGCTTAATATACTACCGAATTTACACGTTTAACCCTTTCCCAAAACAACAAATTTTCGACTATCCCAAACTGAAAGAGTTTGCAGACGACGTTTCAAAATGTGAAGAAATTGAACAATATTCTTCAGAAAGAGCATAAAACCTTGTGGGAAAAGGAAAAATTGCTCGTCACGAGCAACTTTCCCTTTTCCCACAATGTTTTCTAAAGTCGTCTGCAACAAAGCGGTCAAATGTCGTTATTGTTTGGGAAATGGTTAAATCTATAAATAAAGCCAGCATGGTTTGATATATATAACCAGCATGGATTAATTTCAAGTGGATAGCTTTTGAGTGCAAAATGTTAAAACATGTTAAAGTGAATGTAAAAGCAAATGCAATTCAGCTTCAAACGTAATTTGGAGTAAACCGATTATTGGGTTTTTTAGATAGAATCAACAGGGCTGTTCTAAGAAACCAATGTTACAGGATTATACGCACATAAGGAAGTATGTACATTTACTTATTATTTTCTTCTGTTTCGCCAACCCCAAGGAAATACTAGTGAGTTCTTTAATTCATAATTGAAGTGTTCCACTGTAAAGTAAACAGATAAAATGCCTTTAGACGGAAAGGTCTTCTGTAAATTCATGTCTTTGTTAAAATGTTTGTAAAATTGCTTAATGATATGTTGTTTATAATGCAATAGATATTATAACGTTATGTTATGTTATGTTATATTATGTTATGCGTAAAAAAGCGGAAGTTACCACTGTGAGGCGTTGGCCGATTTGAGTTCCGACTCCGGTAGAACTTGATATCAACCCTTTACCAAACGCCAAATGTTCGACTGTCCCAAATTGAAAGAGTTTATAGACGACATTTCAAAATGTGATGAAAGAGACATTGATCATAAACCGACCATTTTATAGCCGACATACTGTTTAGGATTGGCGAAATCTGATTTTTATTTTCTTGACCGTAAATGCAAAATATTTCTCTGTGCCACACAGCTTCACCATCAATTAATGAGTCGTTCAGTGAACTTCTCCATTGATCATAGGCCGAGCATTGCAAAAAGACTGACATAACCGCATTATAACATTGCAACAACCCTGTTTAGGGTTGGTGAAATCTGATTTTGTATCACTCCACCGAAAAATCTTTTTCTGTCGCATGATTTGCCCTTATAATGGTCAATTAGTATTTCGGTTGAAATTCACTTGTCCGTTAAGGTTTTTGAGCAAGCTTGGTAACACGGACAATTGATTTTATCACCCCTGCTGCTGAAACGCTATGAAATCACATTGACCCTTATAGTGCTTGAACCGACTTCATGCTTATGTAAACAGGTTGGATCACAGGCCAGCCGCCAAGTAAATTGGCGGCTGCCCTGTGATCTAACCTGTTTGCTGCTTTGTGTATCTTTCCTCATAAAAATTAAGCAAATATTTAGGGTTTTGGAAAGCCAAGTAAATTGGCGGCTGGCCTGTGATCTAACCTGTTTGCTGCTTTGTGTATCTTTCCTAATAAAAATTAAGCAAATATTTAGGGTTTTGGAAAGCAGACGACATAAAAAAAATATTTTCAGAAAATTACCCAGCATTCTAAAAGTTAAACCAGTTAGCAATAGTAGTTAGCCGTGAGAATTCCTCATATAATGATAAACCCATACATGTCTAATATCGAATTATGGTAACGGATATTTTTTGTGACGAACAATACTTCTATTTGGAAAATTAAATGCCAGTTTGTTGGCATTAAATAAATTCTTAGACAATGTCTTTTGTATCGATTTTACACGAATTTGATAAAAAAAAAGGTATTGAGCAAACTATCATTACGCATATCTGCATGTTTAAACACGCTATTTCAGAAATTGTTTTCTTGTTTGCTTGAATTAAATCCTCAAAAGATATTATGTGTAACGACTTAATACGATATATATATATATATATATATTTAATTAAGGTACAAAGGCCTTAGGCCAACAAGTATAGACAGAGATCATTTCCAATTACAAAAACAAGTACATAGCAAGGTATTATAACATACTGCTAAGTCTTTGATTGCTGAGAAAGTAGCAACCAAACTGCTTTTAATCTTTCCGAGACGAAAACTACAGACATTGCTACTTAATAGGTATATGATACGCAAACTCACATTGCTCATATCTATTGATAAAAGAACGCTGTTTTAGCATCCTTTCTTTTCTTTTTGTTGTTTTGCATAAAATTCCATTCTAGGTTTTTACATGGATTATACATGTACATGTAAATGATCAAAATGGATAATGAGCAAACTCTCATTGAACATATCTAGAGACGAAAACACGCTGTGCATTATAATTAAAGCTCTATTATCGAAGGCCTGCTCACATCTTTAGGTCGGGTGTGGGTATAGTAACCTTTGTAATCTCCAGTATTAACCCTTTCCCAAACAATAACCACATTTTACTACTTTGTTGCAGACGACTGTAGAAAACATTGTGTGAAAAGGAGAAATTTCTCGTAACGAGCAATTTTTCCTTTTCCCAAAAGGTTTTCTGCTCTATCTGAAGAATATTTTTCAATTTCATCACATTTTGAAATGTCGTCTGCAAACTCTTTCAATTTGGGACAGTCTAAATTTCGTCGTTCTGGGAAGGATGTAACACTGCTTGATAACATAGATGTGGTACCTCACTCATTTTAATTACTCGTTAAGATGAACAGAGATGCGACCTGGTGATTTAACCTAACATCACAAAACATTCATACTGGGATGACGCTGCGTGAAACACTTTAACAATTGCGCTTCATTCAAGAAGAGGCGGGCTTACCTAACTCGTGTTTTATGTTACTTCTTTTAAAGGTCATTCGGGATAGTCTTTCAAAAGGGATTAACACAGAGATGTGTGATGTTGGGTCTGGAAAATGTTGTTTATTTGAGGCAATACAAGCAGCTGATTTGGACAATCCTGTTCATTATGGACAAGACTGTTGACTATGCTGTTTCGTTACATAATGTGAAACAAGCCTTCGCGCCTTTCAGCACTTCTATGGGAAAGCCGGTTTGTAAAGAAAATACAGGAATTCCTTCTCGCACAACTTTATGACGACACGTGACAAGGGTGACAAAAGGTTTTTTAATCTCCATGCTACGATAACATCTAAAGACATCATCTCTTATTCCCGTTGATTACAAAGTAAACCGTTTAAATAGTTTGCAATATCTTCAATACAAATTATCTATATTTTTCCTGTACGGTTTTAAACGGGGTTGGGAAGCTGTCAACAAACTTGTAATGTGCTACTTTACGAATCTGTATCATTTAATCGATAGAAGACAGTTTATTTTTTAAAATAAAGATCTAAATCTGTGAGATGTTCTTTTTAAGGTGAATGTCCACAGATATAAGGAAATCGGAAGTTTAAATAATATGTCCGTAAAACTTATGTTCTCGTTTATAATAGGTACTGAAGAACAGCCACTGAAAGCAAATGAATACGGATATGTTCACAATCGATGCGATACAAATTTGCTACAAAATAAGCGAAACAACGTTTGTGCATGTAAATGCAAAATACTCTAATTAACCAAGATCATTTCAAGAATATTTGAACTATCTGAAGGAGGCAATGATTAAACCCTTAGAATGCTGGGTAATTGATTTTAAAATAGATTTTTGTGTGGTCTGCTTTCCAAACTCTTGAATATCTGGTTAATTGTGTTGAGGATACTTAGAGGAGCAGACATGTTAGATTACAGGCCAGCTACCAATTAACTTGGCGGCTGGCCTGGATATTACCTGTTTGCATTAGCACAGTGTCGGTTCCAGCATATGAGGGTTGATTTATTAAGTCATTTACTACTCTTATTTACACACTAATTAACAAAGTCAAAAACAGGAGATTCACAAAACCACAATGGCGAAATATCTCGCCATTTGGTCAAATGAGTTTGCCATCAATTTAATTCTTTTGACATTAAAGAATATGAACACGTTTGGCTAATTCTGTTTGTATTGCAAGATTTTTAAAACTGTCCGTTTCAAGGATATATCGTGTTATTTCCGATAAAGAAAACTGTTAAATGATTGATTTGTACCAATTAAAGTAGTATCGCTGTGATGAATTGTTACATATATATATCTTATAGAAATAAATTTTATAAAGGATAACACTTATGCACGGTGCAATCGGATGTACACCATCATTCAAACGAGTTCCCTCATCAATTACATACAGGAAGCGAACAGTAATAAATCATGTAAATCAGAAACAATATTTTTTCCTAGGGGGGAAGAAGCTTCATTCTTTCAAACGTGTAACTTGTATCTGCATGAAATAAGACCAAAGTCAAAGATTTTAGGGTCGTTTATCTAGAAACAGAGAAAATGAGCTCGAAAACTAGCTTTGCCAACACCCCTTCTGAGGTATAGAGAACCAAAGTGAGATTAAATATATTCATAGCTCGCCCTAAAATGAAGAATACTCGTTTGTGAAGCAAACATTTGCAAGCATATTGTAGTTTACAGTTGGGAAATTACATAGAGCATGGACATGTGGATATACCACTGTTATATAATAGACCTATTGGTGAAAACGGCGTTAAACTTCAATCCAGCCACCTGTTCATTGTATTTTGTTTTTGGACTTAAGTGCGTGAGCACGTTAGTCCAATGAATTTACACACCATTTTGTGAGGGCCGGCAGTTTATCGATACACCATTCTTCTTCTACCTTTTTGGAACTAGGAATAGAGTCCGGATTTACTCACTTTTTCTTTATCCGGCTGGATGTGACACGATATGAAACTTCCTATACTGTGAAAATTTCAAAACAACGAAACTTCGCTTCTAAAAACATATAAACAAACAAGATAAGCAAGTGTCTCAAAAAGGGAGGATCTCATTTCACATCGGTCTTGTATTTTAAGATAAGGCTCATAATTTGTCTCACTTGTTTGATATTTTGACAGCATAATTGAATTAGATTCAATAAAGAGAAACGTATGCGGTCGTTAGATGCAAAAACACGAGTGATATGAAACATGATGTATCAGTTTGAATCAATTACGGGACGATGCCAAGGGAATCACGCCTCTTAGGATAGTGCGTAAACCCTCGCCCGGGATGAGCCGGATTTGTCTGTATAAATGTGTCTCCTGAAATATTGTTGGTAAGGGTATTAGGATGTGTGTGGGTGTGTGGATGTGTGGATGTGGTGTGGGGGTTTGTGTGTGTACATGTATATATGTGTACGGCTATACATGTTTATATAGATGTATAATAACAAAAGGTATTTAGTTTTAAAGTATATATGCCATTGTTTTCATGTGATGTGACAATTTGAAACAATTGTATGTCTATCTAACAAGGTACTTTTGTATAAGTTACAAAAGAGAAATAAATCATATAGCTTTCTTTAAAAAGAAATAAAATAAACTGTTATTTGTATTTTTGTATATTTGTCCGTGTATGCCGGTCCTGGATGGCTCATTACGACCTCAGGCGGGAGAATCACATGACCAATGCTACGATCTTGTGTCCGAACAAGATGGTCACGCCCATGAAATACCAGGTTTTTCTGCTTTTTTCACCTACCTTTTCGATGGTTTTATGTCATTCGCGCCTGTCGACTGCGTTTACCCTGCTGAGTGTTAGACGCAACGCAGTGATAAACTATGAGATATCATATGCTACCAGAACTGGAAAGTTGATGGTCAACTCATGCAGAGTACATAATGTGGCTATCATTGGCGAAAGTATCTAAAAAAAAAAGCAAAAATAACTGTGGCGCGTCCATCTTGTTTGGATATAAGCTCGTAAATATTGGTCACGTATTTCCCCGCATGGCCCCAAGATGATTCAATTGCAGAATTTTGTTACTGGTTTATTGATAACTAAAGTTGCTTTTGATCTTTCATTGAAGATGGTACGATCTTTTTGGTTAAAGCTGGGCTGGTTATTCATTGCAGATTTTTATAGCAAATAGACATCATATTGTATTTTATCATTTTCATAGACATTGTTATATTGTAAATGGCCTGCGTGTCGCCATTAAGGAGAGGAACTTTATAAGCATTTAGCTCGTTTTCAAATCCGTTTCACTAAATTGTTTGTGATGTTTTAATGGTGTTTATATATTGAATAAAATATGTTTAAACTAAGTTGTAGTTTGAAAGGCGTAAATACTATCTTCATGGATGACTTTATATGCATAATTTCCTCTATAAAACCGGGTGATGTCTTATAAAACAAATTTAGTTATCTTTCCATTCGAGATAAAAGGGAGTAAAATTCACAATCTTCCTTCCCAGTTGTCTTTTGATAAGATTCTAATGCGAGTATAGGTTGCCTCTGTGGCCTTATGGTTAGAGTACAGGGTACCGTTTTACTAAACAGTTTACGCTTAAGATTTGCGTAAGTCTAAAACAACAATTCCTCTTATTTCAATATTGGACGAAGCAATATTGCAAAGTGACACATCATTGGAATCGTCTCTCTGAGACGCTTCCAATGAAGTGCCACATTGCAACATTGTACTTTCATTGAAGATACTATCCATGTTTATCAATTATGACTTACGCAAACATTTTCCGTAAGTTGTTTAGTAAAACGAGCTTTGAATCACATGGTACCTTGCCGTGTGGGTTCTCACCCAGATGACGCCATATAGCTTTACATGAGAAAAGAAACATTCTTTCCCATGCCACGTTACATTTATTCTATCCTATCCTATCTGATAATGTAAAATAACCTCATGTTTTTTTTATAGAACTTGACGCCAATCCAGCACACGCAGATGACTCCATATGGAAAAAGACGTACATGTTTTTTTCCATGCCAAATAATATTAATAACAACAATCCGATAATGAAAAATAACCCCATGTTTTTATAGAACTTGACACCAATCTATCATAACCCGTCAGCATGTAGCGTGAATAATTCGCTGTTTGGGGAATACTTCCCGAGTATATAGACGCATTATTCTAATTAAAAATAGAATATCCCACCATCACACACCCCAACAACTCCCGTATCTGTTGTCTCATTATGACACATCAATTAATCAAATGTAATTTGGAATCGTTACTGCGGCTTTTGTTTCAATTTGTTTCCATCCACATTTTGTTTTAAAGGTGGTTTTTCACACATAAGCTACTTTGCGAGTAGAAATGAAATGTCGATGAAAGATAGGTTTTTGCATTGCTGTTTGATTCATTATCAAAAGTAATCCTTGAAAGAATTATCAATCCAGGAAGCGTCGGATTATCTCAGTATATATGCGTTGAATCTCAAAACTGATGCAATTCTTTTGGATTAAGATGCATGATACTTAATTGTATACAGACATTAAATAATGAAAAAAGAAACTAACTTGGTTTTCAATTGATAATTCACCGGTGTGTATCAAATGTTTGAATGACTGTGTCCTTTTTTTTATTGCTTATTATGATAAGTAGTACAAGCAATCTGGCTTTAAGGAACCATAGCTTAAGAAAACTGAATGTTATGTACAAGATCACTTATTGTATGTAACGGCGTAATACAGACACCAGTCATTTAGAAATATCGAGTAGGCGCTTTCTAAATGACGTTCGTTCTGTATTGAGATAGCGTAAAACTAAATATACCTTCACGCATTCTTCAATAGTGTTAGCTCTAAATAATATTGACTTTGGATCTATCAATTCACATGGAAAGCAGACTCCACGTTTTCTCGTTTTAAAGAGTCGCGAGGGATATCATGTCATCACGACCCACACCATTGATTACCAATATGTACTTTGTACCCTTTTAAACTTGGAATCACTTCCTCTAGTGATGTGTGTCGAACCAGATCAGATTACCAGATCGTGTCTTCGATCGGTTGTTCGAATTTGAAATGAGAAAGGAAAGTAAATTTCTAGATTTGACCCATTAAACGGCTAAGAGAAAAGGGTTATGGAGAAAATACGATTAAAGTTTAAAATGTGAGAAATAGGCTGAGACTGGATCCTGAATAAAAACTCGAAGACAAACAAAAATATCAACACAATATATTTAACAACATGTAGAGTATCTATTTAGACTAAAGAAGAATTTGCTGGTAAATATTTCAAACTTTTCCTTTTTGATACTGGTATTCGAAGAAGATAGGTTTAATGAGGAATTACTCATTTTACATGTTCTTCATGTGTCACAAAAAAAGGTCTCGTGAGTCGATTATATAAAGTTACGCAATTGTTATCAAATGTAATTGACTTGAGATGTAATGTATTTTAAGCACGAACAGATTAGAATATCAAATTTTTAACGTTTATAACTCCCAAAGCACATTTTTCTGAGAGAGTCTCGGAAAAAAAAGAGAAACGATCCATTTGGCATTTTTGAAACTTTTTAGGAAGAGTCAAAGTACATCCTTCGTGCGAGTTATTCTAGACGGAATTAAGTGTTTGTTGATTGCTTTTATACCGATTGAATTTTTATCGATGTCATCTCAATTTATGCCATTAATGTCCTTCAGTTACCGACCGTTT